>CM060959.1:83778617-84153617 GCA_030765055.1 Mantis religiosa
TGGCTTGACCATCCGGCGCTTGTAGTAGCAGAGCTGAGAAGTTCCAAATCGTAAGTTTCTACGCCATCCACCCGTAGTGAACGGCCACTAGGGATCGAACTCAGAACTTCCTAATTACCTCACGATTACCACGAAACCATTTCGTTCGGTTTTTTAAACATAAGGAAATATTAGACTTCATGTCTGATACAGCGAAAATGAATGAAATGTTGTGAAATATAATACCCTCACTAATTTTCTTCTTTTATATGCACAGTGTTCTGGCAGTTTTCATTCACCTGTTGTGGAAACGTGGTCACGAACTGCAGCCTTCACCTCTGATATAAGGGTTACGTGTGTGTAGCGCATTCCTAAAGCACTCGTCGAGTTGGCCAGGTACCTACCAACATTTATACTTTGTTTATTCTGGCTGAAAAAAGTGTCAGAGAAAGTTCAACGGAAGCCAGGGATTGCTCAGGGAAACAAATGAAGAGGTAAAGAAAACATTTACACAAAAGAAGGCTGTTTTCATAAATATCCTTTGGAAGCTTTGCTTACTAAACAGCTAAGTCAAACAGAATTGTATTTTCGTAATTTTCAGTAAAGGAGAAAGAAATGTGAAGTTAAGAAATCTTAATTGTAACAATCACACGACAATCTATACTCATAATTTATTTTCACACGTGCTCTGTCAAGTATTTATCTATAGCAAAGCTTATTTCTTTCTACCAGTTTATATATATATATATATATATATATATATATATATATATATATATATAATTTACGTCCTCCAACTTTAAATCATTTCGAACGATGAATGAAATGGGTGAAATGATACTCAAATGAGTCCGGGGTCCATGGAGCTTAGAGTTACCTGACATTCGTCTTTCAGGTTAAGGGAAAACCCAGGAAAAACCTTATCCAGGTAACTCACCCTGACCGAGATTCAAACTCTAGACCTCTTGAACGTGAGGCAGAGACGCTAACACCCCTGCTACCGAGGCGGGGTTACCAGCTTTTCTTAGTAGAGGTCTATAAAAGGTAGTACATTCCACAAAAAAGTTCAGTTCAAAGATTAATTTGGGGTCTACTGAGGGAAAATAAAGGATTTTTTTTAGAAAATTATTCGCATGCATATGTACTGTGTATTGGTATTATTTCAAAACCGAAAATACATAAAATTACCAAATATTGTATTTAAGTCAGGTAAGATTCAAGAAAAGCCCTTCTACTACCACACTGCGCCTTACATAGAGCAACTTTCATTATTTTTCGTTCTCCCCAAATACACTTTAATTATAATCTTACACTTAAATTTATATGACCAATAAAACGTATTACTACATTTACTGTGAAGCCCTTTTCATTCATTCCCTTAGCTAGAAAAAATTGCTCCAGAACCCATTATAACATATGACTTGTCAAACAATATTTTTCGTAGCTTTAGCTGTTTCCGAAGCATTCCATGTAGAATGTTGATGTTTGAAGTCCACGTGCACTTTAATAGAAATATGTCAAATTTTATAGCATAATTATTTATGTTTCATATATCAAAGTTTGTATAAGTGTATAAAGATTTTAATACCTACTTTGAATACAATAAGTATTTCAAATAATAATAATAATAATAATAATAATAATAATAATAATAATAATAATAATAATAATAATAATAATAATAATAATAATAATAATAATAATAATAATAATAATAATAATAATAATAATAATAATAATAATAATAATAATAATAATAATAATAATAATAATAATAATAATAATAATAATAATAATAATAATAATAATAATAATAATAATAATAATAATAATAATAATAATAATAATAATAATAATAATAATAATAATAAAATTAATATGACCTTTAAAAATGAAAGTTAATTTTTAACAATTCTACAACTATAGGTCCACGGGCTAGTATTTGTTTTGAATTGCATTGCACAGAAACGATGGCAGAAATAAAGAGTCAATTACAGAACTGTCTTATAGAGAATTTCCTGAACTAATTTCAACCAAACTTCCAAAATGTAAATGCAGAAATGTCGGCAGTCCTAATGAAAATTCTCGGTCAAGAATGTTTCGTAAACCTATGAGTACATAGTTACGAATTCTTTACGCAGCATACACCAGCCAAAATGTGTAATGGCATACGATACAATCCAGAGGAATGTCCCCCTCCCCTCTATTATCTTTGTTATTTTGCCATCAAAAGCCTACTTCTTACGAGGTGCCTAAAAAAGCATTTTACTCCTGAAAGTTAAACCACCATTCATACTCAAGTACATTGCAGGTAGGTGGGCTTCAGCTTCCAAATCCTTGCGTTTCACTTGTTTATCAGTCTAAAGTTTTCAAACTCGCGTCTTTGACGTTTGGTAGTGAATATCCTAACCTCCAAATACAGAGATACTGGGTTCATTCCCAGTTGGAGAATGGTAATTGTAATTTAGTCAGGACTTTTCCCTCTCCTCCAAAGAGCCTGAAAGTAAAAATGGGATATGTGATTCTGATGTAATATTTAAATGTAGAACTTCAAGTATCATAAGAGATTTAATTTATAATAACAAATCAAAGTGAATTAACACCATTCCCAACGAACAATTAAAGAAATGCAACATGTGAGATTTCTATATCTGTATTGAGACTAATTAGAAATATTATAAAGATTATTTCTTAACTCGCAGCCAAAGTTAGTATGTTAGCCGACTTTTGACAAATTATATGGACTGCACAATATATTTTGCTTTTTTTTTTTTTTTTTTTTTTTTTTTTGAAACTACTCAAAGCTAAGTTTGATTCATTTTAAAAGTTAAAATTCATGCATTTGAAACATGTGATTACGAATGCATCATATCAGCTGAAGACAGCCTATTCTACTATAGTAACCTTTTGTAACCCTTGAAATAACTCTTTTTTTTCTTTTTTCCTTTATAATTATTTTTTTTATTTCGCTAGCTCTTTATGCTTCTTCCATACCAATGGACTGGCGCCCTCCAACGTTAAATCTTAACAGACAATGAATGAAATGGATGAAATGATGCTCAAATGAGCTTAGAGTTACCCAACATTCATCTTTCAGGATAAGGGAAACCCCCCTGAAAATCTTATACAGGTAACTCACCCTGACAGAAATTACTGTGGAGCTCTTGAGCGTGAGACAGACATGCTACCTCTACGCCACCGAGGCGAACATACCAATAGACTTTGAAATAAAGGTACATATAAAAAACGAAAGCTTCAGGATAACCTATTATGCAAATTAACATAGCGTATTGTCTAGGAATCTAACAATAAGAAAAAGATCTGATGCGATACACTCCATACAACTTTCACATATTCATACGCCGGTTTGGGTGCTCAATTGGTCAGACGATGGCCTGCAAGTGAGCTTAAGAGCGACAGACCCATGTTACCTGACGGCAGGTCTTATGCAACAACGATAGGTTGGCGGAATGAGGAACAGCCCAAGGTGGGTCAGACGTGTACCTGCTCTGGATAGGGCTTAACCACGTAATGACGGGATGTGGATGTTGCAGGGTGAAAATTAGGTAGTGGTTAGAAGGAAAGTAGCATATTGCTCCTCAACGGCTGCAGAATCGGGTGCAAGGGCCCGCGTGCACCACTGGTGGAATGGTTAAACAGGAAAAGTAAATTGTAATTTAGATAATCCAGGCAAAACCTCGGATGGGTGTAATTTAGTTGAAGTTGGTGCAAAAATCATGTGGTTACGGGTAGTGCCTGCAAGCCATACGGGGACGCCGGTATCGCTTTATACGACGTTCGCGGGGTAGATATTCCCCAATAGATCTAACCAGGGCGCTCTGATGGACTGGAATCTGTCGTAGAATTTAGTGGCCCGGCGCCTAATTTCATCTTCCACCTAGTGGAGAGATGAGGCTTCGTGAAGTAATATCACGGAGAACCATCCCGAAGGCATATATTCCGTACACGTTGGAGCAGTAGCAAGTTAGACTCAAACGCGTAAAGCATGGTAGGGAGGAAAAGACGCAACTTCGGGGGAACGAACATCCCGGACCGCAACATAGGGTATAACGAAGCCAGATCCGTATGCGTAACGGAGTGTACAAGGTATGAAGGCAACGAACGCGTTGTGAATGGGATTCGTGACTGGAGCTATGCGGTGGCTGGCTGTTGTTCCCTCCCTTATTCGCAACAAAGAATCGAGTCCCCGCTGGTCTCGGACATGCGCTCGTCACGGGAACAAAGGAGGAACGGCACATGTCATGGCGGTAATGATCCTCATGGCTGCGTCAAAAACGTTGTCCACTCAATCTTCCCCCAGTACACTTCATCAAGAATATTTTTACTTACTCCATCACTTGCCGAGCAAGTAAACGTATGTGCCTCGCATTCTATTTACACAGAGGATAAACCGAACGGGATAATCCGCGGAAACAAATCAGGCTCCCATTCTGGAGATAGCGGCTTCGATTCCTTTTGGGTTGGCCAGCTCAGAATTCAAATATTTTTGCAGTTCTTCCTATGCAGTTGGAAGATGAATGCTGCAGTGCATTAAGACCTAAAATGTTCCTTACCTCCATTTTCTTTGCCTTGTATCAGCGTGAAAGATCAGGCGAGGGGATGGCATTAAAGATTGCTTTGAAGAACTTCTGCTCTGTCCCTCAGAGAGAGATCTCCATGTACATTAGGCCTTTAGCGATCTAGAAACAAGGAAATGTCGTATTCCGTCCGGAATTTCCACATCAAAATTTCACTGGGAAAGCATATTTTGAGGGCTCTGTGTGTTGTGTACGCTTAC
This sequence comes from Mantis religiosa, assembly GCA_030765055.1. Classification (NCBI taxonomy): domain Eukaryota; kingdom Metazoa; phylum Arthropoda; class Insecta; order Mantodea; family Mantidae; genus Mantis; species Mantis religiosa. The sequence continues at coordinate 83,783,395 of CM060959.1, forward strand.
GAACAGAATAACCATTTTAATTATTAAATTAATATTTAAGTTCGGCGTCTTCCCTCACCAAACTCTCTTTGCTGAAACGTTTTCGGTTTTATTTATTTATTTTCTTTAAAAATGATCAGAAAACGTTCGATTAAATAAAATATTACATTGTGACTTTGTGGGTTCGTAGAATTAATAGTCCAGGTTGCAGAAATTAAAAATTTCTCTTTATTTCCGTAGAAACGCGTTTTGGTCAACCCTTACAGTAGGAGAATTACATAACATACACAAATGCAACCTTCAAGGTCGTCGACTACAAACAAGAGTTCGCTTTCAAAACACAGCTGCACGCGGACGATTCTAAAGTTCCGATTACTACTCTGTCTACTAGCGAGTCGCGGTTTCCTTATATACCTCTACTCATATTTCTAGAAATTAATGAATGTTCTGTAACAAATAAGAAATCGAACCTTCCAGTCCGCTATCTTTCTCTTTCTTTATCTGTTTCGGCAAGCTTTTATCTCCGCTTTGAAATATCTGTCTCTTTGTGTGCGCCGGCCACGCCTCCTCGCAACAATGGCTCGCGACAATATATTTAACGTACCTGCAGAAGAAATAAAATCCTAACTTGAATTTTCTGCAAATAGCCTTTGAAGTTCTCTTTATTAGGAAATGATTTTGTGTAACTATTAAACTGTATGGTCTTGCGCCGTGACGTAGTGGACTAGAGCATTGTATTGTGGTTCCCTGCCACGGAATGTGCCTGTATTTGATCCCACCCCACTCAGCATCCTGAGAAAATTGAGGTAGGGAACCCTGGTCTAAAAAGCCAAATTTCCGACTGGAAGTGCCTGATGCTCAACATATCATCTCCTCTTATAGGTTGGATGATGGACAATCTCTGCTTTGCGTATGTGTGCGTGAGGCCGGCAGTTGCGTTAGCAGGCTCTGGCCCACTCTGATGCGGCTGTTATGCCGTGGGATTATTAAAGTGTGAGAGATCAACAAAAATTAGTATGTAAAATAAGAAATATCGCTAAAATATAGACTTGACCTAATATTAAGTGGTTTGGTTAATATATTAATGAAAGGTGTTTCTTATTATTGGTTTAAATTGTGCAATACGTTAGACATTTATTAAGTTGCTGTCACAATTCGAAGAAAGTTCAGAGCCTACACATATACCGACCCGCTTTTAAACATATGTCTAACGTTTCAGGCTCCTGTATTTCCATAAAGCCCCTCATTTAAAGTAGCTAACTTAGAAGTGAGTCCCTACCAGCCAGTGGGAGTGGTAGGAGGTGTGACGTTGGTGCGCTACTCTAAGGGGATTGGGGAAGCTCTGTGATGTGATCTAAATCATCGTCTGCTTAGCTCGTGTAAGAAACAATAACAATCTCACGTGATAATTCCTGTTTATGCAGGCATTGCCACACGTCACCAGCTTATCTCCCTTAACTGACTTCCCCGCATCACGCAACCACACAGAGCTTGGTCCCGTACAGTACTTCACTCGTCTGTAACCAACAACACACTGGTTTGTGCATATGACGGCTGAACGACCCACCTAATGGAATTGTCACCATTGCCAGGAACTTAATGGAAGTGGAGATGCGTTTACGGGGTTGATAAGATAATGCTGTGGTAATTTAACTTCTGTTTCGAATTCTCTTTCACTAATTTTCTATAATTTCGCTTCTCCTTCCATGTTCCCGATAGCACTAGAGGTCGGTAAAGAAAAGTTTTGCTGGAGAGTTTTTCTATGTTCTTCCAGAAGGCAGCCTTCTCTGAGCCACCTCCCTTGGTGGAGTTCTCTCCAGTACCACCAGTGGCCTCCAGCCATTCCTTCGCTACATCCGTGTCTCACTGGTTGGTAAACATAAACAAGATCTATTTTGGGTTGAGATGAAAGGTATCACCTCCGTTCTTTGGTCATGCTCGTAAGAATGTCAAATAGAAAAGGAAACTTTTGTAAGAATATATTGTAGAACGGTTTGTTTGAATATAACGCACTAGAAGTTTTCCTTTTTATTTATTCATTTATTTTCTACCGCTTGTAGAAGTATTGTAGACTAAACAAAAGCTTGATACTTGGACTTCATCGGAAAACAGGTTTTGAAGATTCCTCAATTAAAAAGAACCTGCACACCTCGGTAGCGTAGATGATAGCGTGTCTGCCTCACGTTCAAGAGGTCCCGAGTTCGAATCTCGGTTAGGGTGAATTACCTGGCTAAGGTTTTTACGGGGTTTTCCCTTTTTCTTAAAGACGAATGTCGGGTAGCTCTAAGCTCCGTGGATCCTGGACACATTTGAGCATCATTTCACCCATTTCATTCACCGTCCGACATGACTTAACATGTGAGGGCTTAATTAAAAAAAGAAGTATTTTTAGAGACATAAAATAATCACACGGGCTTGATATATGTGTGTACATCCGTTTATATAGCTGTTGGCCTGAGTTTCTTCTAAATACCGTATTTCAGAAATATAATAACATGAAAACTGTGATTTAACTAATTATTTATTAATTTCGCTTTCTGTTCCGGAAAAATATAACAAAAATTCTCATAACAATTCCATATGAGACAAGAGCGTACACAATTTATGATCCAGGCACAAATGACTTTACCCTGCATTCGCTAATCGTTCTTTAAATATCAGTGTCTGTCTATTTTTTCACAAGAAGACCAAACAAAAATGCTAAATTCTGCAGACGTAAACAGTTTGAAAAAGAAGTGTCTGAACAGGGGAGAAGAAATATACAAACTTTGTTTTTTTCGTGTTTACTTGGTTAGAGGGAATGCAGCTGTCACATTACGATGCCTTCCACTTAATGCTTTGTATTTATTGGCTTGCTAGAATCGTTTGAATGCGGTTTTATAGACATACAGAATAAAGAAGTGTTATTTCTCAAAAATGCCTCTGAATGAGTAGAGAAAATCATGTGAGTGCATAAACGAGTGCTTTTTAAAAATATATACTGTGGCTGTTTCTAATAATAAGGTAAACGCAGATGATTTGAATTGACGGGTGGCACGAATTAGTTTCTCAAAATCTGCTCCCTAGGGGACGCTAGTGTATTGTGTTGGAATGACCTTTGTAAGCGAAGAAGTTACTGCATGCCCATTACAAGAAGGCTAGAGGGGTATGAAGGGCAAAGGAGCTTAAACTGTTGATCTGCTTCGGTAACGGATCTGTTTACTGGGAAATAAGTGAATGAGAGTGCAAATGAGTCACCCATGCTACCAGATCTAATGTTTGTTGCAGCGATATGTATTATGTATAGGTGAGCTATGTAACAACACTTGTGTATTTTAAACAAACCTTCCATCCTTGTCATACTCGGGAGGTGAGCATACAACCCGAGGAGACAACAAAAGTGATTATGTTGCACATTCCTCTAGCCTTTTTTTTTTTTAATTTACGTCCTGCAACGTTAAGTCACATTGGACGGTGAATGAGATGGGTGAAATGATGCTGAAATATGTCCAGGGCCCATGGAGTACAGAGCTACCCGACATTCCTCTTTAAGGATAAGATAAAACCCCGAAAAAAAACCTTATCCAGGTAGCTCACCCTGACCGAGATTCGCACTCGGACCTCTTGAACGTGATTCCTCTAGCTTGCCTTCTTGTCCTGGGCAATCAGTAACTACCTGAGACAGTTAGCACGCCTCGGTAGCGTAGATGGTAGCGTGTCTGCCTCTCGTTCAAGAGGTCCCGAGTTCGAATCTCGGTCAGGGTGAGTTACCTGGATAAGGCTTTTTCCTGGGTTTTTCCTTATCCTGAAAGACGAATGTCGGGTATCTCTAAGCTCTATGAACCCTGGGCTCATTTGAGCATCATTTCACCAATTTCATTCAACGTCCGATATGACTTGACGTTGGAGGACGTAAATTTAAAAAAAAAAAAATAAAAAAAAAAAAGAACTGAGACAGTTAAGCGTGTGATATGATTGTGTTTCTTCAGTCTAAGCGAGAAATAGAACTTCTTTTCTGAAAAGGAGGCATATAATTGCTCCATTTCTTGAATTTTGTTGTTTTTTAAGTTAAAGATAGATTTATAGCAAATGTAAATTGAAATTGCTCCAGAAACTTGTACACTAAGAAAATACAGACTTTCTTACATCCATAATCCTCCTTGTTGTTATGATAGTTCCTTAATCAGTGCTGCAAACTGGCAAAAATAAATATCGCTACAACAGCGGGCGAAGCCCGCCTCGGTAGCGTGGTGGTAGAGTGTCTGCCTCACGTTCAAGAGGTCCCGAGTTCGAATCTCGGTCAGGGTGAGTTACCTGGATAAGGTTTTTTCCAGGGTTTTCCCTTATCTGAAAGACGAATGTTGGGTAACCCTAAGCTCTATGTACGCTGGACTCATTGAGCATCATTTCGCCCATTCCATTCATCCTCCGATATGACTTAACGTTGGAGGACGTAAAATTACAACAACAAAAAAAAAAAAACAGCGGGCGAAGTGGATTAAGGTAAGGCAGGAAATTTAATTTTTTTTATTTACGTCCTCCAACGTTAAGTCATATCCGACGATGAGTGAAATGGGTGAAATGATCCTCAAATGAGCCCAGAAAAAATGGAGAATGGCACCACGAAATTTGTGTGGGCAGTGTGGCAAAGAAGCAATTCATATGTGTAAAATGTGCGTGAGATGCATAAAGATATAAATATACAAGTGTAGAAATGTGTTATTTAGTTCTCATGATTACATTATGTACTGAAATTGAATGTTATACCGTTTTTCTTTACATTCCAATTCGTCCGCTATGTCAACTCTATTTATCCTCCAATTGCGGGCGATTGGGATTAGTTTCGGCTCGCAATAAAAATGAAAACGGAAGAATACAGAAATTTCTTAGTCGAAAAACTTTTAACGTAATTTAGAATGTTCAGGCCTCAATATAAGGTAAAAGCTTTATATTTGCGTGACATTTAGAGCTTTTGTGAACGATTTTCAAAATATTGATCCGATTCACCCACGCCCACCTTAATATATGAATGCTTGAGTTTTCTACTCCAGTTTTGCACATAGGTAAAGCACGTTGAACTGTCCCACTTGAAGATGGAGCAATCCCTCAAGTGTTTGTACACGCCTGACAACACAATCGATAATTCGAGTGAATTTTGCTACCGCCGCCGTTACGTACGTATGTGGTTGTTAGAATAACAACGGAAAAGTATAACAAGGACATGAGGACCACAGGTGAGGACTTTCACACGTCATTCATCGGCTTACTCATTATTTCAAGCAGAGGAAACGAAAGGGCGAACTTTCTGGGTCTTCCACTCAACTGTCAGCAAAGAATATGTGTCCATTCTTGTGGACATAACCACAAGGTAAAGCTCAGCATTGCATAATTTATACAAATGGAAGTCCTCCCAAACCTCGTAAAATATTGACTTAGGAGTGATATACAGCGAAGTAAATCCTTCGTGGAAAAAAGTCACATCATGAATGGAGATTCGAGTCTTACTTACGTTCTTTAAAAACAAACATGCTTCTATACCATAAACATAAATATGTATTAAATTCCGTGTAGTTATCTTTAATATTTTATCCGACACTTACTTGTAAAGTTGCATTTTAATAGTATAAATTAATCTATTAAAGTAACACTCTAATATTAAGGATGGATAAAATTTCACTTTAACCAGTGTTAGAATAAAATCACTAGACCTCCATTTCAAGTATAATATTGATTGTAAAACACTTTTGGCTTCCCCCAAAACTTACCGAGTTTTAGGCGGTTTAGGCCCAAATGACCTTGTTGTCGACGGGCCCTAAAACACCACACACTCACTCACCCCTTTTAGGCGGTTTAGTCTGTGGCCCGCACGCGAGAGGTCCGAGTTCTATTCCCCTGGCTGCCATACCTGACCGACCAGTCTTTCCGGGAGAATGCTGGGTAGGTTAATTACTTCCCTCGGATTCCTTGTCCCTCCATTTTATCTCCATTATCATTTCATATCATCTCTCATCTGGTGGTCTCTTTCAGGGTAGAAGAATCGACAGATGTCTCGGCGCTGCATGGCAGGATGATATGCTCCTGGTATAGTGGCCCCACCGGCTCTCTTTGTAGGGAAAAACTGTTCTTCCCCCTAACCACAATGACATAAATATCTTAGGAAACACCAACTGGGGTCAGAGGTGAAGAATGTTAGGCACATGTTTACAGCTGAGAATACCCAGGGTTGCCGTTGTTTAAAATAACGTTTAGAGGCAAAATATACATAAATAAATAAAGCAGAATTCACTGTAAGAAATCGTCATTGATCTTTTCAATTAAATTTTAAATGACTAATCTTCTTCTTCTTCTTCTTCTTCTTCACTTCTTGGCATAGGCAATCAAGTGCCTGTTCCGCCTTCGAAGTCCTCCAGCCATCGTTTCCTGGGTCTGCCCACCGATCTCCTACCTTTAGGATGATACTGTAATATTTGTTTTGTAAGTCTATTATCTGGCATTCTTCCAACATGTTCCTTCCATTTTTGTTTGAGATCTTTTAACCTATCATTCATACTAAAAATGTCCAGCTCTTCTCTTATATTTTCATTTCTTATTAAGTCCCTCTTCGTGCATCCTTTCACACTTCTCAAGAATTTCATTTCTGAAGCCTTTATTTCACTCTGTTGCTTTTAGTTAACGTCCAAGTCTCACTTCCGTATGTCAGTATAGGTACAGCCATAAATTTGTAGAATTTTAATTTTGTTTCTTTACGTATTTTGTTTCTAAATGTTCTATTTATTGTTCCACACACTCTTTGAAATTTGCATATTTTATTGTAGATTAATGTTTCCTATCATAATACATAATGTTACAACTCTTTATGACATAACTGAAAAGAGATATATTACCTATGCTGTTATGGTATTAATACTTCTATTACGTACAAGAACTAAATGCGTATTATTAGCATAATATCTAAGGAAAGTTTAGTAAAACATCATTACAATTTTAAAGGGGTTAAATTGCATATAAACACTTCCTCTTTTAGTAGGAAGGTCTCCAATCTCTGGGTCGCCCTATTAGGCTGTTTTAGGACCATCCCCGTAGGAGAGGGGATCCGTCCCCTTCAGCTGCCTTGGTGCGGACGCTGCGGACCCCTAGCACTCGTGGTACCTCTGACGTTACTAGCTCTCCCTGATTGGGAGTTGTTCGGATTGGGTTGGACTCGAGGGGGCAGTGGTTTCCGATACCCGTGGGAGATCGGATACGTCTCAGGAAGGGGTTGAGGGAAGCCATATATTCCCGCGTACGCCTGCATAGCTACTAGAAGGTGTGCCAGATCACCAGGCGGCCCTACCGAGGTCTAATCGGTAGCCTTCCCCACTGGGGTTGGCGCACGTAAGTGGCGTATCCACTTCCATCCCGTTTTGAGTCCATAGGACCAGATGGGGCGGGCTTGTTAGTCTCTAGATCTTGCCCTATGGAAAGCTCCACGGAGGCGCTGGGTGTCATTCGGGGACAGCTCGGTAACTCCCTGGTCGTCAGAGGGGGTCAGTCTTCACTTTGTGTGGATTACCCTGGTAGATGCTCTCGAGCTTATATGATTTAGGGCCATCGTAGGGGAGGGGATCCGTCCTCTTCAGCTGCTGTGGTGCGAGCGCTGCGGATCCCTAGCACTCGTGGTACCTCGGGCCATGCTGTATTCGTTATATAACCGAAAGTCACCAATGGCTCTCCGCAACAAGCTCCTGCTCTACAAGCAGGTATTAAGGCCGGCAATGACCTACGCCTGCCAAGTCTGGGGTGCAGCAGCCAAAACCCACCTCTCCAAACTACAAGTCCTTCAAAACCGCTACCTTCAGACTCCATTAGCAGCCGAATGGTACATCCCAAATCACAATATCCATCTAGATCTATCCTTTCCAAAAACTTTTCACTACATCCTACAATTGTCCCACTGTTTCTACTCGGATCGGACCGAACATTCGAGCCTCCGCTGAATGGAAGTTGTTCTAACTGGGTTGGATTCGAGGGGGCAGTGTGTTCCCGACACCCGTGTGAGATTTGGTACCTCCGGCCGTGCCTCGGCCGCCCGGAGGGGGCAGAGGGTTGCCTACGAAGTCCCAGGTGCTTGCTTGCAGAGAGAGTAGTAAGTGTGCTATTGAAATGTGTAATGTTTAACGCCCGTTTTTACTACATACGGCACCGCAGCCGATGACCTGATGATACATGAGATGAAGATGGAGCACCGGTGGAAAGATATGGTGGGGGAAACCGGAGATCCCGGAGAAAACCCGCCCAGCGCCGTGTTGTCCATCACAAATCTCACTTTGCAGTCGCCTGGGATTGAACCACTGAGCCATGGCGCGGCCCTGTAGGTGTGCTAGATCACCGGCGGCCCCACCGAGGTGTTCGGTAGTCTTCCCTGCGGGGTTGACGCGCTTCAGTGGCGTATCCACTTCCATCCCGTCTTGACGTTGTTGTGATAGGGGAGGAGATATTTTTAAATGATTCAGATATTGCTCTATGGAAACAACCCCGGAGTCGTCCATCATTTTCCGGGTCAATAGAGGCCGGAGTCTTAGGATTTTCGAGTAGATCTCGCGCACTAATGTTTTAGGACCATGTTGGGTGGGTTTCCGGCTGTTCTAGCCAGCCGGAGAGTTTTCAACTGGCCAATAGTATTGTCCTTGCCCTCTGCAATGTCGTGTCTCCTTGGGACGGCCATCTTCTGTCTCCTCCCGCCTTATCCTTCCTCCTGGGAATGCCCCACTTGAGTCATAGATATGGTCGCAGTATTTTAAAATTCTCATATTATTTTTCTGTGCAACCACATTGGCTGACGTTTCAGGTAATGCAGTTCCTTTACAGAAGTGTTTGCATTCAAATTCAAATTATCCAGCCCTCTATACCCCAAACATACACGCAGTATATCGTTTTAGTCATTGAAACTGCCCTTCCAAAATTCATACCCATTCACACAAATAAATGTCCTACATCGTTCTAGCCTATGACGGTAAACAAATTTTCTGAGAAGACGTAATCAGTAAGCTCTTTAATCAGACAGTATAAAATATGTACCCTTTCTCTTCGGAAGACACGCTAACATATGAGCACTTCCTCAGCTGCTATCAGGACTATCTTTGGGGGTACAGAGCCGAACGTCTAATTAGAACAATACTGAGTTACCGAGGTATTTCCCAAAACAAAAGAAATACGTCGATGACGTAACCGCGGGTCCCATCTGCCGCATTCCTCTAGGAAACAGTAGGCGCTCCATTTTATATACCTACACACTCCTTCATTTAATTTTGTTTTTCCTTTTCCCTTCCGCTCCACAAATTGGTTTTCTTCGAGTCGTGATTGTCACCGAGATAAGTCAGGTGAAACAAAACCTCTCCCTGAGGAATGTTACAGTTTTAACTGTCCCGATACCGGGCTCCTGATGGATGGCAACGAATGGGTTTCCTCAATGGATTAGGTCCGCGCTTTGACATGCACCAGGTAGCGATCAGGCACTCCCGAGTTTCTCAGTAATTAGGGATATCGCCAGGAATTCGTTTTCCTTGTTCGCTTCTCAAGGGGTGAGATCCCGCTAACGTGGTAGCCGATTACCGTGAGAACAAAAGTTTCTTTCTCTCGGCGATGTCTTTATTTACGATCCAGCTTGTCATCTGTATGATAAAGATACCCTTCCGAACAACAGGTAATGCCAACTCTTGAGCAAAACATCAGTCACTGATGTTATCTGCCGAATTTCAACCCCGTACACTTCTTCACACACTACCAGAGTTTTCAATGAGAAATTATTACCACATTAAACCTTCAATCATAGTTTCCTTGTGTTTTCAGTGTCAATAGTAGTTGTTTTATGATCACCAGAAGCTTTTAATCGTTCTTCCACGCTAGCCGTATGTAAGCTAAGATTTGGATAGGGTGCATTTACCTACTTCTTATCTTTCTTTATACATACGTATATTAATTAGTTCATAACACAACATTCCTAACACATAATAACATTCTTTCTTTCTTACTCCCACCCAATATACACCCTTCCTACATGCTTGCTTTAAATTTTGGTCTCAACACACACAATCCCTGGTCAATGTATTCATGACCCTCTATTCTCTTATATGCCTTGTTCCCGTTTATCCAACCTTACTTGGTCATTATTCTTAATCATTCATAACCATCTCTTTCCGACTTTCCCCAAGTAATCACGTGTATTGCTCCTTTTACATATAACATTCTCCCGATTACCTCTCCCCCTCCTTAAAACTGTTCCACTTTTGTTGCCAAATTCGTTTGATTTGGACAGATAAAGTTAGATTGAAAAATGCAATGTCATAGCCGGGATTTGAACCATGAATCTCTCAGTCTCCGTTCGATTGCCCTTAACCATTAAGCTTCCATGTCAACATGCTAGTACGATATTAAATTCTTCCATTGACTCGTAGTTTTTCCAGCAAACCACTAGGAGTGCTCGTATACACTGAGATATGTACCGTTTGTGGCAACTTACTATACTGCAAGTAACTTATGTCCCAGGCTTCATAGTTAAACCACCATTAGGTGGCAGCCTTTGTTTACGTCACCATAGCAACGACCTTCCCTTCTTACCCTTCGCGTTCCTTGCCTGATGACCTTCGCGTATCTTCTTTTAAAAATCAGACTGTAGGTCCTACCGGAGGACGAAGATGTTTAACAGGAGCATATAATCCTGCCATGCAGCGCCGAGACTCCCACCGACACTTCTACCCTGAAAGAGATTACCAGGTGAGAGATGATTTGAAGTGATAATGGAGACGAAATGGAGGGATAGCAAATTCGGGGGATAAAATTAATCTACCCAGCATTCACCTGGCGACCAGGGGGAACCCCAGAAAAACATCACAGGTCAGATATACCGGCCACGAATCGAACCCGGACCTCCCAAATGTGGGCCAGAGACGAAACCTCCTGCGCCATCCCGCTCGTCTCGACCTGATATTTACAGTTCATGGTACGTAATATAGTACTTCACAAAATTAAGATAAAACGATACAAAATTAAGCTTCTGTAAGTAAAGGCATGTAAACTTTTTTTCCACATTAGATATTATTCACTGCCCGTTTAGCACTAGTGTGGTGTCTCTTATCTTTTAGCCCAGGACACAGTATTTTAACATAATTAATTGACTGTTGCTACCAGAAACACACAGTCCCTCTCTCTTTTTCGCCTCCCGCTCTCCCACACGGTCATTATAAGCATTCGTTTCACTTTTTCTGCTCGAAAATTTATGAGACGGCAGAGTTCGAGGGGCGAGGGTCAACTTTCGGCCAAATACATTCAGGAGCTGGAAGTTTGGGAGCGGAATGTGGGCTTTCTTCTTGTTCCCGCCGCACAAAAACTAATTTTTTGCCCCATTGCTTGCGCTTATTAGATTTAATCTCGGTATGGTCTCACACCATATTATACTGATAGACGTTTAAATGTATAATATTCATCATAAGGCGGTTTCCCACGCAAACAGTGCAGCAACTGTTTATTTTGAATTCATATCTGGATTAGAAACGCTGACACCACTGAAACAAACGACATACTATATTAAAATGAGTGGCTCATTTGTTTCTGAATAACTCCCTCACACCTTCAAAATAAGATTAGAAACTTGAGCACGACTTCTACCAACTAGACTATGTTCAGTTCATACGACTTCTCTATTCTTTTGTCAATTATTCTTACACAATTCTATTTATCTATCAACTTCATCTTATTTAAGTTAAGTTCATACTAGCCGTATATAGACTAAGATTTTGGATAGATAGAGTCAACCTGAAAAATTCAATGCCATGGCCGGGATTTGAGCCATGGATCTCCTGGTTTCCGTCCAGTCGCTCTTTCCCATTGAGCTACCATGGTCATCTTCATGGTTACTTCATCTTACTCGTTTCCTTGTTGATCCGTGTGGTCACTTTATTAGTGCTGCAGTGGCGAAGTCTGCAAAGAAGCCCTGAAAGCGCCGCTTCCACAAGAATTTCAGGAGAAAAAGAAGAAATCAAATAAAATTCGTGCCAAACAATAATTTATTTACTCTAGATACATTTTCAAAATTTATTCGCGAGCATCCGCGGTGCTGCCACAGTTTGACAGCTGCTTAGATTCGAATGACCAGTTCCGCTGGCTCATTCAATACTGAATATTTCTGTATTTACGCTTTCGTAATCTTGAAAACCTTGCTTCGTATGTTTCCGGAAGCAATCGTGACTCTTCGATAGTTAGGAAGCACTGTCAGATTTTTGTAACGTGAAGTCTCTGTAGCGTGTGAAGAGAAGCTTATTTTTTTATTTTATGTGTCGCTTTTAAATATGACTGTTAGTATATTTCAAAAGCATAATAATATATTTTACTTAGATTGGTATTTAGTGTTGACAAATAGGAAATTCTTGTAAAGTTTTAATTTTTAACAAAAGTGTGTGAATTGGATACTTTGTCCATATTAGGCTAACAATGTACGCAGTGTGGGCCAGCGCTAGGAAAATTTGGAAAATTCGAGCTTTGTTTTTTAATTTACGTCCTCCAAATGAAATGAAATGTGTAGTGTTTAACGCCCGCTTTTACTACATACGGCACCGCAGGCGGTGACACTGATGATGCCTGATATGAAGATAGAGCACCGGTGGAATGAGTTGGCGGGGGAAACCGAAGGTCCCGGAGAAAACCCGTCCCAACGCCGTGTTGTCCACCACAAATCTCATTTTGCGGTCGCCTGGGATCGAACCCGGGCCGCCTTGGTGAGAGCCAAGCGGTCTAACCACTGAGCCACGGCGTGGCCTACGTCCTCCAACGTTAAGTCATATCGGACGATGAATGAAATGGGTGAAGTGATGCTCAAATGAGTCCGGGGTCCATGGATCTTATAGTTACCCGACATTCGTCTGTCAGGATAAGGGAAAGCCCCACAGAAACCTTATCAAGGTAACTCACCCTAACCTGGATTCGAACTCGAAGTCTGGGACTCAAGTACTTACAATATTACGTCACCAAAACAGTGTATCTCGAAAACGAAAGACCCTAGTGGTTTATCGAGAAAATATATGAGTCAATTGGAGAATTTAATGTCAAGATGGCATGTTGGCCATGGCATCTCAATGGGTAAGAGCGACTGGATGGAAACCAGGAGATCCGTGGTTCAAATCCCGGCCAGGGCATTGAATTTTTCAGTTTGACTCTATCTATCCAAAACCTTACTCTATACACAGAAAGTATGAAGGAACGATTAATTTCCATCAATTAACTTACATCATTTATGTGTTTATCAGGAACAATAGCAAAAATGTCATCTACAATCTATAACAAGTTTTAAAAAATTAAAGCGAATGGTTTAGTAAAAAACATAATAAAGGATAACAAATAAGTAAAAATGATAAAAAGATAATAAAATAATAAAATATAAGTGAAGCTTGTTATACGTAATTATATTTTATTTAATTAACTCGTAATTTCGGTAACACATTAAAGCCTACTGTATTTTCAAATTTCCGTTCTGGTTAAGTTTATTTTCATTATTATGAAGTAAATAGAGAAATAAGGGTTTGTAAGAACAATTTATATAAGAGAAGAGAAAGTCATGTGAGTGCAGCGCTTCAGATTATTTTCTCTCTCTCTCACTGAAAAGGTTGAACATGCTGAGAGTACAGTTCGGATAGCAAAATAACTGCCAAAAAGGAAACAATAAGAGAAAGTATTTTTTGCGCCAGTTGAAAAGAATGTACATTGGCGTGTCTGGAAGGTAGAGCTGGAGAAAAGAAAGAAGGAAGCTGGCTGGGTGTTGAATCAGCTGGGCTGATACTGTAGCTGCTGCATTTCCAAAAGGCTCCCTCCCTTTCTGCCATCACCATGGAAACACCGACAGAGGCTCTTCTCTCGCTGAAGGCAGTATTTTAATTAGGAAGAGCTCACTGCGCAAGTCTCATCCAACGAACAGCAGCAAGCAACCTTGCTCTTCCAAACAGTGCACTGTGCAGTGTACAGCCGAGCTGTACATTGTCTCCCTTCTCTCCTTCCGCTTTAAAAACAAATGGTTGCTGTCTTAAATACATTTCAAATCTCATGCATTACTTTCACACAACTTTCTCCCCCATTCTTCATCAAACTAGCCTTAAAAGGGTAGATATATTTTTTTATTTACATAAATTAATAGAGAGAAACGTTTGTAAAGATGTTCATCCACTTCGCCTAAAGTGGAATATTACAAAATCAAAACCACCATCGTAATGGAAAATCAATGTATATAGCCATCGTACAAATTTTAAGTATAAAATATTTTTATCAAAGCAGATAATACTGTATTATGCAACGAGACTATAATGGTAATAATTAAGATACGAGCGTTTTAATTACCATTATAATCAAGCTTCATATGATTGTTTATGCTCGATCATGTAAGTTAAAGGTTTCATTTCAAATTATCTATTTCTGGTTTGAGTGATATGTTACAATCGTTATTCACTTATCTAAAGTGAGACGTAGTACGTAGTAAGCAAGAACAGAAATACTACTTCCCTATAAACAGCTGTTAACATGTGACACAGTTTAACCTAAAACATTAAAACAAACCATTGGTTACATTAAAAAAAAAAACAATTTTATCATGAGGTATTTACCATCAGGTGCTTCATTTATAAATGTTTTCACCTTATCAGGTGTAAATGTTTTGGCTTTTTTTTTTTCCCCCTTTATATCGTTTTGATTTGCGTTTTAGTAAGCTGTTCAGTTTTGACTATTTAAATAAGTCAATTTGGTGCCAATGTTGAGTGTTGATTTCAAAATAGAATAGTGAGTTCTCTAGGTCGGTGATTTCATATTTTGAGACAACTCTTCGAAATGCACTAGGAATACATTTTCTGAGAACGAATTTATACATTTTCATATTCTCCAATGCATGAATTGTGAATAGAATTTCTCGTACATCTTTCTTGACGTGTGTAGCAAGAAGTTATTGGCAACATTGAGTGCATTTGTTGTAATTTTGGGGGGTGTAAGTTCAATGTCACTGTTACTAGTGTTAGACATTTTGACTTTTTTTCTAAACTGGCGCTAGTACTGTTATCGATCGAAACGAAATAAACGATACTTGAACTTTCAGAATGTTACGTGGCCACTTCTGATTGAACAGGTGTACTTTAATGCGGCTAAGGTACTGCTACCAGTCGTATAAATACTAAAATTTGGCATGATCGAGCATAAAACGTTATACGATATACCTATCATAAAATCAAATTACAATACTCGACCTACGGTCTCATTAAACAATATTCCAACCTCGTATTTAAATTTTATATCTTACGATACTCAGATCGTTAATAACTATTACTATTAGCCACAAACAAATAGAACTACTGTCACCCGAACGTCGGAACTCCCTATAGAACCGACCGGCAGCATCAGGAGACGCTAGACGTTCGCCACGCCCAGTCATTTGTCTTATAGCGGTAACGAGGGTTGGCTGGAAAAACATCACTGTGTCGTCTCTTTTCGCTCCACCTGAGTTCTCGAACTTACGGGATATTTCATCTAATCCAGAACCTTCAAGAAAACAGTGATATTCCTATAAAAAGGGGCTGCAATGAGTGAGGAGTCAGTCAGTCAGTGTTTGGCGAACAGCTGTGAGGAGCGCCCAGTGAGGGGACGGACTGCGTACGTGCGTCGGAGGAGTTTACGTAATCGCGAGTGCAAGTGGAATTGTAACAGACGAACTGGTGAATCGTAATTGTGTGCATTACGTAATTCTGTGTAATTGGCAAGTGTTTATCTGTAAGTCGGTGGAAATAAAGAACATTTTTGAGTGGTGCAATTGGACTTTTCATTTCACGAACCCACAAAGTCACACTACAAAAGTATTTTATAAAAGCAGTTGGAAAAGTGAGTAGAAAAAGTCATGTGAACGAATCACAGAATTACTTTTTTACCCTAACTTTTCACGTAATCAACAAATACTTTGCACACCACTTGCATTACATATTTTGTTGTAATTGCAAGGGAGGTATGTACAGGAGACTGCAGTACTAGTTAATTGTTTGAAAAGCGGGTCGCTATTGGCCCATTTTGAAATTCTACAATGTTTACATGACATAAGGGTTAGTGACTGTAGCACTTCAAAAAATGTATAAGGTACTGGGAAACTCCTATAATTAAATAATATCTCGAATTTGGTTAGCCGACCCAGAAAAGGGAACATAAATTATGCGATGTAACCAGATCTACATTTACAAAAATTAAAGCTGTTCATTTTATTTAATTGTGTAAATAACGCACACTTTTTAACAGAAACGTTACAGTCATTTTTGAGAGAGTAAATATATAACAAAATGTAACGAAATCCACATTATAAAACAATACTTCTTGTAAGTCCACCGAGTGGAATGGCTAAGGAGATTTCATATGTGTCAAACATTCGCAACCAAACCAACCATTGTGGGTTTTTCGGGGCCACCAGACGAGTGCTGAGTGGTCTAAATACACCCCCTCCCGAATTTCCTGTCTCTCCATTTCATCTCCATTTTCATTTCACATCATTTCTCATCTAGTGATCTCTTTCGGACTAGAAGTGTCGACGGGTGTTTCGACGTTGCACGGCAGGATGATATACTCTTGGTAAATCACCTCCTCCGCTAGGACGGTCTAGTGGGCCGTTTCAGGACCACAGTGTGTGGGATGCCGGTTGTACTTGCCTGCCGAGGAGTTTCCAACTCGTCAATAGTAGGGACCTTGCTTTCTGCACTACCCTGGCTACTTGGGAGGACCACCCTCTGTGTTCTCTTATATATACTACATAAAAGTGCTTGTCTTCTTACAGCACAAAATTTATGTCAAATATTTTTTTTTTTTATGATTCGTAGTGAACCATTTCTGAGATATTCTGAACTTCCCAGTGTGTATTCTTTTTTTATCTTTTTTTTTTTTAAGGAAAGTCACTAATCATTTTATTTCTTGGCCTTGCAAACAGAATGCAGTTTCAAAGCCACCGCATTGTAGCTTTGTTGACCATGGCTTAAAATGCATTTCCATATTCGCCTTACACCTACCAGAAAGTTAGTAATTTCTGCAAAATATGTATCTAAATTAACATGAAATAGAGGAACAACTTCCTGTAAGAATATTTTGTATAAGGTAAGTGCAGGCGACTCGAATTAATTATTCAAAATCTGCTCCCTAGGGGACGATAGTGTATTGTATTGGGTCGACCTTTGTGGGCGAAGAAGCTACTACGTGGCAAAGCGAGAATGCGTATCGGAAAAAATTCGCAACACAGAGATGTTTACCTCAGCTTATCATACATACACGGTGAGTCCAGCGTAGTCTGTTTAGATATAATCATGTCTTCTGGACAGCAATGTGTCATACATCGGCAGGTGCGAGAAAACATATCATATAGACACACGCAGCTTCCAATGGCTCTATTTGTGTTTTGTAACTTACTGTACATCAATTTCTAAGTGAGAAATCGAACTTCTTTCCGGAAAGCAGGCATTAAATTGCTCCATTTCTGACATTTAGTTACTAAGTTCGTTTAAGATAGATTTATAACAAATGTGCATTGAAATTTCTCCAGAAGCTTGTACAATAAGATAATACAGACTCTGTTACATCTATAATCCTCGTTGGTGTTACTTAATCAGTGCTACCAACGGGGTAAAATAAATACCACTACTACAGCGGCTGAAGTGTATTAAATGGGATTCAAATATACCTTTATTTTAAATTTACTTCCACCAACGTTGTCATTCTATGTGGGCGCTGGTGGAAAGAAGCAATTCATATGTGGAAAATGTGTGTGATATGCTTAAAGATATGAAGTGTATAAATGTTATTTTGTTCTCATGATTACATTATGTACTGAAACTGAATGTTTCACTGTTTTTATTTCCATTCCGATTCGTGCGCCAAGGCAATCCTATTCATCTTCCAATCGCGGGCCATTAGGATTAGTTTCCGCTCGAATAAACATGAAAATGGAAGTACACAGCAAATTCTTCATCGAAAAACTTAGCATTTAACATAATCTAGAATGCGCATGCTTCAATATAAGATAATAGCTTTCATATTTACGTGACAAATAGTTGGTTTTTTTTTTTTTTCACCCTCATTTACCTTATGAGTAGAGAAAGTGCTGTGACGGCGACACATCAGAGTTTTACAGACCTAGAGAACAGAGAAGTTGGAAAGGACAGTTTTCATGAGAACTTAATAAATAAATCAGTTTGAAGGCTGATGATGAGAAAATTAAATTACAAGCTGCCCACTGGTCTAGTTCATAGCAGCTCACCACACGGGATCTGGGGGAGTTCTAGCTAATCTTGTGACTTCTTTGTGGATTAACAATACCATCTATTGCTCTAGCCGGTGAAAAACACGAAGATTATTAAATCTTATTTGCCTAATATCGGAAGAGTGACAGTTGACAAGCAGAAAAGGCGAAGCTAATGAGGACCCTCTCAGAGAACATGATCCAACTTCCCAGAGATAAAAAGTGGTAGACAACCAATCACTTCTCCACCCTTCTTCGTATGAGCGTGTACTCTCCAAAAGTAATACTTTCGGCATTGTAACGTAGCTGCTCTTATCGGATCTTCTGGAAAGGTTTGTGTGATCCATCAAACGTGGTCTCTTGCTACTTTACGGCTGGTTCCACAAAATCATGTCTCCATTCGTCTCAACTTTGGCATGTTATTTGGTTTATAAAAACAGAAAGAGTCACTTATGCGTTTATAAGTGTTTGTGATGGTTGAGCACGTTCGAAAGGATCATTGTAATTCAGCTGAAGCTGTGGCAGGCGTATCCAAACAAATGCCAAGCAAATCGCGTAACCCTGCTGATGTTATTCCTTTGAGATACTTTCCTTATATCAGTGAGGAGACGTGACTTTCAAAGCTTGGAAAGCAGACTTATTCCCGTTCTCTCTCTCTCCCTCCCTCTCTCTCTCTTTCTCTCTCCATTCAGACATGCCAATTTTTCCTAGTTGGCCCACTCCGCGTGAACTAAATGGAGAAAGTATGCAATTCACACACTTTCGCTAATAACCTTGCAAGATTTTCCTATTTGTCACCACTAAATACCAATCTGAGTAAAGTATTATTGCTAATGCTATTGTAATATACGAGGGCTGTTCAATAAAGAATGATCATAATTTTTTTACGGTCATAATTTTCCGCACTAAAATTCAATCGTATATTCTATTAACTTAATGTGAAACAAACACGCCGTAGTAGTTTCATTGTTGGTACTCCTGGATCCCGCCTGTGAGATCCAGGCAAGTTCAGACATGTTCAGTATCGCCTACCGCTGCAATGGAGGTAACATGCAGTTAAAGTTGATGTTAGAGGAAGATTCGGAGTTTCTTTCAAACGTAATCACTGCTGATGAAACTTGGCTACATCATTTTGATCCTGAGAGCAAACAGCAAAGCTCAGTGTGAAAATATCCTTCATCACCGACCCCCAAAACGCAAAAGTGGTTGCTTCTGCTGGGAAAGCTATGGTCATCTCATTCTTTGATATTCATGGAATGGTTTATCAGCATGTTGTGCCTGCACACACATCAGTAACTAGACAATATTACAGGGATATCCTGAAGACATTGCAAGTCCATATCAGGTTCAAAAGACCACATTTCCATGAAGCAGGCTGGATGCTGTACCACGATAATACGCGGCTGCATATTGCCAATGTTGTTGCTGAATATCTTGCAAAAATCAACGTGAAGTGCATCCCTCACCCTCCCTATCGTCCGGATTTAGCCGCATGTGACTTTTTTCTATTCTCTAACTTGAAGAAACGCCTTCATGGGAGGCATTATCCATCATCATAATCAGTGGTGAAGGCTGCGGAGCCGATTTTGAAGGATCTCTCTAAAATGGTTTCCAGCATGTCTTTGAAGACTGGCAAAAACTCTGGGACAAGTGCATCGCATTCAGGGGAGACTATTTTGAAAAGGACCCTTAAAAATTATGAGAATAAGTAAAGGTACATCGTCAAAAAAAGATTGTGATCATTCTTTATTGAACAGCTCTCGTACTTACAGTTGCATTTAAAAGCGCGACATAAAACCAAACAAAACAAAATAAACTTTTGTTCACACGCTACAGAGACTTCAAGTAACAAAATCTGTCGGTGCTTCCTAACTATCGATACTTCCGGAAACCTAAGAAACATGGTATTTAAGTTTACGAATGTGTGAATACAGAAATATTCAGTATTGAATGAGCTCGTGGAACTGGTCACTCGGATATAAGCAGCTGTCTAACTGTCCGCAGCGCCGCAGATGTTCGCGAATAAATTTTGCAAATGAAACATTGTTTAGCATGAATTTTCTTGTTTTTCTTCCTTTTCTCCTGAAATTCTTGGGAAGAGGGTGCTTTCAGCGCTTCATCGCACGCTTTACCGCTGCTTTATATCTTCAATCTCCCTTTTCATCGCATTCACCTGTATCTCCTTTTAACTTAAAGGTCGTATCATGTTTTGAAAACCGGTAATAAAACTCCTTTATGAGGGAGGGGGGCCTAATGTAACTTGAATGAAAAGGTTGACCTATATCTTGTGTAACAGGTTTACACGAATAATGTCTACTGCAAGTCATGAAGGTACAGATTGTGAACGGGAGGTCTACGGTTCGAATCCCAACATGATCGTCTTCCAGACAGGTTTTCCCAGTTTTCATGACTAGCAAATGCTAGCAAGGTATCCTAAAAGTTTGCTCCGCAAATTTCCTATCTCAGCTACCATTTAATTTCATGTAATCCTAATATCATCGCCTAGGGTAATATATGACGTGACAACGGGTGTTAAACCATTAGAAAACACAAATAATGTAATGAAAAACTGTTATACCTTCTAACGATTCATCCCATTGAAGTTTAGCAAAAAAGAATGGATGAAACACTGTACTCAAAACATTTTCTTGTGTAGTACTTTTCAAAAAATAATAAGAGAAATGTTTCAGTATTTTGAATTTATGCTCCATTACGTAAAAAGTGGGATCTTGAACTATAACAATCAGCTCAGCATCATTTTTTCAAAATTGAAAATTTCCAGGAAGCTTTCAATTAATTTACTACATGTATAGATAGCAGCACCTACAACTTCACTGGTATTATCCCATTAGTTGCTGTGCTAATTCTTTCTCAGTATGTTTTTTGTCTTTAAAAAATTACGTCTTCCAAAGCTGAAATGGGTAAAATGATGCTCAAATGAGGCCAGAATCCAAAGAGCTTACAGTTTCCCACCATTCAACTTTCAGGATGAGGGAAAACCCCAGAAAAACCTTATCCAGAAAACGCACCCTAACCGAACCGAGCGGGATGGCTCAATCGGTCTGTGGTCCGCTTTCGGGAGGCCTAGGTTCGATTTCTGTGACTGACTTAGCTGACCCAAGGGATTTTTCAGAGGGTTTTCCGGGTCGCCAGGCGAATGCTGGGTAGGCCAATTACATCCCTCGAATTTCCTGTACCTACAGTTCATCTCCATTATCATTTCACATCATTTCTCATCTGGAGCTCTCTTTCAGGATAGAAGTGTCGGCGGGACAGGATGTGATATGCTCTGAGAAGAACTTCCTCCTCCGGTCTCCAAACCCAGTCTGGTGTGGCCGTTTCCGGACTATAGTAGGGTGAGATGTTCCTTGTCCTGGCCTGCCGTGGAGTTTCCATCTGGTAAAGTGTAGGCAGCTTGCCTTCTGCACTATTGTGGCTCCTTGGCACGGCCGCCCTTTATTCCTCTCACCTCATCCTTCCTCCCGAGGGTGCCCCACTTGGGGCATAGGTACAATAGATCACGTTTGGCTGAATCCTCTCTGTAAAGTAGTCCAGTCCAGTCCACCCTGACCAAAACCAGGGACCTCTTGAATGTGAGGCATGGTACCACCTACGCTACAGAGGTAGGTTTCAGTCAGGATAGTTCAGCTGGTTAGGCTCTAGGCTACTGATCACAAGGTCACGGGTTCAAGTCCACCCAGACCAACGAGTTTTAAGTTTCCCGAGTAAACAATTCCCTATTTCAGACGTAGCTTTGAAACAATATCGTTTAACAGGTGATGCTTACACTAATTTACAACATCGCAAATCAAGCTGAATATGCATGTTTACTACATATTTCATTCAATCAGTGAAAAAAGCACATCGACATGCCATTTTACTTCATTATATTCTTCCTCCCGGTTTAGGGCATTCTTCTAATATCAAGGTCTATAGACTCAGGGCTAATTTCGGCATATTTCATTCATTGTCCGAAATGACTTAAGATTGGAGGATGTTAATAAAACGATCATGTGCTAATGTGCTAAAGCACAATGTAAAAATTACACCAATATTATACCTGTTCTCTTAAAATGCCAGCCGTATCAAACAAAATAGACAAAATATATTTTATAGCAATTTCTCCAGAATACCTAACAGGAACCACTATTGTTAAAAAGAACAGTATCAAGTGCTGAACAGATTTCAGCACTTCTTGGTCTTTCTGTTATGATTCTGTAGCCAATCTGAGTCAACCACTGGATTTAGGCTGCTATGGTATGCATGTATTTTAAAGTCTGCATATTTGTTATGACTAAGTGGACCTCTAAATTTAAACCTAAATCAATAGGCAACAATAAAAACAAGTGAGAAACAAGAAAATTTAATATAAAAATGTATAAAAACAGTCCACATATTTATTTGGAAACAGTAGCAAATAGGGTAGAGAGGTAGTGCAAGATCTTAACCTTATTAACACATTAATAAAGTAACAGTGTAAATAACAATAGTATACTCAAAGTATAAACTTGAAAGAAGCGTAGAGACAGTGAAGCACAACTTAGCACAAAAGTGAATCGAGAAGATACTGACGCACTGCTTCACTCACACTGTTTATTCAAAGAACATGTTTCAAGAGCTTTTGCTCTTATCATCAGCTGGTACTTGACTAGTGCAAATTGTAGTGGTTTCCTCTTTCTCCGTATCGTCGATAGATGGCGTGATGTACTTGTCAAAGATGTCCGATGGTAGAGTTTCATAATTCATGACTATGACAATTTTTGTTAATGAAGATTTTTTCCCATATGGAAAGGTCTATGAGGTGATTTAACATACTTTATTAAAGATGTTTCCAAGTTGATGTCATGTCTAGTATTAAAAAAATTAAAAACCACTGCTGATTTTTCTGTTTCACCATTTTTAATGTTTCTTATATGTTCTTTAGTTCTGATGTCAATATTTCTTTTTGTTTTTCCGATATAAATTTTAGGGCAAGTTTCACATTTGATCTCATAGATTCCTGGTTTTTCTTTGGTAGTAATTGAATTTTTTTTGGGGGGGGGGGCGCTTTTAACAAATTTCTGATATTAAACCTATTTTGAGGTGCAAGAATTATGTTGTGTTTTGAGAAGATCGAGAATATGAAGCCCACAGGACCGAGATCTAGTAAGTAATTGCTTTTCCATATTTCATTGCACATTAAGAAAAAATAATGAATTGAAATGTGAACACATGAAAAGCTACATATAAATCATATGGGCAAAGCCTTCTTATCCACTCTTTTGTTAATGAATTAACTGAAGTGACACATGTCTTAATTTTTAGATTATTTGTTTATGTCCCAAATTGATGGTTATTATAAAGCAGTAAAACTTTATACAAACGAGCGACATTGCTATTCAAGAAGCTGCGGATCTAGCATGTGCATCACTTTTACCAATGAAGTTGAAGGAAATGGTCCATTTCATGAAGTATCTACTAGTGTTGTCTCAGATAGGCATAATAATTTGTGAATATCTGGGTTCCACCTAATGATGTACTTCAAGAAATAAAAATAATTAAATCGTTTTTTAAGTTAACATGTCAATTGTGCATTTAATATTTCAACCAATAAATAATTCATACATTTGTCTATTTTGCTAGAGATTCATTAATAGCTTTTTTTCTTTATGGGTTACTATGCTGTTGGGTATATTATATCTTTCCTACTGGTGCCTTAAGTATTATTGACATGCTTCATCCTAGATGCCATGGCAATTGACACAATTAGCTTACACAACCAAATACGTGTTAACAGTTATTAACTCACAAATAAAGCACTCTGTGTACACCTCACCAATAACAAATCCTTAATAAAACTCCAGCTCACATCACCAGAAAGGAAATAGAAAACTGCCTTCTGATTTTTCAAAACTTTATTGGCAAGACATACATTTCAAAGTGATAAATAAATGGCAAAATATAAGTGTGAACCTGCAAAATTAGTTATACACATCACTATAAAATTAACATCACCATAATACCTATTTCCAAACACAAAGCATATTTCACAAGAACATATTGTTAGAAGCAAGCAGATTAAAACACAAAAGCTTCACACAGTGATAAATAATAGCCTGATCAGCAGAAATAAATTATTTTGCGGTGCATACATCAAATTCAAATATACATTAAGCACTCAATAGAAATTATATTTTTTGTACTACAGATGTCATCTAGACACGTAAAGCTACAATTATTTATTAAATTTAGACTTACAACTGTGCTTTCATTAATTTTGTGGATATTATTTTAGTTTTTATATTACTTTAAATATATAAGTAGGGAATGTTGAGAACTAAGAAAGTATAACATTTTTTTAATGTGCAGTAACCTAAAGCTATAAATGCCAAAATAAAATGCTTAATAATGGAATTCAGAGAGTTTTATAAGTTGGCACTGTAATATATCATTGTATCGACAGGTACTTTCAAAGTCATTTCAAAGCACAATAAATCTAATAATATTTTAGTTTCAACAAATGAATTAATAAAGGACCACATTGCACTTTTTTTTCAATTATATATTTACTATTTTAATTTATGCATTAGCTAGTATTGCTATTATAAAGCAAAAGAATCTTAACATATGAATGGAATATGATGCATATATTTCATTTGAAAATTACAGTCTTGCAAAATATCAGCACATACATTCCATCTGATTCATATTCAAAATCTGTAGATCTCAATGCTGTCACGTATAGGATTTTGATTATTCTAAATTAATTAATTTTGTTAAAAAAGTTTCATAATTATTAGCATTGTAGCAGAAGTGGTCTGTGAATGGAATTTCATAGACCAGTTCTAGGAAAGTCTGCAACAATATATGTAGCATGACAAATGCGTAATGTGGTACAAATGAGTAACTCATGGACCGTAGCATCAGTATATCATTGGACACGCTAGTGGGTAGACGAGTAAGGCGACAGTCTCCGAGGTTAAGGAAGCAGTCATGAATAGCAAAATCTGTAATTGTGTTGCATTCTATCTGTGAAACTAAACCATGTAACTACCAACATGTTGAAATATCTAAATGTATCAATAAATGTATAATTTTTGAACTTGTATAAAATGGACATAGCTTATACGTGTTATTCCCACTCATATGTTCCCGGCAGGATTGTAGATTTTCCCTAAGGTTCCTGAGCTAGCTGCACCCCACAATAGAATCAAGTTTGTTTAATGGCAGTAATAATATAAGAAAAATCTAACCATATAACCCAAGTGTTTAAAATATTCATGAGGCTTTGAGTTGATAGGTGACATTAAACAAGATTACCAACAACTCTAAAGTAATACTGCACACTGACCAGATCATAATTATTTATGAAAACCTATTCCAAGTGTACACTCAATATATGAAGATAAACTCATTATTTGCAGTGAAAAAGCTATTTGTAGTCTGTTTTTAAACACTAAGTCACTTACAGTTTTATTTTTTGATCTTCAGATCTCTGAGGTTGAAAATGGAAGCAATGGCTCCCAAAACTAGTCCCTCAAAAAATAAAACTGTAGTGTCTTGAATGTTAAAAACCGACTACAAATAGTTCATTAAATTAATTTGGGATTGCCAAATTCCTCCAAACATGCAGAACTATTATTTTCAGTTTGATTTGGGATTATATATTAGTTTATTTAAAACAGCTGCATTTTATATTATTACAATACAAATGATCTGTTGAAATTCCAAAGTAACCATCAGAACACTTCTTTAAGCATTTCTTAATTCTTTGAAATAACTTATTAATAAATTAGTGTTTAAAATGTAATAAGCTGAATATGAAAATATTAAAATCTTAAAATTCAGTGCAACACAACATAATGATTAATAATAAATGTAGGTTTCAACTAGAAATAATCACACTTCAGTTTAACTTCATTGGTTATAAATATTTTTGTAGGTTAGTTTACAAAGTATTGCCCCTCCCCCAGGAAGTATCCCATTCTTAAATGCTCTGTTAAAGTCTGAACCTCTACAGATTCTGCCCGCCTCGATAGCGTAGATGGTAGCATGTCTGCCTCATGTTTAAGAGGTCCCAAGTTTGAATCTTGGTCAGAGTGAGTT
This sequence comes from Mantis religiosa, assembly GCA_030765055.1. NCBI lineage: Eukaryota > Metazoa > Arthropoda > Insecta > Mantodea > Mantidae > Mantis > Mantis religiosa. Next base: position 83,809,703 of record CM060959.1, read on the forward strand.
ATCTGGAAGTCTTTTCAGGGGTTTTCCTTTAGCCTGAAAGATGAATGTCTGGTAACTCTTAAGTTCTATGGACCCTAGACTCATTTGAACATCATTTCATTCATCGTCCAATATGACTACGTTGGAGGTAAATTTAAAAATAAAAAATAAAAATCAATGGATATGACTCGCCAAATTACATGAGGAATCATTTACTATGCATTCTAAAGTATCTTTGCTTTGTGAGCACTAAATCTCAAATTCAAACATCAAAGTGGTGCTTTTGTTTTGGTGGTTTTTCTCTTGACTCTAAATATTAATACATTTATCATGCTTTATAGTTTTAAATGACTTCTGAAAGAACCTATACTTCACAACTTTTTTTTTTTTTTTCAGATACTGTAATTTTGCTCTTTTGAGCAACAATTATTCCAATTCCTGATATGGCATTTTAAGTTTCATGTTTAGCATTTACACTTACATAATATGTTAAAATAATCTTCTTATAATCAATAAGTGATGTCTATGTACATGTAATTTGCATACATATAAACTTAACATTATAAAACATGTATAAAATTCTGCTTACAAAATACACTGTTATCCTTATATTAACATTGTAGTTACAATTCCCTTTGGTTCAAGAAATTTCTGGACTTAAAAGTAAATCAGGATGAGGAAATTAACTACTTGACTACTATACGATAGAGTTAATAGATATCACATACAGACTTCACAATTGCCTTCCTTTTGTCAAATCCATACATCATTTACATATGGAAATAACACATTTTATTCAAAATCAAACAAACTCGCTGATATCATATTGATATCTTGACAATCATTTCTTATGTTTTATATTAGGTTGTCTCATAAGTAATGTCAGTTTTTTAATTAGGTTTATATCATATGTACACAGACTTTTATTTTTGTCACTACTATTTATAGAGTGCTATGGTTATTGTTTCGTATTAAAAGCCATGTTGGTAGCCAGCAGTTAGTAATATAAGATTTTTAAAATGGAGATAACAAAGTTTGAAGGTTAAAGTCCTCCGGAAGCACTAGTGGAAATAAAATTCTGCTGCCATGTGTGATGAAAAATGTATTACCACGACCATGACACCTTGAAATAGTGGCTTACTACCTATCAACCTGCAAACATTGTCATTAAAAACAAATTGATTCAGCCCCAAAACAATTAATTTTGAAGATGTGATTCACTGAGAAATTGTTCCAAGTGAATGTGGAGTTATTCTCAACAATTGGCATGAGTTCATCAAGTTTTGAGGTGAAGTACCAGTATTAATTAATAGAAAGAGAGTTCTCTTGCAGTTGCTAATCTTTTACGGCTCAAAAAACGATGGAAAAAATTCAAGAATTGAACTGCTACCATATTGAGCATATAGCCTGATCTTGCACAATCAGATCAGCATCTGTTCGGATCCATGGCCTATTTATGTTGAAGAAATTTTGAAAACATGAAGCGGCTGAAATATGTATCAATGAATTCTTCACATCAAAAACCAGACACTGGTACTGTTGCAGGACGGACAGCAAATGTTGTTGAAAGGTAGCTCAGAACTATAGAGCCTAATGAACTTTATTTTGAAGATTAAAGTCACTTCCTATAACCACACATTTGAAACAAACTGTGGCTTAAAAATCAACACTACTTATGAGACATTATAGTTTAATTCTGTACAAGAATTCTGTCCCTCGACATTCTCTTCATGTATAAAAGGTGATACATTCTATGTTGTCATATTTTCCAATGACAGTTGTCCATGCATATCTCAATTTGAGATATAGTTCCACCTCTTAAATTGAATATATTACACATGAATATAAGTTCTGCAACTCAGCAGTAATTGAGACACCTTTAAAGTTCACAGGGATACAAATGAATCAAATAGGGATGTTTAGCACAAACTTGGAGGCACTTCTACTGCCCTGGCCTATTAAGCACAAAATCTGTGGCTCAAATCCCAGCAACAGCATTCATTTTCAAATCAATAATCAACCATGAATGAAACATATAGTTCCAAGTTTTTAACTCAAACTAATTATCTATGAATGTAAGAGTATCCATAACACTACAGCATCTGGTAGAATTTTACCAACAAACTTCCTTATCCAGCCCCTTTTGTTAGTTTGCATTTCTGCCAGTAGTGGGGACATAGTACCTCTTGTTGATGCCCTTCACATTTTAATGAAAACAAATTTGGACCAAAGTTAGGCTATGATGCCTAGGTATGAACAAGACGACAGGCTCCTGTGGCATTGAGATTTAGGGTTGAAAGATATTTAAGAATAGCGCTGGATTGATAGGACTTATCGTGTTTGCAATCAAGTATTCTTTATGCGCTATACATAAGTGATAGTTACCGGGATTGTGCCAAGGTCAGAGATAATTTACTTTTTGTTAATCATCAACCCTCATTCCCTCTATTATTATGAGTAATCAGGGTTTTTTCAGTATGATGTTTAAGAATCTAGAAAGGTAAAATGATCTATTATTGATTAAATGTGCTTACTGGTAAGGTGTAGCCCTTCAGTAAAGAAATGCTGGATCTACCTTTGATTTCAGTATATCAAAAGCTATTAAATTATAGATGAGTCTTATCCCTCACCCTTGCTTCACTGTGGTGTTCTAATACAGTAAAATTTTGATATATCAAAATGTGTTTAAAAGATAGATACAAGGGTACTTGGTGCAAAAGTTTCATTGGCAAATGTTAATTCACAAATACAAATACAAAGCATAACCTTGAATGTATTCTCCCATGAATAGGCCTACTTTTCTTGTTTTACTTTCCTCTCCAATTCTAAACCTACAGTGGTCTGCAAATACAAACCCAATGTGCCTCAATAGTTGTTTAAAACCATGTTTGCATTGAAAAAAAGGTGTAATAACAATACTGTCCAAATTTGACTGCAATGCACACTACCACTGTTACATTTTTTCAAACTATCTGCAGGTTAAATACTATAAATATAAATGGAAAAGATACTTTGTATCCATACATGTTGTATAATCATAGTCATCAATATCTTCTACACTTGGAGATGAAACATTATGTGAAACAGTTGTGTTTATGATAAGGTTTAGGAGCCCTCTGTTGATTGCACTGCATCTAAGACGTGTCAACATTTGCCTCTAGTGTGCTACTTTCTGAAATTTGCCTTTGAACGGCTGAACATCTGATTACCTCCCTGACTGAGAATGAGTTGTTTGCCCAATAGGAGCCCATGATTATTGTTACATCTGCAGAAAATTTCATTGCTGGTGGTCATGGAATAATATCCAACCCACACTGGCCATTTGTTATAGTGTGGGTTGGATAATGACCTCTAATGAGTTGCTTTTGCAGCCAGTTGTATTCTAGTATTGCTGTGTACCACCAGATTCTACAGTGATGAGTAATATGGCTTAGCATCTACTAAATAGCTCTAGGGTAGAGAAAGGATGTACTGGACATAAAATGTACAACAAAGTTTGCTTTAAGATCCTTTTTCACAGGATATGAAATTTTTTTATATGTGAACAAGCATCATATGGGACCATTGCCTTTATTTTTATTCAGAATAAAGGATTTTTATGCATGTATAATCTGTAATATTTCTGATTTAACAAATTCTAGAGACATAGAAGTTGGTTCTCCACTTCAGAGACTAATTAGATGAATGTTTCTCAAAGAAGAAGAATATAGGTGATAGTAAGGTGATTTTCAATACCATCATTTTGCATTACATTCAGGAATGGTCAGTCAGTTTTTCTCATTCATGGTTTTAGCTCTTGATTTCTACAACTACTGCCATTTTACCTATAGTGCATTTATTGTACATTTGAAGATATGACATTTCGTACTGATCTATATTTATATTAATTACAGAAACATCTGCACTGAGGTCGTTAAGGCAGGAGCTCATAAACGGGAGCTCATAAAGGTCATGCTGGGATCACACTCACTACCCGAGGTTTTCTTTTTTCAGGTTTTCCTCTCTTCTTTTTACCCACTAACTTTTTTATTTTTGCAAAAATTGGAAAAAAAGATGTGTAATGTATTAGTTCAGCATTCAGAATGTCAGCAATACATTTTTTTTGCCTTCCTATTCAACCAGTGTGCCAAAATCACCCAGTTTATAAAGAGTTCTCTTTTCTCTTGACTTCCAGCTCATATTCTCAGCATTAGAATTGCTGTGTGATGCAATAATACGAATCTTTATCGACAGTTTATGGTATGAGAGAAATCTGGAAGGGAAACGTAACAAGGAAAATGCAATAGTCTACTTTCACACACACTGCGGTCATTAGCACCTTACTTTTGCAAATTACTCCAAACTACACAATGTGCAAATTTTTAAAATATGATAATGTGTTCATATATTCTTATAACTTCAGTGATGTCATACATTGTGAAAATAACTCTCGAGAATCCATGTAAAATAAGTAAATAAATAATATGTGTAGCAGTTTATAAATTGACTGGATGTTAATGGGTTAATGTAAACACCAAGGAGATATCCTGGAACATTAGCTTTCCAGATTTCCTATCCATATCATTTTGTTTCATATATAATGTCACTGTTTGTAATTAGCAAGCATTAAAGTTACTCGAATATAGAAAAGTCTGTAGGACTTCTATGGCTATGCAGCCAAACATTTCAGTTTAGAATGCAACCAACAGAGGGTTAAATTACCTTAAAAAAATGATGAGCAGTGCACAGAATTAAAGCAAAATAATACAACTAACTAGCTATAAGCAAATAAACAAGCACTATCTACTCATTTGAAACATTTCTCTTCTCTGAAAAAACATCAGTACCAATTCATCAATTCATACTACAGTTAAATACACCATTTTACACTAAAGTCAGTTATAAATATGTAGTATATATTATACAAACATAAAATGCAATTATCACTTCCACCTAAGTAATACAATATTAATAAAGACTGCTTATTAACAATTTGTTTTTCGTATAGTCTTTGTACTTCATTAAGAGATTCACAAAGTTTACTTGCAGTGCACTTAAGGTACTCAAAAAGGTTCACTCAGATTTAAGTAGTGTTTGTTACAATTAAATTTTAAATTCTGTATACAACCTTAGACGAAACCAACAAAATGATAGTCAATTATTAATGCGTAAACTTGACTACTCCAATCCATGTTTGAGTTACAACTATCAGTGAGAATTACCGAAGTTTGAATTCCAACAATAATTTTGTTTTGCTCTCTTTTCATATAAATACAATGTTCACTATCCACTATCCACTATCCATGGATTTAAATGATTTTAAGGCATTTTTGCTCATATGCAAAACCTGCAATACTTTTTTGTTTTCAAAATAAGTACCAAATTAATAAATATTTTTGAATAAAAAAGCTAAATTAAAAATATAAAACTTATTATCAGATATGCAAACCCTCTGCTTCTATAACTGACTTCATTCTTTTAGATATTTATTTTAAAAACAAAGATAAGCAACAATTATTTTTCTTGAGAATTATACTGAAGGGAGCTCTACACTCAACTTCATTATTATAACAAATTACCTTCAAGCGCATTTCAGAGGCATCTTGCCTCAATCGTGTCAAGTACGTTTCATGATGCAGACATAAAGTAACTTTTGAACAGATATGTTGGGGGATAACATCACTCTAGTTTGGGAAGCCTTTGGGAAACACTATTAAGATAGAAAAACAGATATCAGCCTAACTCTTAAATTTTCTCAGATTTCCAGATAGGCAAACAGATGGTTTGAAAAAACAAACTGGAATTGACTCCGTGAAGTAATGTAATAATTAAAAATTATACAATGTTGACTGAGACTCTTTGTACTTCACATATGTACTTAAATTTTCTTTCACTGTGTTTCGCCTTCACTTGAAGTCATTATCAAAAGCTGCTAACTGGTTACAACTTTAGTGTTCAAGCTGATGTTTCTTCGGAGATAAGACATTTGGTGGCAATCTTATGGGCTGAATAAAATATTTTCTTTTGATAGAATGTCAAAATTCATTCATTCATTTTAATTCATTTAAATAATTCAGAAAATAATAAGTAGTTAGTAAAGAATTCAGAGCACAAAAATTACTTTTAAGACAAGGGCTGTATAAGTCTAGATCACACACTAAAAGAAGAAATCAGAAATGAACTGCAGATATATTCAATACATAAAACAGTTCAGCAATATGAAAATAATTGGAAAATGAAGTATATGAACCAAACAAGACTTTGAAAATTAGCATATCAATACAAACAATTAGGTTTAATAGGTAATAAAAATCGAAAGTGAACAAACTTAATTGAACACCTTCCTAGATGGCTCTAATCAGTCCAAGACATCAAGACACAGGTAAACCCAAGAAAAGGAAAGATATGAATATGGAACATGCATCCCATCTTAAGCAAGAATTAAATAACAATAAAAATAATAAGTTATTCTAATAAATAGTTTGAATAGCGCAAACATTAGGACTGTTTTTCTCTCTCATATTCTTGCTGCTTCAATAGGCTTACCTCGAAAGTTACTTCAGATGCAGTTACAAAGCTAGGTATGTACATTTAGAAAATTAATTCAAATATGTATGTTCTAATTATGAATTGCATTTTCAGCAAATTATTTCATAAGTTTTATTTTTTAAAAAGAAAGGTTGTATACATATATTTTTATTTAAAATTTTGAAACATAATGCTGACAGGTTTTTTGAATATCAGATAAGGAATACTGTGCTTCATGTGCTCTTAAGAGGTATTCTAATAAAAGAAAAGTTTTGAAACAATAAATCTGTCAAAAGCTACAAAATTTTTTGATAGTAACACAGACAATATATATTCTCCTTAATGTACAATGCAAGCATACTTTGCAATTTCATTATTCATAAAAACAAAAAAGCTAGGTATTCCTAGGTATGTGTTTTATTTACTACCCATCTCACTTTCCAGTAGAAGATTAATGAACCCTTGTTCCCAATACCTATATTTAATCATTAGAGACCCAGAAAACTCTTTAAGAGCATTAACTAAATGTCAATTATGTTTACACTAACTTGATTACTTTTGAAAAATTAGAGCACGTTTCGAGAACATTCCCTTCCATCCTCAGCTAACAACCGTTCTTGAAAAACTTATGGGCATTAACGGATAATTTGTCAGGTGACAATGACAAATTTGGATTGTGTTTTCGACAACTTATTTATACATTTTGCCAAGCTGTACAAACTACAAATTATTAAATCCCTTTTTTACACTTTTGGACATTCTAGCAAAAATCTATGCAAATGTGAGTAGCCATATGTGCCACCAACCAAGGCGATAGGATTTAACAGTGACAAAATCTTAAACTTCAACTTATTTGAAAACAGGATGGAATTAAAAATTATGCCTAAATTTTAGCGTCTTTTTGGAAATTTTTTTGTTATAAAAGTGATGACAAATGACTTCTAGGTCACAATGTGCAAGGTTTTCCCCTCCTTGGTTCACTCTACTCCCTATAATAAATATTACTATCTAGTGCAGTAATCATTAAGTTCATTTTGTGTATGGTTTTAATCTTTTAATTTACTAATGAAGGGATAAATCCAAAATATTGAATATTTTTACTGAGTTAAACAATCTTTCACTCCTCAAAACAATCTTATTCTTTCACCAGATTGTTTTTTCTTGAGTTTTACTTATTGATTACCCATCAAAATATATTATACAGGAGGACTGACATTGCGAATAAAAATTTCATTATATATAAATACATGAGGGGGTGGTACTTGTAATTATTGCTAAAGGCAGCAAAACTCTAAATAGATTGCTCTGTAGAACTAACAAACGTAAATGAATATCAGGAGAGTGGGGTGCTGATCTTGACTATTTGTTGCAATTATACCATATCTGTTGATGGGGCTAAAAGCTTTAAAAGTACAATGGCACAATGAACATCACAAAACTCAAACCTCATAACCACCTTTGTTTCTGGTTGTAAAATTTTATGTATTTTTAAGAAGAATGTCTTCCCCCCATCCAAAAATTAGATTTAAAATTTTTTGATGAGTCAAATTGCAAGTAATTTGAAAGTGGAAAATCACTCTACAGAACTATTATTGTTATACAAATGCTTCTAGCTGTAGGAAGTCCCACGGGAATGAAGCGCAGTTCCAATAGCCCACCTGTTAGTTCTTTATGACACTCCGGTCAATTCAGTCACAGCCCCTTCAAAAATATTCTGATGCCTTCTACTTTTGTAAATAATACCTTCTTGGTTTTAGTATACTGCATGAATTCCTTTTACTTAAAGTGCATGGTTCTACTCCATGTGTAGCATGTGTTCTATGTCACACACATTCTCTGTCCTTGATATACTGTTTTGAAACTGATAAGGGTAGTAAATTCCTGTCAGGGACTTTCTTTCTGTTGGCAAACAGTACATGCAGTTTTAAGAAACTAAAATAGTGTTCTTTTTTGTCTAGAAGCTCTTTAATTATTGCTCTTTAATTTACATTCTATATTGGGAATGAAAAACTGCTTAATTTTGCTCAGAGGCCTCTTTGTCAGGCTTAAGGCTCTTTTATGTGTCATAAATCTGACACAGGATCATCGGTTTTACTTCCCTTCCAAAGGGAGGCATGCTAAGGACTTTTATGTCCAAAACAAATACATCTATTGCTCTCATACAGGTTTGAGTCTGTGATCTCGGAAATTAGAGGCTACTAAGCTACCCTTGGACCATGGAGAACAACATACATTTCATATTTCTGAGTACCCAATCTTTCTTGTGAATTTTCTGGATCTCTAATTATTTTTACAGGCAGTTGTTATTCAATATTATAACATGTGTTTAAGCCACCATATTCTTCCATTCACAGCATAGCGTTAATTGTCAGAAAATTAATCTACAACCCTTTCAATAAAATATACAGGTATACCATTTTCTTGTTTCTGTATAACACAAATTTGTTTTTACTACAAATAATGTAGCTCAGATCCCCTCTCAAATCTAGCACATTTACGTATACAGTGCATTGATGAACAAAAACAACCACTAATTAGGAAAATTCTGAGCAGCAGTTCGCTCAGAAAATTGAGACTACAGCTTAGTCAAAAAAGAATTTCACAGACTGTTTTTAAGTTTTCCACTTCTCACAGTTATATAAAATGCAACAAATACAAAACCTTCTGAAAGGAAGAACTACTTACATGGACTGGTTGAACTTTAAAAGCAAACTGTATATAACAAGAAGAGGTAGACTTTAAAACATAAGCTAGCAAACACTGGTACTTCAAGCATCATAAACAAAAGCTCAAATAATTTACAGCTATAAAATTTGTAAAACTGACAGTTAAGAAAAATGGAATATAAAGGAACAATACTTCATCCAGAATCCTAAGGATCTGAGATAAAGACATGATAATAAGCACTGAGGGTGTGAAACTTCCCTCCCTCTTATCCTCAGTCCTTCAGACAGAAGTGGCTAAACTGATTTTGTCCTATTTATAGCTTTTTCCAGAATATACCTCTGCCCCACTATGTCAAGGACAGCCTTACAAGGTATGTATCTGCAGGAACCTGAAGACGATGCATTGCCCCTCACCCTGTTTATGAGAGTCGCCTTTTGTTGACTCATGGCTATAAGCCAGCAGCAAAGAAAAGTGGTTCCCTTTGAAATTTGTCATGTTTTGGCAAAATGTATACTTGATGTACTGTATTGTACTTCCATGCACAATTAACACAGTTGGGAATAGTTTCTGCTACAAAGTTGATGCACCTGTTAACTGCCATTGTTACAAAGTTGCATATTTATGTGGCAGGAAACCAAGAGAGGTAAGTACAGGTGAGTGATACTTCACAACTTCAGTGCCTAATATCATGAACCTGGCCTACAGTAAACATCAAATGTATTCATACTTGCCAACCTCCTCAAACTGAAACCTGTAGCACTTTCCTCAATCTAGCAAAGCAGGATGACATGAAATTTAGAATGCATAAAATGTTTTGTGCAGTAAACATACAAAAATGACACATAAAATAAATGGGAACTCCATTTGATAAGAGTCCTTGAAGATTCTGTAGTATTGCCTGTCTCTGTAAACATGCTGAAATTCTTCCTGATATCACAATAAACAAACATTGAAGTAAAGAACACCTTTCTTATGCTTTACACAGATTTCTAGTCCATACTTCATTCTTTGTAACATGAGCTATAAAAAACAAAACTGTCACACAAATGGGAAACTCATATTCTGGCTGTTTTAAGATAAACAATTTGCACGAGTGAATTTACCTTACATTGTCCATTACATGTTCACACCCATTTACTGCTGATTACCAAAGGCAGCTAGTGGTGATATCAAATTTTGTAAAGTTTGTAACTGACTGAAACAAAGCATTTTGTTCAGCTTATCATAGCACTATATACCAATTATTATGGTATAATCAGTTTATAATCTTAAGTTTCAATATAATGCAATAGGCTTCAACTCTTTATCAAGACAGTGGTGAAAACAAACACTTTGTGTCTGCCCCCAGTCATAACGTAAAGTCAAGCAAAGGCCTTTGTTCCATTAAATTTTACAGATAAACTCTAAAAGTTGGCAAATATGTATATTCCATAAATCACAAAAAGCCATTCTTCAGAAATGCAGCAGCAGTTCAACATAAAACTAACACAGAATGAAAGAGGTATAGATGTCTTGCTTCAAACTAGAGAGATATTCCATATTCTGAACAAAAATTTATGACCACTTTCTTGTATGTTTCATAATTTTTGTACAAAAACTAGAATAATAGAAATTTTTGAACATCATCTTTTGCAAGTGAGTGAAAAATCTCACCTGATGGGTATGAAGCAACTACCCATCAGTAAAATGTGTAATGATTTTCTAAAGCTTACTGTAAATGTCACTGCATTACAGGAATGCATTCACTTCTGCTTCTGTTTAATTATCAAGATACATAGTGACATTTTTTAATGCTTGAATTTAACAACTAAAATGAAAAAAATATACATAAATAAATGTTTTATATTGAAAGTACATATTCTTAAGGAAAGAAACCAAGTATGAATTTCAACAAAGACACATGCCTTCCTAAGTTTTTTATGCAAAGAAAAGCAAACAGTATAGTTTTATTTCTTTCAGAATTTAAGGAAATGTAATAACACAAAATATCTATTAATTGTATCTATTATGTGTTTCAAATGGGATGATGTTTGTCCTTGAGCGCTACTAGGTGAGCAACCAATCAGAGTCCTGCGGTGTTGTATTGCATTCCCCCTATGTGGTGTGTGACGAGTGCCAAACTAATCAATATCTAAATACTATTCACCTAAGACAAAAATTTAGATGTTGCAAAAACTGATCCATGAGGAAGGAGAGAGTAATATATTTAACATAACCATAAAAACCCCATATTTTTAGCTCAAATAGTTTTCCTAATACAAATAAAGTACTATTGTATTAAAGTAATGCATTGCACACTGTAATGAATATCATTTATTGGTTGGCATGTATACATGTACGTATATTTGAAATTACTCAGAACCAAAACATAAACATTTGACATGACGTGATAAAAGAAATACTTTGAATAAGCCAAGGTGTTTGTTAAACTCGATAGAGGAAACAACGCACTTCCTGCTGGTCTGGCAGAATGTGTCTGGTCACATTATATCTTTGTTTATGAATGGTTCATAATCTCTATTTACACTCCAGTTAACTTGTGGTGGCAGCTGAGTAAAGATTCACACTAAAAGACATGCAATGTCTGTTACCAATCCTTAAAGATGCACACTAAAAGACATGCAATGTCTGTTACCAATCCTTAAAGATGCACACTAAAAGACATGCAATGTCTGTTACCAATCCTTAAAGATGCACACTAAAAGACATGCAATGTCTGTTACCAATCCTTAAAGATGCACACTAAAAGACATGCAATGTCTGTTACCAATCCTTAAAGATTCACACTAAAAGACATGCAATGTCTGTTACCAATCCTTAAAGATGCACACTAAAAGACATGCAATGTCTGTTACCAATCCTGAAAGGAGACTGAGGATGATTTTATGCATGTGGAGCTATTCATGGTACATGTATCAACTACTCCACATGTATAAATCACCTTCAGTCTTCTTTCAGGTTTAGTATTAGACTGATTCTTTTAGTGCGCATCTTTACTCAGCTGCCACCTCAAGTTAATCGACCTATACCCACTTTCCCCCTTACTACTGCCAGAATAATGCAATTGAGTTAATGTGGGCTAAAATTATGTTGCAAACATAAATAATATTTTTAAACTGACTGACCTTGAATGATTTATTCATGAAGAAATTGACAAGGAACACAACAAGACTGGGAAAGATAAACTACAAGACGACGACTTTTGGATAGAAATATCACGTAACAAAATTTTGGAATCTATCATCATACTCAGACGATGAAGACAATGACAATGACTTTATTCTTTATCTGCTGTCAATATACTTGTAAACAAGTTTCTGACAACGCCAGGAATATACAATTAATTTACATAATAAAATATTTACAAATGAAAGGTACAAAAATTGTATAAAATACACACAAATTAATCATAGATTGCAGTTACAAGTGTGTAAGTTTATATAAACATTTATCAATTAAAAAGAGTTTCAATTTGTTTTGAAACTGTTGATGAATGACAAATGACAAATTATCTCTTAACATAGTAACATTCATAGCTATATGGATGGTATTTTCGTTGGATTAGAAAAATAAGTAATTCATAAACTATAATTAATTTGAAAATAAATATTTAAACCATGTGCATAATATACGAATATCCATGTTGTAACTATTATTTCAACAACTGCATTATTATAATACTTTGGAAAATTCAATTTAAGTTCCCTTACATCTAGCGCCAAGAAGATTTCGCAAATGTGCAAGAGAGAGGGAATATAAAAAGAGTGGGGGTAACAAGGTGGCAATGCTGAAGGCCCTAACACATCTGATTCGCTACAGGCGAGAGCTCTTTCCATTTGAAACACATAATAAATAATTAAATGTACTCTAGTAATCGTAAGCTTTCACGACCAGAGTCGTAAGCTATGGTCTGCTGGTGTTATGAAGTTCAGATGTCTCATCTACATCTACAATGAACATTAACTGATGTATACATCATTCCTTGTTCTTGCATTCAGCATATATAGGCACCACCCAATGGAGCATCAGTACACTGCTGAGAGAACACAAGAGATGATGTAGTCTGGGGCAGTCCAAAAAGTCTGCAGTCAGAGAGCATGCTTTATAGACAGAAGGTGAGTACAGAATCCAATACACAGAGATAACCATTCTTTTCTTAACACAACAATATTATGCCAGACTACTACACGAAGCAAAAAAAATCTGCAAACACCCGAATAACTTTTACAGGAAAGAATTCCTCAAACTGAACAAAGCCTGGCTTCCAATAGTTGAATGCATGGAACAGATATCTGCACACAAAATGCATGCCAGCCAATCAGTGATAAGCAACACTGGAGAGGCCAAGCCCCACCCACCACTCACCTCCATGCCTCTAATGATGTTCACTGCCAATGTGGACTTCAAAAATGCCAGCAGACCATGGAATTGATTCATCTATTTTAATTGTATTTAAAAATATAATAAAAGGAACCAAAATTGAAATATGTTTGTAATGTTATTTAATATGCACCTTACTACATGTGCAACACCTCAATGTCTGAGGAGTGTGGGAGGCCAGGTCTTCGATTCATTGTTATGAGATTTAAACCTCAGAATAAATTACAATCAGGTACTCATAGACAACATAAATGATAAAAGTATCAATCATGTACCTCAATAAGACATCTATAAACATACAGTAATGGGAATTAGATTGTTTTTAAAGTGCAAAAAACTATCTTTTCTACAGAAATAATTTCTGACTTAAATACAATTAATGCACAGTCACCTAAACAGATGACATCTATACCACTACCACTCTGTGTATCTGATAGTTAAAGGCCAGAGGGATGTGCACTCGCATGCAATACAGGTTAGCTGGACACAGAGTATGAATGACGTCAGATATACAGCACAGCCATTAAATGTGCAAACAGCTGCCACTAGAAGCAAATGTCGAAAACAATGTAATGTAGTACTCTGCAAACCAGTCAAGTATTGTCTTGCAAGTGTCAAAGCCCTAAGAACTTCCATAATATGGCACCAGCGATTTCTCTGCCACCAAAGACAATAATTATAAGATGGGTAACTTGGATAAAGGCCGTCAATATTATGTGGTGCATTATAATGAAATTATGTTACTAGCGCTCTATGTGATGCAGATTAATCTATATTCTAACTGCAAAGTTTCTGATATTGTATAAATTATCTGAAAATCTTCAGTTCATGACTAACAATTTTGCAGTATTGCCCAAAGCTACTAAACAATTAGAAAAATTGGGTATGGAAATGTCCATGAGTATAAGCATAATGGGAGACTTAGCTAATTCAATTTATAGGATACCTCTTGTGCCAGGTATCAAAAAGGTGAAAGCTAAATTCCAGAATGCTCTAAACAAAAATAGTGGTTATCAAGCTATGTGTGAAAGTTTGAAAATTAGTAAGAAGGAAAAGATGCCAGGCAAGAGAGTGGGATTCTCTACATTTGCACCTCTGACATTGTGTGACATCGAAAGGAGTTTTTCACTGTGATGGATGTCGAAATTTCACATTTAATAATTTATAAATTAATGTTATAACCTAGAGTAATGCACTCTGTGACGATATTATACTTAATAAATAGCAGTATGTGTAAGCATTTAAGTGCAATTCTAGAATGTATAGTTTATGCTATTTGTAAGTTGTGCTGCAGTGAGGAGGTTGTCATGGTCAGGTTGTACCCACCTGCAGTTGTTTACATGCACAAGTGATAACAGTACTGTCCATGTACGGTATACCTATGGAAAAGCACACACGTCTCTGGCCTTTACTGATAATGAAAGTCCTAAATATTAAATCAAGCATGTTAAAATAAAAATTGACCACAAATGCTTCATAAGTGTAAAAAAATTGTTGTACAACACATATTTATACACTATACTGCATTTAAAATGTTAGTTTAACACATTAACTAAATGCAGGCCCTATTAACAACATAAATTTAATTTAGAAGTACCTTTATTGGTTAGTAGGTATTTGCAAGAAATTACAGAAGTGTAAGTTATAAAATGTTCATGTGAAAGCTTGCAAATTTTAAGCTTTCATTCATATTACATCAAAACAACTGTCATAGAATGTTTTAAGTAATATTAGATTATCAAAAAAAGTGAGACACCAAAAATGAAGTACACTGCATTCAAACATTGTTGCTGTTGTTTATTGTTGTTAGCGCTCCTAGCTTACCCAATAGAGTGGATAACTATTTGATTCAATACAAGAATCTATGTGCTCTTAGTCTAAATGTTCAATCTATTCTAAGTAAACTTAACGAGATAGAATTAACTTTATATGAACATAAAATATTAGTTTTTTGTATTAATGAACATTGCAAAATTACAGGGATATTTTTGTGTTTCAAGCTTTTGTAGAATGTTATGGCTCATGGTGGTGTATCCATTTATTTGAAAGATAATATGGAATACAAAACTACTGAAGTTGAACAGTTTTGTTCTTAACAACATATTGAAGTAGCAGCTGTATTATTAACAGCATTTAATGTTATAATGATTTCTATTTATACATCACCTAATGGCAATAAGCATGTGTGTTATTATTTTTAATGCATTTTTGGCAATCACTATTTGTAGTGACTTTAATATTGATATTAACATTATTTCCGATTTTATATTTCAATTTTTAAATTTTTTAAGATCTTTCAACTGCTACTGTATGAATTACCTTTCCTACGAGAACCACTTCCTGTCTTGATAATATTGCAAACAATTTAAATAAATCTGCAGTGTTATTTAATGTCCTTGAATCTATACTGTAAGATCATAGTAGTCTATTATTTAGCATTTTATGTAATAAAGCTACTTGCAAAGACAACTGTAATTGACTTAGAAAAGTTTGCAATACTTCTGATATAGCTGTAATCTCTTTGTGGATTATCTATGCTCTCTGAATATCTCCATATTTAATGACAATCTGTTTTTTGATCAGTTTTTATATTTTTTATATATGGTTTCAATATTAATTTTCCTGTCAAATATGTTAGTAGAAATAAGGAGTCAAATTTAATTTTAAACAGCATTTGTTTACAGCTGAGCTACAAAATATGAAATCTAATCAAAACTGCACAATTATGTAAAAAGGTCTTCTCATTTTAATATTGGTACTGAGAAGTTCAAATATATTTTAGTAAAGAAAAAAAGAAGTATTCGAGAGCTGTCAAGCTTTCCCAAATAAACAATTCTATGAATAAATGCAAAACTGCTTGGGAAATTATAAATTCTATGTAGAAAAATAATTTAATTAGAAATGATTGTGGGCTTAAAGCAGATGAGAATAATGTCGTGAACCCGATCGCGATAGCGGGGCTTGTGTACACGAAAAGCCTGGAGATAAGGAGTATGCCAGAAGAAATAATGATAGCGCGAGATAAAAGACCGAATGGGTTACGATTCTGGAAGACGATAGAACATTTGATTCCTGTTTGGTCCAGAAACATCTCCAATTTACGAAATAGGTATTTAAAGACGTGACGGTTCGTAAAGGGTCAGTTGTGAACAGTTGTGAAACAAGAGCTAATGTAATCAGCTGCAAGTGTTTGTTATTGTCCTTGACCTTGGAAGATTGTGTGATGTAATGTTGTTACGTGAAAATTGGACAGTGTATTGCTACAGAAATAAAGGAGATTTTTAATTTCTGTAACTCGGCCTTTCTATGAGCCCCCAAAGTTACAATTGGTGTCAGGAAGTGGGACGACGACAACATGACCGAGAAGATGGAAGAAATGAAGACCGAATTAACAACGAAGACGGAAGCTGCAAATAGCAACTTGGGTGCGACAATGACCGCCAAGATGACCGACACCAAGAAGGGCAGCCGGAGGAACGATTAAGGACCAGCGTGGCGAGGAGCATGTCGGCGCCATCACCACCATCCCCTCAAGTGACACTGCGCGTCGTCAGCCGATGTATGGATGACAGCCTCATCGCAGACAGTTGGGTCAGAGGGAAGCCGTGCCGCGTACTCGTAGACACCGAGGCAGCCATGACCATCATCAGACTTGACATGGCCAAGGGTTTGCAGTCGAGGAAACCAAGCCGATCATACCAGGTAGTGACGGCGTCGGGCGACACCTTGCCCTTGGAGACGGAGGCTCTGCTGCAGTTGACCTTGGGACAGAGTGCCGTGCGTCAGTGGGTGTTCGTCACGGAGGTGGCTGAGGAGGTGATACTGGGACTGGATGCCCTCAGGAGCCACGAGGCGACGGTCGACGATGGCAGGAAGGTCCTGCAGCTCAATGGCGAAGAGGTCATACTCCGGCAACCCGAAGAACGCCTTGGAGGAAGACGTGGGTCCCCGCGAGAAAGGAGGTGGTAGTGACGGCGCACCTGGAAGGATAGCGAATGAAGAACATTGTTGCCGTGCCGAGAGGTGCCAGTGAGGCTGCTTAACCTAGCGGACATCGATCACGACGTCCAGGCCGGAACAGAGATGGGGACGTGCGAGCCCGTGGTGCTCCGGCTGGAAGGCTTACTGGAGAGGGCGGCCGAAACCTGACCGCAGAACAGCTCGATAACAATATAATGTTACAATAACAATTATTTTGTTATTTCAGTAAAAGAATTAGTTGAATCAGTGAATTCTTCTAATCATATATCAATGAATTTTCTTAGTAATAGTAATCTAAATTTAAATGCATCTTTTACATGGACTTCAGTAATACAAAATTATATTTTTATTTTTCTTATTTTTGTTTATTTTTCTTTTTAACAGACCCTTTAAGGAGTTTTGATGCGTCAGACAGTTCATAACGCTTCTCAAACAAAGTAAAATGAGATGCACATCGAAAGTCTGTGCATATTGCTGCGTATATGGTCTGAACAAGATTTGGAAGGAATTCTAATTAATGGAATTTAGCATTTCCTTTCCTGTATTGCAAGTTTGAATACGTCTGTGTGAACCAGTTGGTACACTTCAAACAAA
This sequence comes from Mantis religiosa, assembly GCA_030765055.1. Taxonomy (NCBI): domain Eukaryota; kingdom Metazoa; phylum Arthropoda; class Insecta; order Mantodea; family Mantidae; genus Mantis; species Mantis religiosa. The sequence continues at coordinate 83,827,811 of CM060959.1, forward strand.
AGTTGAAAAATTGCTTCCTTCTTAATCTGTTTTATAATATTTACGAGTATATTAATTGTAATCTTAGCATTATATTTTAAGCTGTATTATCTTGACTTAGATCACAAACTACATTTATTGTAGTTTTTGTGACAAGAAATAAAATATGAATATCAATTTATTATTATTTTTATTTTCATTACTTTTATTTTTATTATTTTTATGTTCATTTTTATTTTTGTTATCTTTATTTTTTAACAGAACCTTTAAGGAGTTTCGATGGCTAAGATGCTTCTTACTACTTTGGGTACACCTTTACAGACCGCTTCTCGAATTCAGTCAAATGAACTGGACTTCTCAAGTCAGAGCGTATTTCAAATGAGTAATACTGGGACAAAAATGGCAAATAATGATGTATCAAATGATTTATTACAGCACTCTAAGACATAAAAGCACAGAAATATGCATTAAAAAATCTTTTGTTGCTTGAAAATGATGAATGCTGTTACACTGCAAGAAAAGAATATTCTGATTGCAGAAACAGAAAATCATTTAAAATATAATTTATGAATCAAAACTTGAGTGCAGAGGATACATAGGTGTGAGGCACCACACCATATAAATGCCATAAAACCTAATAAATATGTAAAATATGAAGCTATTAGCAGTGAAGCAATCAAATATATACAAGGTATGAGGCACCACACCATATAAATGCCATAAAACCTAATAAATATGTAAAATATGAAGCTATTAGCAGTGAAGCAAACAAATATATACAATAAATATTAAAAGCAGAAGCATTATTAACAGTGAAGTATTCTTCATATTTAAGTTTGAATTTATGAGTCACTATGTTTACACTCAGTCTTCACTTACTTGTTGTTGTCACCAATCAGTCACGAAACAGCTGAGGATGAGATCGAATGATCTTGAAAACGTTTCAATTATACAACAACAAGTAAGTGAAGACTGAGTGTAAACATAGTGACTCATAAATTGTTGTCACCAATCAGTCACCAGTCAGTATATTTCTCGATCTATCCAAAGCGTTTGACGTCCTAAATCATGACATTATGTTCCTAAAACTTGGGAATCTAGGAGTGCGGGGGAAATCATTAGAGTGGCTCCAATCATATTTAAAAGAGAGGAAACAAATGGTTGAAATAACCCAAAATGAAAATGGGAGAAACACACATTATTTATCATGCATGAAAGAGCTTAAACTAGGTGTACCTCAAGGATCCGTACTAGGTCCCATTCTATTCCTTTTATTTATAAATGATCTTGAGGGACAAATACCAGCAAACACTATAACTCAGTTCGCCGATGACACATCTATGACAGTAACTAGTACTAAGTCAGAGATCCATCAGGAGCTAGTAGATAAAGCAGCAACAGCAACATATAAGTATTTTGAAAACCACAAGTTAAAAATAAACACAGGGAAAACAGTAACAATTCATTTCCACACCAGTCAAAATAAACATTTTGCACAGCCAAATGTATTAATAAACAATAAGGTTATTGACAATGTAAAAAGCACCAAATTTCTTGGAGTCTGGATCCAAAGTGATTTAAAATGGGACGTACACATTGATCATTTAATGAAAAGATTGAGCACAGCGTGTTTTATTTTTAGGAAATTGGCTAAAACCGTTAGCATAGAAACGATGCGAAGTATGTATTTTGCATTTGTACACTCAATCCTGAGATATGGAATAGTCTTCTGGGGAAGCTCACCACATTGCAAAAAATTGTTGGTAATGCAAAAGAGAATTATACGAATAATATTAGGGGTGAATCAAAAACACACATGTCGTCCATTATTCAAGAAACTTAACATCTTGTCGCTCTCAGGCATTTACATTTATGAATCCATACTTTTTACAAAGAGGCTTCTAGACAGTGATTGTACCATATTCACCGTAAATGCAGACATTCATAATCACAATACCAGACAACGCAGTAACTTACACGTGACAAATGCAAACACTAAATTGTACCAGGATGGAATATCATATTCTGGCTCTAAACTATACAACAGATTACCAGACAAATTAAAAAGTATAAAAAAAGCAGCATCTTTTAGATCAAAACTACTGTCCTATCTGATTGAGCACTGCTATTATTCAACTGATGAGTTTTTACATCAATCAGTACAGCCATAGTATACAAAAATGGTGACAATGTAAATGTATTTAACCATAGATCCCTTAGAATAAGTGCTTATCTTAACCTGTATATATGTGTACAAACAATTTAGCTATTAAGTTATTTTAATTTGACGTGTCCAACATCTTATACATGCAAATGTATCTATGATTTCCTGGATCAATAAAACTACTACTACTACTACTACTAAACAGCTGAGGATGAGATCGAATGATCTTGAAAACGTTTCAATTATACAACAACAAGTAAGTGAAGACTGAGTGTAAACATAGTGACTCATAAATTCAAACTTAAATATATACAAATATAATAATTACATAAATATTTATTATTTTGTATTGAAATTCTGTTCAATTTATAAGAAAAGTTTCATAATTTCTTATAAGATAAGTGAAGTTTTAAGGTACAAATTATTATATTTGTATATGCCATAAAACCTTCTGACAACTAAATGAAGAACAATTCTTCAGGTACTTCAACAGGCATCTCAAAAAATATGTCAAATGTGTTACAAGCCCCTTCTTCATACCCGCTTGTTTGAACGAATCAACAAAGTGTATGGGTATAAATGAAATGAAATTAATATGAAGAAGATTCCAGAGATCAAAATTCCCAAATGCAAGGCAATTCAATTCAATTCATGACATGAAAGGTTTCTTTCAAACGTGCTTATTTTGTTTAAACATGAAGGATTTAACATCAATATTCTCTTCCTTTCTTGGAAGTGTTGAAAACAGTGTTGTTATAATAAATTAAATTTAAATTTAATCAATATTCTCTACTTCCAGAGAACTTTGTCACAACCAAATGAAGAACGTTCCTTCAGGCACTTCAAAAGGGAAACCTTCAAACAATGTGTTAAATTATGCAACATGCTAAAACAGTTGTTTTTTGTTTAAGCCCCAAACATTATTATTGTTGATGTGTTAGTTTAAATTTGTGTTAAAAATATTTTAAATAGAAAAAAAAATTGTTATTAAGTGTTAAAATATTTATGTTGAGAATGAGAAGATTGGTGGGTGAAAGAGATACACATTATAGTGAAGGCTATGGATATTTAAATATGTGTCGAGGTGTGTGTTACTAAGAAAACCAAAATCAATAATCTCTCTCTTCTGTAAAATGATGCAAAAAGGGCAAGACATGTTTTTATGTATTAGTGAAAGGATAAGAAAAGTCTTATTTAAATTGTGATCATATTGTTATATTTAATGAAGAAATATTAAAATTGTGTGAATAAAGAATCCAATTAATCATTATTTCTGAAATTCCTTCACTAAATTCACTAAAATCCAAGACCATGACTTTGAGATAAAAGTTCTCATACATCGACTGAAAGACAGACGAAGCAAAAGAAATTTAAATAGATACAAATTGACTAATATAATATTTTCAAGATGATTCAATGACCTGAGTAAATGTTACAAAATTTATACAACTAAATTTAAAATTATTAAAAATATAAAATAATTTTCGGCTATGAAATGAAAATCTTTTAGCATGTACATTGAGAATTTCACTCCAAATATCAGCTCAAAGAGAAATTTCTTCTGCAAATAGCATCTTTACAAACATAGAACATCAAAATTCTTCTGCAAATGGTTTCCCAACTAGAATCATCATAAATCTCTCTTCAAAGCCTCTCTTTGACACCTAACGCTTTGAAAGAATCAACAATATGTGCAGGTATAGATGAAATCAGATTCTAAGTTCCAACATTTATTGATCATTCCAGAGACTATATTTCCCAAATGCATGACAATGTTACACAATAGCCTGCAAGTTCCGTTTCAGACACATTTAACAGGGCTTACAAAGATCTTTCCAAAATCAAGCACCTAAGATCAAAATTCCCTATCCCTAAAGAAGTTGTCAGAAGCAAATAAACGATTCTTCAGGCATTTCAAAAGCAAAATCCTCAAGCAATATGTCAAATTATATTTAAGGGTTTACGAAATCGATCTCATTGATTAATAAGAAGAATTTATATATATGTTTGGAGGAATTTAGTGACAGTGACGTCAAAATTAATTTCAGAAACTATTTGTAGTTGGTTTATTAATACTCGTCACTTATTTATATTTATGAGAGACTAGTTTCAAAGACATTCGCCTCCATTTTCAACAACAGATGCCAGTTGGAAAGAGATTGAAAATGGAGGCGAATGTCTTTGAAACTAGTCTCTCATAAATATAAATAAGTAAGTGACGAGTATTAATAAACCAACTACAAATAGTTTCTGAAAAGAAGAATTTAGATCATTTTCTTAAGATAAGTGAAGTTTTTGTTGCAAATCCTTATATTTGTGTAGTATTTGTTGCTTTACTAGCTTCATTTTTATGTAATTAATGTCAAATTATGCTAAGCATCCTTCACACCTACTTATTTGAAAGACTCACCAACATATATGGGTATAGATGAAATCAAAGTTCCACCTTTTATTGATAATTCGAGAGACCTCCATTATCAAGTGATTAGCAGTGTTGCACGACATGAAAGGAGTGTTCCAAGCATGTTTATTACTAATTGCTGTGATTCTACTTCCAAAATGAGAACCATGAGATGATTATACCTTAAACACCCATGAAACTTGCCTTAATATAACCTCTAATCAGCAGAAACTTAAGATCTATTCAAATAAATAATGTTGCTCCTTGAGTAGCTAATATTTTTAAGTCTATTTATTTTCTTTTTATGGAATTTTATGGAATATAAATAATCAAGCACAATGTGAATCCGAGAGAGAAAGTATAGGCCTGAAATGGCTGTTTTTGTTAAAGCCCCAAGCACATTTACTGTTTACACATTGTATATTATTTGTATTACTTTAGAATTATGTTTAAAAATTTTTAAAAATTTAGTAGAAATAATTAATAGAAAATATATGGTGAAATAATATATATTAAGTGTTCAAAAGTAAATTGTTAACTTTGGATAAGAATTTGCATTATTATTTACACAAATTAACAGCAAATATTTCATTAATCCAAGGCTACAACCTTGAGATGGGATTTTTCATGCACTGGCTGAGAAATTGACATTTGAATCAATATAAATTCATCATATCTTCTAGATTTTAAAATCTAATCATCATTCAAATCAATCTAAAGCAAAATTCATAAACCCAAACTAAACAAAAAGAATGCAAAATTAATTCCTTATAAATTTTTGACGCTTTAACGAACTTCCATCACGCGACTCAGAAAAATTTCGCCAGAAACAGTATTCCAACGAAGGAAGTATCTTCCAAATGGCTTCCTAGCATGGACCCATAATAATTATATTACAGGCCTTTAGACATTTTACCTCCTAACAATAGGTTTCAAGTGGTAATCATTACATATTTGCTGAGTTACAAAGCAACAACCATTGCATATTCCTTTCTTGGAAGTGTTGAAAACAGTGTTGTTATAATAAATTAAATTTAAACACTTAGTGTTGTTTAGTGTCATTAATCGACTCCCTTTAAATTTAAACCATTGCATAATCTGCAATAACCCAAGATAGAAACAAAGTGACTTCTTTTTCCAGATTTGAAATTGTCTAACAGATATAAGTTAATTTTAATTCAACCCTGAGAGAGAAAATTAATATTGTTAGTGTTTTATGATGTTATTTGCAGTTTAAAATTATTTAAAGAATGTTCAAAGTATATTAATGTTTAATAAAGTTTAAAAAAAGTGTAATTGTTAAAATAAATAAAACATCTTATTGGTTACTATGAATGACATGGTTTTAAAAAAAGCATGGTAAAGGAAGATGAAGAAGAAATCAATAATCTTGTTCTTCCATATGCATCACGAAAGAGATAAGATGTGTTTTATGTGTTAGTGAAGATCTAAAAATCTAAATATCAGAGTCAAGAAAACCTTAGAAGCATCACATTGAAACACGAAGATAAGTAAGCAGTAGCATTTCATTTTTGGAACGAAAATCATGACATTGATCCAAAACCAAAATTATTAAAAGGAGTGATAAACCAAAATAAACTGACAACATGGGAGAACATATTCATAAGGAAAAATAAGGACCACATAATGAACTTCGTAATCCCACCGGTAGATAATTTGACAAAGAAGTTCATAGTTCCACTGCCAGAGAGAGGAGAGCAGACAACAGATGCTAGTTGGAGAGAGGTTGAAAACGGAGGCAAATGGCTTCCGAAACTAGTCCCTCATTAATTTAAAAAAGTAAGCGATGAGTGTCAATAAACCGACTACAAATAGTTTTTACAATTAAAAGTCTCATAGTACAAAAGTGAATCGAGAAGATATTGATACATTGCTTCACTCACACTGTTTATTCACAGGACATGTTTCAAGAGCTCTTGCTACTATCATCAGCTGATACTCAAAGAATCGGGTATCAGCTGATGATAGGAGCAAGAGCTCTTGAAACATGTCCTGTGAATAAACAGTGTGAGTGAAGCAATGTGCCAATATCTTCTCGATTCACTTTTGTACTAATTTGTGCTTCACTGTCCCTACGCTTCTTTCAAGTTTATACTTTAAAAGTCTCATACTTCGACTGAGAACTGGACAGGGCAAAAGAAATTTTAAAAGTTATAAATTAATGCAGCCATATTTCCAAGAATGATCAGCAACCTGAGCAAACAATACAAAATTTCTATAACAAAATTCAAAATTATTAATAATTCAATATTAATATTCGATTCTGTGAGTAAAACTTTATCACACACATTGGGAAAATTTCACTACAGAGAGTTTATTCAGACTGTACTAAATAGCACATAGCTTCTTGTAATGAATGACTCCAAACACTTTCACTCATTTCTTAATTCCAATTTTTGAAAAACTGGATCATCTCAGAGTCCATTAGGGAAGTCAAGTACTTCATTTTAACATTTGGTGTCTCCAGCATTACTGATACTACTGTCACAGGCAAGATATTATTTTTATAATAATGTTTACAACTTTACATTTGAGTTTTTCATTGCAAATGGGACCTATATGGTATTAGAGGTACATGCATTATATTTAAGTTTTGGAGTTTAAAACCCAAAATGGATTCAAAGGTACATAAAAGCAAATGATTGATGCTACAGTAGTTATAGCAAATCATCACCGGGTGTGGAATTAAATAGAAGCAAAAAATACTTTAAAGCTATCTTTTAGAAATAGGTGCTATTTCTTTAAGACATAAAGCTATAATCAATATGAAACATGGACGGCCCTATATACACCTGAAAATCATAATGATAACAAAGATCACAGATCTCTATCACAAATGCAGCAGTATCAAAAGAGGCCATTGCATCTCCTGATACAATTCTATTTATCTCTTCTTTGTAGAACACTGAACAACACATTTGATGATTCATCATCACTGCCTTCTGAGGTGGTGGCATATCCAGAGAATGCTACTGCTGCCACAGAAGTATCTCCTAACAGAGGCACTTGCAGATCCATCCTTTCTTCCTGATACCTATCTTCTTTCTCCTGAATATCTCTGCGACTTGCTACAGAAATCTTATGCAGTACATGGAAAACAATTCCTCCCATGCAACACAATAAGCCAACTACATTCACCAGATTCATCTTGTCACCTGACCATTCCACTGCTAGCACCAGTGTACACACTTCCTGGAAATATTTAAACAAACATATAATTGGTTCTAATGTAAAAGAACAAATCATCATTGGTTAATTGATGGAAATTAATCCTTCTTCCACTCTAACCATGTGTAGGCTAATGTTTGGATAGAGTTGCACTAAAAACTTCAACGCCTTAACCGGGAAAAATACAAGTCAGTTGGAGAATTTAATGTCATTCTGGCATGTTGACCATGGTAGCTCAATAATTAAGAGCAACTGAATGGAGATTGGGAGATCCATGGTTCAAATCCTGGGTTTGATATTGAATTTTTTCAATCTGACTTTACCTAAACAAGCCTTAAACTTTGTCCTACACACAGCCAGTGTGGAAGAACAATTAATTTCCATCAATTAACCTAATAGTGATTTAACTATGAGGATTTGGACTTAAGTACTTACAGCATAGTAAGTCGCCACAAACAATGCCTATCTCATTGTGTATGAGAACCCTAGTGATTTACGGGGAAAATATGAGTCAGTTGAAGATGACTTGTTACTTGACGCCGTAATGTAACAGTAACTGAGACACTTGTCTTTTTTTCACATTTTGAAGAGCTCGTAAATGTTTTTCCCACCCAAATGTTGTACGGTGAACTGTTTGTCTGCAGTGACTTTAATTTCACACACTTTACAGAACAATACAGTTTCATCAGTAGAGAATATATTTCCGCCAAACTCTGAAACATACTGTTTCAAACGGGACACAGTTGACTGTTTTTGTTTAGGAATTTCAATTCCACAACACAACAAATTTATACACCTCACAAACTACTCTCCTTACTGTGACATTTCTAGCTCCAGAAATCCTGACTGATGCAATCCACACGTATTGCATGATGTAATCGGCGATTCCTTGAACTGATGCGTCATAAATTCACCAGCACTATTAGGATGCTGATCTGTGTTAATTACATGTTTACCACACTTACAAAGTTATTATTTCATAAAAGATTATGATATAAATGAACTTTAAATTACAGATTATTTAGAAAAACCCCAAAAAGCCCATGGGTTAGGGTCAGGTTAGCCATGGGAATCAAACCCGGGCCTCCCAAATGCGGGCTACAGATGAAAAAGCTCAATAAATTTGCAAAAAAGAAATAAAATGAATCTAAATGTTAAAAAATTACTTTATTATAAAAATGTGGAAAAAAAATGCATTTTGATGACCTATAAAAACCATATATATCTAACGTATTTGTTCCAGAATGCACTTAATTTCCAATAAGCATCGTCTGTGACTACTCAGAAAAAAGATGACTTTTCATCGAAATCTGGGCCCTAACCATAACATTAGTAAAGAGAAGGGACTGCATGACTGAGGGTAGAAGTATGGAGCTCTATAGAACCATACTAAATTTAAGTCGAGGATATTACGCAATTTATAGAAATAGAGGATGTTAAACACATACAGCTTTACTAAGCAAGAAATAACAGGGAGATTTAACTTATATATGTGAAAACATCTTAATATTGACAAGTAAGTGTCTTTAAAGACTGCCATTGGCTCTTCATTAAGATTTTAAAAATGTTCTTAAAATATTATATGGATTATACAGAGATGCCCAAAAACATCCAAAATGGCTGCATTGCATTTTATCTGTCCACACCATCAGCACTCCTTGCCATGTGCCACTATCATTGAAAGGCGTGGATGAAACAATGCAACAGTTTTAAAACTACTTTTAAAGGCTTTACTTACACATGTTATTAAAGGAGACGCTGAAACTGGCCACCATCATTGACCATACATGTTTGGTATCTCTTTACAAAACTATCCATCACTTGGCGTAGTTCATGTTGAGAAACGCTGGCCATTTACTGGAAAATATTTTCTTTTATTCCTTTGTGAGTTTGTCTTGTACACTTTAAGCTTTAAGTTATCACAGAGAGAGAAATCACAGAAGATTAGGTTGGGGGACCAAGGGGGCCACAAATCTCTATCAAAAATGTTGTCCTGAAACAAATTTTCAATTGTTCTCATCAAACAACTGGCTGTATGAGCTGTTGCAGTCTTGTTGAAAAAAAACAAAATCATACTCACTCACTGTTAATTCTCTTAAAAAATGGGGGCAAAATTGTATTCACATACACATGAGCATCAAATGTTGGCTTAAAAAAAAATGGGCCTATCTTTCTCCACTAATGGAGAAATGTCAATATTTCTCAACGTGAACTATGGCGAGTAATGGATAGCTTCTGAAAAATGTGTCAAATATGTATGGACAATGGCGGCGGCCATTTTCAACGTGTCCTTAAATAACATGTATAAGTAAAGCCTGAATATTAATTTTTTATGTTAAACAAGCTCTAAACACATACCTATAATTAATACCCATAAACTCAATAATGGAAATATACATTTTAAGTTCTCTTGAATGCAAAATAGGTATTTTTGGAGAAATTAAAGGTAGTTTTATAAAGATTACATGGTTTCATCCGTGCCTTTCTATGATAATGGCGCACAGCAACGAGCGCCAAGAGTATGGACAGGCACTCCAGCATCCTACTCTAAAAACTAATTGGCAAATAAAGGTATTGTAACTGCATATGTAACAAGTGCAATGGTTTACTAGTTACAGTCATAAAAAGTTAACCAATCAATATCACACCATGCACTTGCCAGTATGCTTCTAGTAACAACCAAGGAGGCTGACCCTGCTAGCCGGCTAAAGGTCAACTTGTATACAATGTTCCTTTCCTCCCACATAGTCCTGCTTTGTCATTTATTAACTGCAGTTAACAGAGGACAATCTGAGGCTGAAAGGGAGGAAAGGTGTACCTGTAGCAGTACCCAAATTGGATGGAATATCTGATAGTGGCAAGTGTACAATTCCAAACTATGCTGTGATATTGTACCTTTTGATAGTTAACCTTTACCACTATAACTTGCAAACTATTACACTTTGAATATAAGATGACAATCTAACATCATCATATTCTCTTTTTTTACATGACAAATGCACAATTTTATTATAAAGTTCAAGGACTTGATCCAAGCTCTTGTACCTAATTAAAATAAAAACTGCTTACCTTAAAAATACCAGCTACTGATAATGTGAGACTAGATGTATGATTGACAACCATAAACTCTGACACTTCCATAAGGAATGCAATGAAAGCGCCCAGTACAATCTTCATTAATGCATGGAATAACACTAATGCATGCTGATAACGAAATAGCTTACAGCTGCTTGCTAGCAGAGTCCCTGAAAATAAATTATTGGTAATATTTGATTATTTCAACATCCAAAGATTATTATTCAACCCTATTCAGGTCAGTATTCTAAATAGACGTCTTTCAAATTAAATAACATGAGCATAAACAACTTACAACATGTACATAATTTATAGTGTCATGCAGAAAAAGCAAATGCACAACTTTATGTCTTAAGAAAAGAACCTTACACTGACATTATTACTATATGATATATTTAGTGGAAAAACTTCAGCAAGGTAACTAATCTGATGTGTTATACTGAGATGGCCTTTTTTACGAAAAATTATTAACTGACATCTCAGTGATGCACTAAAACTTTTAAATATCCAAGAAAAAAGCATCAAGTTCACTGTAGAAATAGAAAAAGACGAGTATTTACCATTTTTGGATCTAAAAATAATGAGAAATAAAAACAGACTAAACTTTGGCATTTACAGAAAACCAACACAGACAGACAACTACATAAAAGCTAATGGCTACAACCCAAGATCCCACAAACAGACAATCTTCAATAGTTTAGCACATAGACTGGTGAACATTCCTCTCACAGCATAAGAATACAAAACAGAATACAACAAAATTATTGAAATAGCACAAAAAAATTACTTTCCCAAATCATTAGTAGACAAAAAAGTGAACTTAGCAAAAAAGAAGAAGCTAATAAAGGAAACCACAACCCTCCCAGCTACAGAAACTAATATGATTTTTAAAAAATTCACTTACCATCCATGGACCTATGATAAATTCAAAAAAGTCTTCAAAAATCAAAACATTAAACTAGCACCAGTCAACCATTTCTACTTAAAAAACTTAATTTGCTCAAACATCAAAGATGCCATTCCATCTAACAAAAAATCTGGTATATATCAAATTGAATGCAGTGACTGTAGTCAAATTTATATTAGAGAAACCAAAGAAATTTAGAAACAAGAGCAAAGGAACACTTTAGAAACATAAAATATAAACAATTAGAAAAATCAGCAGTTGCCTGCATTTTTGGGGAAAAAACCACAACATAAATCCAGAACCAAAACTACTAAAACATACATCAGGAAAATAAGAACTATCCACATGGGAAAAAATTTTCATTTCAAAAAATAGGAACAAAGTATTCAATTTCGACATCCTCCAGAAAAGATTTGTTCAGCAAGTTCCTTGAACCACCACCAGAGGAGACCTATGACAAAATATTGTCAACTACACCAATGAGAACCAGTCGATGGCCGGTTGAGGATAGAGGCAAAGTCTCTGAAACATGTTCTGGAAAAATTTAAAAGTGTTGTTTAGTGTCCTTAATCGCCTCCCTTTAAAAAAAAAAAAAAAAAAAAAAAAAAAAAAAAAAAAAAAAAAAAAAAAAAAAAAAAAAAAAAAAAAAAAACACCTTCATTGGAAACATAAGTGATGTTTGAGGTTAGAATCATGTCAACTGAAAAACCTATATGCAAAGGAACTAAAATTTCATGATTCAAAATGCATTAATTATGAAACTAGTTATTAGTATGAGGACTGATCAGCAAAGGCTGAGAATGATTTTTTTCCTATTGTTTTCATGATAGTTTCCTGTTACATAACTATTTGAAAAGAACATGGTTTTACATAAGGAGCGTTCAAAAAGAAATGAGCCAGAGTCTGGTATGCGCAAACTGGTGAGAGGATGGTAAAATCGTGGCATGTGTAACGAAGTGTTGTTCCAACCAGAGCATGGAAGTTCACAGCCCGTCGCTAGAGGACACATGTGCACGTCATGTGACTATATAAAGCTAGCAGCAGCATGCATCAATCGTCCAACGCTGCCAGTCGCATTGCAAACAGTGAAATGGAGGTGTCAAAAGAGGAGCAAAGAGGTGTTGTTCATTTTCTGACAGCAGAAGGAGTAGGGGGAACGGACATTCATCAACGAATGTCACAAGTGTACGGCAAACACTGCATGTCCCTTGCAAGTGTCAAGACGTGACACAAGTGCTTTCAGGGGAGGACGGGTGTCGTTAGCCGATGATGCATGGCTGCTCAACTGCAGAGGTTATCAGCGCCCTTTTTTTAAGAAAACTGGTCATGGCAAAAGCCAGATATAAATTTCTCTAAAAAACTATAAATATGTAAATAGACTAACAAATAATATATGCACATACAAAAACTATACAAACAAAAGAAATATATATTTAAAATGGCATAAATTCTCTTCGCTAAATCCTGAAGTCTAGTCTAGAAAAGAAATCTCAAAACTTTCTCCACTACTGCGTTATCGTTCGCTAGCATTTCTGCAAAGCTGTCCAGCAGCTGCAGAGACGTCCTAAGGTCTGCTAGGGAAAAACACTCTAGCAGCACGTGTCGCACAGATAACACTTCATTGCAAAACGGACACAGTGGAGCAGGTTCCTTTTTAAAAAGAAAACTATGAGTAAAAAAGCAGTGCCCAATATGCAACTGAGCCAAACTCACCTCCTCGCGACGAGATGACCGACAGGAGGTAACCCAGGGAATCGGAAGTTCTTTCACAGATCTAAGTTTATTATAGCGGAGAGCGGACCACTCTTCCTGCCAGCAGGTTTGCACAGCTCTCCGCAATACGGCCCTAAAATCTTCCGATGTCACAGATGGTACTCGAACCCTGGGCTTCATGGTAGCCGTCTTGGCTGCCGAATCCGCCATTTCATTCCCCCACAAGCCTACGTGACCAGGGATTCATGCACACACCACGCTAACGCCAGAAGCGTTTAAAACATGGAGGGCATCCTGGATATGCTGCACAATAGGGTGGTAGTTGTACAGCTGCCATAGACTTTGAAGTGCACTGAGGGAATCACTCAGGATTAAGCAGTCCCCTAACTTTCGTCAACGTACGTGTAAAATGGCCCGGTGTATTGCATAAAGCTCTGCAGTAAAAATGGAAGTGCTAGTGTGGAATCTGAATGTATACGGTTCGGTTCCACACACGTAAGCACAACCAACACCATTTGAGTTCTTGGAGCCATCAGTATAAATTATAAAATGGTCCTCATATCACGATAAAAGTTCTAAAAAACATGTGCTGATACTAGACATAGACATGGTAGATTTATCATATTTAGTCATGCCCAGATCAACGTGGGACGCTCTGCACAACCAAGGAGGGTATGTCCTCTCCCCCCTAGGATACATCTTGGGCATTTCAGTATCAAGATGTCTAAGGAGCTCCCAGAAACGAAAACCAGGTGGCTTTGGTTTAATAGAAGTGTTCCTATAACACCATGAAGGTGTTAAAGAACGGCGTAAACGATGGATGTGTGGGCATGCAATTAAGTCCACAGCCATAATTTGCTAATAACATGTTGCGCCTGTACTGCAGAGGAGGTTCTGCAGACTCAGCATACAGGCTTATAACTCGGCTCGTTGGAAATGCCCCAACTGCTATACGTATGCCACAATTATGGACTGTGTCTAATCTCTTCAGCACAGATGGTCGTGCTGAGCCATAAACGATACTACCATAATCTAATTTGGAACGGATGAATGCACGATGAAGTCGCAATAACACTGTATGATCCGCTCCCCATTATTTTCCACTTAGTACCCGCAAGATATTTAAAGATCGGTCACATCGTGCTTTCAGTTGTGCTAAGTGCGACGACCAATTAAGTTTTTCAATCAAATATCAATCCAAGGAACCTCGTCTCATCTGCAAAAGGTAGTAGGTCAGCGCCTAGCCGGAGCCTTGGAGGTAGTTGACTCTGCTGATGCCAGAAGTTAACACAAATGGTTTTCTCAGCGGAGAATCGGAAGCCGTTCTTTAAACTTAAACTCTTAAGATTGTCCAAGGTGGTCTGTAGACGGCGCTCTAAAAACGGTGTGCAATGAGATGTACAGTAGACAGCAAAGTTGTCTACAAATAGGCATGATGAGACCCCCGGAGGGGGTTTGCAATAGCAAACAACGTAACACTTAGTACCGATCCATGTGGTACACCGTTCTCTTGAACAAAAGGATTCGAAAAAACCAAGCCAACCCTTACTCGGAATACACAGTCTTTCAAGAATTCCTGGAAGAGTGGTAGGCATCCACATATATTCCAGGTGTTTATAGTACGTAGCAACCCTGCCCGCCAACACGTATCATAAGCCTTTTCGATGTCAAAAAATATTCCGACTGTTTGGCAGTTTTTAAGAAATCCGTTCATAATCTGTGTCGACATGGACACAAGATGATCCACTGTTGAACGGCGTCGTCAAAAACCGCATTGGATGTTATTCATTAGGTTGTGCGTTTCCAGCCACCAAAGCCTTTATGAAGGAAGCTTTAACTACAAAGGGATAATGTTATACAATAAAATTCATTTAAACAAGCTGCATCATTAAAAAACTTTAGGAATAAGGTTAAGAAATTTTTGCATGCATACTGTTTTTATACGGTTAATGAACTATTAGAACTATAACCATGTAAATGAGCACTGGGACATAGTGCATTCACAAACCTGTAATATTTATATTATAATGACATTTCTTGTAGTAAATTAGTCTATGCAAATATCACATGAAACCATAGAAAAGCTGCTTAGTGTGTATATTGTATGTAATCAATTTGACTTTATGTATATACTGTATTTATACATTTTGACGTGTCTCATAACATGTATATGTTGCCAAGGATGAAATAAAATTCTAATTCTAAAATAAATACTTAATGTGTTCAACTCACATTTAGCAAAATATTATTTTCTTGCAGTAGTGTGTATTACAAAAACAACATTCGAGTTTACAGGTATTTCAGTAAAAGGTGTAATCAGAGTGTGTAGGGAATATAAACAGACTGATTCCAATATGACAGCTGGCTCATCAGTGGATCTGGACTTGGGTGTTGGAGCTCTGCCATAGGATTGCAATTAACATAAGGAAAATATTAATTTTTGCATGTTTAAAACATTGGATGTTAGTTCAAGTTAAATGTTAACTATGACTTTCAATGCTGCCTTATTGTAGATGAATCATTGTTCAGCTGTAAGTCAGGGAGAGTTATCTAAATAAGGTTTTTTCTGGGATTTCCCTTATCCTGAAAGATGAATGTTTTTAACTCTAAGCTCTATAGACCTTGGGCTCATAGTAGCATAATTTCACCTATTTCATTCATCATCCGATATGCCTTAACATTGGAGGACGTTAATTTACCATAAAAAAGAAAGCACACATGGTTAAGCTAACATTGGAAGGGCGTTATTAGTTTCTTGAGCTTCTTAAAGTAAACAGCTAAGCTATTGGATTGGATTCAAGAAATATCAAGCACAAAGTGATACTATGTCCATTGTTTATATGCAGATGTATTCTTGATCTTGAAAGATCATAATAATGTAGTAACTAATGCTTATATTATAAACAAACCAACCTTCAAAGCCAACAGCAAATGGAAAAACAGCAATTATCATCCATGGCTGTACATGGTACACCATATCTATAGGATTCTGTAAACCTAGTTTGGACTTCTGCATAACCAGCTGTGCTAACGTCCAACGAAGACCACTGAAAATTGAAACAAAACAATCAGATATCAACACACAAGTCACTGATACAATTTGCTGAGGTACTAAGCAAATCTCTTTTATATTAAAAGACAAAAAAAATTATGAAAATTTAATTGTTCTTTCACAACAACAGTCAGGAAACATATGAGTCAGTTGGAGAATTTCATGTCATGCTGGCATATTGGCCATGGTAGCTCAAGGGTTAAGAGCAACTGGACAGAGACCGGGAGATACATGGTTCAAATACCGGCCATAGCATTGAATTTTTCACTCTGACTCTATTTATACAAAAAATTTAGTTTCCCATGCATCAGTTCTGTGTCGGGTGTTGGGTATGGCACTCCTTACATATGCCATGCGTAGACCGCTGCCTGTCAGGGGTAAACAATCCCTCCTGTTCAACATATTCTAGACTCACTTTCGAGTACTTCCAGTTGAACTCCACACATGATTTTTGGCATATTGATCCCATATAAAGAAGAGATGATGCCATCAAACTCTCAAGCGTGTACAGGTGTTAGCATAGTGGCAGTTCCCTTGTTAGAATGTAAAAAAAAAAAAAAAAAAACTACAATAAGCCAATTCACAACTACTAACCTTGAAAATGAGGCCGCTAAAATAAGTATAAATCCCATCATATCAAATTGTGTTGCTTTGTACGTAAAGAGAAACAGCCCTCCAGATATCATGCATACTATAAGAACCAGTGTCCATGACTGAAACAGATAATACAAATAAAATTAAAGTTTACACCTATCATTTACAAAGACAGTTCTCCAGCTTTGTTGTGGAGATTAGGCTGTGTTGATTCAATAAAACAGGGTGCTCATAAAGTATCCATTTTGCGGAAAACGTACATGTGGATTATTTCTGTTACAGGTAAAGTGAAGATACATCACAATGTTAACAACTGCCGAAGGAATCACAATTCTGGAATATGTTTTATGTTAATGTTTGCCGAAAAGACCATTACCAGAGCAAACTACCTGGACATGCTACAGATGTTCTTGGAGCCGCAGTTGCAACAGGATGGCATCCTTGCCTCTGTCATGTATCAACAAGATGGGGTAACATCCCACTATGCAAACATTGTCCGGGACTACCTGAACGAGACCTTTCCTAACAGTTGGATAGGAAGAGCTGCAGGTCGCATGTGGGCTGTTCGCTCCCCCAACCTCACTCCCCTGGACTTTTTGCGTGGAGTTTCATCAAGAGCCAAGTTTATGTTACCAGGGTGCCAATTTGATGAATTGAAACAGCGAATAAGAGAGGCATGCTTGCTAATAATCTCTCAAATGTTACAACGCGTGTTCCACACAACCACAAGGCGATGGGAACAGTGTGTCGCCAATGAAGGTGGACATGTTGAACAGTATTAGCCACTCTCTCTAAATATAATGCTTATTTTGTTGTAGCACATCTGGAACATGAAAATGGATACTTACTTTATGGGCACCCTGTATTTGGTTGTCTATACCAATTAAGAGAGAAAACTTGTCTGTATTCATGAATTAGTCACAAAAACCAATAAACAGATTTTGATAATTCTTTCACCACTGCACAGCTTTGTTCTTCCCAATGAACAAAATACCTTTAGATTTTAGCTATCTGATTCTGATGAAGAAATAAGTGAGAACATTGAAATGCACACACAAGAAAAGGATAAATCATTTTTAACAGGGTGATATAGTATAACCATGTGTCATTTAGTTTTCTAATGGAATATTTCAGTTTATATTTCACCCAGGGTTAGGTGCCACCCATAACACATGCTGGCAGAGGGGGAAAGTAGGAAAGTGATACCGTGGGACACAAATTGGCATGCACAGGTGAGAACATAAAGATTCTATGTGCAATCTGAGCACTCCCTCAACACTTATCTTGGTGGCAGTAAGGGCATTTTAACTGCATCCTGAGGACAGTTGAGTAGCAGCAGAGAATATCTCAATGTCTTGCTTTCTTTCATTTCACCTGAACATAACTGCAGCACCTCCTGTTAAGTTATTTTTGATTATGTTGTCATTTATTGGTCAAATGTATACTAACTTGGACATTTTTTTATCACTTCCCTGTTTGTATTCATCTTCTTGCATTTAATATATAATTCTGCTTAATTTCTAATATGGCACACAAGTTGAAAAGATATCTCATTGATGTATCTTGTATCAAGATTAATGCAAATTTCAGGGGAATATTAGTAGTTTATGCAATCTTTTTTGTGATTTTGGGATCAAGCTTTATCTTTGTTTAATTTACTGTTGTAATGTGTTTAATGGGTTCATGTTACAGCAATTATTGACAATGGTAGGTTGTGGAAAGTAGATGATTTGTTACTACTTGGGAGAGCGTTGAGTCATACTGACCTTCAGTGACACAGTGCTGTATTCATTCAGCAATCACAATGGCAAAAGTGCATGAGTTGGACTTTGAATTGGTTCCTCATCCACCTTATTCACCAAATTTAGCCCCAAGTAATTTTTTCTTATTCCCAAACTTGAACATTTGGCTTAGTGGTAAGAAATTTTCATCAAATGACGAAGTGACAGTCATCGTCAACAAGTGTTTTGCAGACCTTGACAGAAACTTTTCCGATGGGATGAAAAAGCTGGAACATTGCTGGATCAATTGTATAGCCATCAATGGAGAGACTAGGTCGAGAAATATGGTGAGATATTCACGAAAAAAAAAATCTTGGTTTTTTACCAGACTTGTCAAATGCCCCTGTACACTGTCTTGCTGTGTTGTTTAATATGCTTGCATAACATCTCTGTTGGTTGACATACCTTCCAATACATCTCCATGCTTTATCATGTAGTAACTAATTCCATGTGGCATTTTTCAAAGAGATAAAGACGTATTTATACACCTTTTTCTGTTATGATGTTTATTCTGTTACCTCATCTTTAATTTAAACTTCAGTGTAGTGGTATATCTTACAATGCAAAGAACATTCAAACATTGTGATGCAAGAACTTTGCAGATTTAATATGTATTAAAATTCTCTTTTCACTTACATGCTTTATTAGAGATGTTATTAATGCTTTATTAAGAATAAGTACATATATTTTTAATATTATTTAATGGCAACAATCAGTAGTAAATTGAGTTTCTGAACTCTTTCCTTCATGGCTTCTTAGGAATCTCCTATGAAAAAAAGTGATAGCAATGAAAAAGAAAAAAAGGGGAATGCACTATTTTGAAAAAACAAATTTGAAATTATTTGATTGATGCTGTCACATACATTGCTGATGGAAGTATTAATTAGGCTATGATAAAATGCTTATTTCACTTCTCAAATAATGTATGATCTGTGAAACAATCAACATAACTTTTAGAAAAAAGTAAACAGAAAGATAAAATTAAATTTTTACAAATCATGACTCCACCTGTATTGTTCTGCAGAAGTGAATTTGGACATTAAGTTTACAGGCTTCAGAAATTAAATTGTTAAGGGGAACTCAAAAGATGTACATAATTAGATCACATAAAAAATAAAGATCTTAAGAAAAAGTGGAAGGAATTTTTAGAAAGAATTCCAAATACAGAACAACCGAAACAAATAAATAGACACAGTCCAGACAGAGAAGATCTGCAGGCGACCCAGAGAGAGATAATGGAGACTCTTTAAAGATGGAACAGAAAAGTTATTGCCCTTATTTTGAAGTGTGGAAGAAGAAAAATATATTTTGATAAATGGCACCTTAATATACACGGTGTTCATTTTTATTTGTTATTTCCTGCCCACCGATTGAGCAAGAATGATGCCAAAGTTGACTGGTGAGTCTATCTTGAAATCATAGTGCCTGCTATGCAGAAGCAGTAATTTTTGCGGAACAGTAAGCAAATTACAGCACTCTAAGTGTGGTTGCACTGATAACTAATACAACCAGCTTCCCCTGGTTATGAGCACAGAGCACGGCATCTTCATGGTTGAATGCTACTTTCATACCAGCATTAAAATTGGTGCGACATATAAACATAATTTAAACCGCTGCATAGAGGAGTTTATGCAACACTATTCAGCATTCAGAAAAGTCCCTCGGAGTGTAATGTTGTCAAAAGTGTCCAGGTACTGTAAAATTGACATACTTTTGTTTGCAACATAAACATCTTACGTTTTATCAGTATACAATATACATTTTTTGTCATGCTCACGTTTAATTAAAATGTCTATTAATGTTTGTATCCTTATGTCTTTTAAAACCAATAGGTGCATCAAACATTTGCAAGATACAGGATCACTTACTCGCAAAATGAGAGACGCTGGACGCTATAAAGTGACTGGTTCCAATCTCAAAGCAATAAATAATGTTATGACAGAAAGGCCTCAAGCATACCTTCTCGCAATACAAGACAGTGTTTAAGGGTAAGAGAGAAAGGAAATATATGAAAATGCACACATAAGACTATGTACTAGAGATATTTTCTTGTTTAGATTTTGATAAAAGTTTTGTACATATTGTAACACTAATATATTTTTCATTCCTAGAATATGTTCTGTTAATTTTCTGGTTTTTAATGAATTTACATTGTGAGGAAACTGTGGGTGATAGAAAAGAATTGAGATCAAATTGAAATATTTCTATTTTATGTGACAGGTTTACAATATGCATATATGTCTACTATAACAGAAAAACAGATGTGCATTGTGAAATAAGTGTTCATGGACTTATCATTTCGTACATTCTCCGTGGTATACTTTTATGGCTGCATAATTAGCTTTGCAGTGCATTGCATTGCAGTATATAGACTTTTAAAAGCAGTTATCGTATCTACACACCAGGCAAAATTATGCACCTTTATATTACACGGGCAGACCCACGTCTGAAATAGTATATATACCTGCCGGTAGAGGGAGGCCTCAAAGCTGCTGTCAGCACATCAAATACGATCGCAAGCCACTAGGGAAATTGTATATAAACTCACTCCAACACTGACGCTATTGATGATGTCAAATTTTGTGCAGTAAATTAAATTAAAGGGAGTCGATTAATGACACTAAACAACACTTACTTTTAAATTTTTCCGGAACATGTTTCAGAGACTTTGCCTCTATCCTCAGCCGGCCATCGACTGGTTCTGATTGGTGTAGTTGACGATATTTTGTCATAGGTCTCCTCTGGTGGTGGTTCAAGGAACTTGCAAGGAACTTGCACCAATGAGAACCAGTCGATGGTCGGCTGAGGATAGCGGCAAAGTGTCTGAAACATGTTCCAGAAAAATTTAAAAGTAAGTGTTGTTTAGTGTCATTAATCGACTCCCTTTAATTTAATTTATAATAACACTGTTTTCAACACTTCCAAGAAAGGAATTTGTGCAGTAAAATTACATATAAAAATGAACACCATGTATATCCACCTTGGGTTTTAGCTGCTTTTTCTCTTTAACAGTTTTCCCACAAACCAATCACAAAGTTTACTACCTGATGTAACTGCACACAAAATGAACAATGATGATCAGTATATACTATCCATTTTGCTTCCACATATTCACACCTCAATGCGTGACCTGCTGGCCAAAGTAGTGAGGAGTCAATGGCCTTGCTGAAAGCATTCAAACTCAGTTCTGATACAACATTCATTACCGCAAGGCCTGTCCAGTCTGCATCACCCCTTCTGCTCCACTCTTGAGAAAACAAACATGTATGGACTGATTGTGTCACCCCTACTTGGAGGTACTAACCAACCTGAAAAAATACTACTCTTAATAAGCAAAATTGTAAGTCTGCAAGTGAAGCAAATATTGATGTAATGTTGTTCATTACATTGTCCTCAATTACATATACAAATATCTACAATTATATCCCTAATAGCTTATACAGGATGTAACAAAAAGGTATGTCAAACATTTGAGAACACATTTCTTGCGGATAGAGGATAAAAGTATTTTATATGAACATAGGTCCAGAAACTTTATTTCCTTTTTAGAGCACTTTTTCTATAGCTGAACCCCATACAATACTAAATGACAGAAAACATGGGAAAACAGTCACGGCACATGTTCAAAATGGCTCACATTCAAGAACTCCCGAGCTTGAATCGCGGACAGGGTGAGTTATCTGCATAAGGCTTTTTCCAGGGTTTTCCCTTATCCTGAAAGACGAATGTCGGGTAACTTTAAGCTCTATGGCTCATTTGAGCACCATTTCATTCATCGTCCAATATGAGTTAATGTTGGAGGATGTAAGTAAAAAAAAAATAATAAAAAATAATAATAAATCTCAGAGATGAGCTCACAAAATGTTTGTGTTTTAAAATTATAATCTTTTTCCAAGTATTCCAATATGTTGCAATTTTACAAATTTTAGGCGTGTTACATTCAGTGTGGGATGATTAGCATCCAAAAGTGTTGTAAAACTGAGATTAATCTGCCTGTTGATATTTGATGTATCGTATGTATTGTTTTAATCTGGTATCTAAATTTCTCTTAACTTTACCATTTCTTTTTTACTTAGCTTTTTCTCTTGTATAAACATTTTAAAATTTTGGGCAAATGATTTGATAAATTATTGCTTTTTTGTCCTGAGGTATGGGAACCATCATTGTATTGCACAATGATTTCTGTGTGTTGTATTTATTTTGTGGAGTCAAGCAGATGTGTTTTTAGAAGATGTGAAATTTGTAAAGTTTGCTCAGGTTCTTTTTTGTTATCAAACATCGCATTAAATAAAGATGAATGCTAAAGGGACAGTGAACTGCAAGAAGTTTTTATGAATGCATTCTGTCTAAATCTAAATGCAGAGAATTATACGATCATTGACAAGGCCATCTCAACTCAAGGGGATCTGCAATATAGCCAAGACTTCACCAAGAAGAAAGAGAAGTGAGTGATTAAGTAAATGAAAAAGAAGTCAAGGGAACATCTATAGTAAACCAGATGTCATGTAGCAAATAAAGTCATTGAGTGATAGGGTAATAAAATGAAGCTGTCGGCAGTGAATATAATTCAACAAATTGTAACATTTTGCTTATCATATATATTAATACATATCTTAATTAACTTAAACACATTAACTTAAAACATGATCAACATATCAATGCTTCCTAAAATGATGTTTGTGAATAAATACCTGTGCAACTTTGGAGGTGATACTTGTAATATTCAGAAAAGCTGTAAAAAATATCCTGCTAAAAGTAATGTCACAGACAACAGATGAGTTTCTAAGAAGTAAAATTAAATAATAAAGTAAATACTGATTTTTTTTTTTTTTTTTTTTTTTTTTTTTGGTAAAAATTATGTCTCTTACAGCCTAGTTCTTAAAAATGGAATACATTAAACTATTATGTGACCTAAGTTTCCTTATTCTTAATTACTATTTGTATTATTATTCTGTTAATTACTACTGCATTACTTTAATCACTATTGTATTATTTAACTACTATTGTATTATTCATAATTGTATTACTCATAAGAAATGTATTATTCTTATGGGTACAAATTTGACGAAGCCATGAATATTGTATATTCCTAAGGTGAATAAAACTATCTATCTATCTATCATAAAAGGACTAATTTTGCAAATCCACTGTTTTTATCATATAATTTGTTTTCTACAGCTGTTATCCTTACCACCACTAGGTGATAGATTGATGTTTATTATTCCCAAACCAATGAAGTAAAACAAATTTAATGACAGAATCCAAATTTTGCAAATCCACTGTTTGTATCATATCATTTGTTTTCTACAGCTGTTATCCTTACTACCACTAGGTGATAGATTGATGCTTATTATTCCCAAACCAATTAAGTAAAACAAATTTAATGACAGAATCCATTGGCAGAATTCCAACCTTGTTATACAATCCTTATTTTTTTAAATAAATATTTTTCCACAAATGATCAAATCTATGGGACCATTTAACTGCTTTAGTAATTTCACCTCTGAATTTATTTCATGATTGTCACCAAACATGGTTCACTACAGCTGATTTATCAATCTCTTTATATTTAATATTTCTAAAATACTCTTTCATTCTAATGATTGAAAGACGAAATGTAATTTGGAAACCGGGAACGAAAGAACATTTTCGTAACATTAAGTATAAATAAACTGATAAATGGGCCGTAGAAGATCATTTTTGGTCATTTAACCATGAAATAAATCCTGAAGTTAAATTATTAAAACAATTAAATGGTCCGATAGATTTAATGGTTTGAGAAAAGATATTTATTTTAAAAAATAAACATTGTGTAATGAATTTTGAAATACCAGCAGTTGATTCTGATATTATGTTTGTTTCGTTTTCAGATTTTGGTAATACTGAAAAAACATAATGACATGGTAACCGGAATCCTTGACTACAAAGGGTTTTGGACTGATGATGCAAGTAATTTGTTTGTGAAATCGATCTCAGTTAGAAAGAAGAAGTAACATCATTTTCTTAAGATAAGTGAAGTTTTTGTTACAAATAGTTATATTTGTGTAACTCTTTCATTCTATTTCCAAAAAACATTAATTTTACCAAGAATTCTGTCACAATCCGAACTATTAAATTGATAAATGCCAAATGTTTTTTAAAGCTTAGCAAATGTTTTATATTGTGACTTTTTGTGTCTGACATGTCTGACTTTGTCTGACAATGACTTTGTGTCGTCGCGACAATATTATGGAAGTTATTTTTTCACACTATCTGTGTGAAGGGCATGGTTTGGACAGGTATAGTCAGACTGAAAAATTCAATGCCATTGCCGAAATTTGAATCACAGATCTCCCAGTCTCAATCCAGTTGCTCTAACCATTGAGCCACTATGACAATATGCCAGCATGACCTAATTGTGATTTAACTATGCAGCCTTAAACTTAAGTATTTACGGTAAGGTAAGTTGCCACAAAAAGTACATCTCATTGTACATGAGAACTCCTAGTGGTTTACCAGGAAAAATACGAGTCAGTTGGAGAATTTAATGTCATGTTGGCACATTGCAATGGTAGCTTAATGTTTAAGAGCAGTTGGATGGAGATCCTTGGCTCAAAATTCCAGCTATGGCATTGAATTTTTCAGTCTGGTTTTATATTATATTTATTTCAAGGAATTAAAATTATTCCATGCTCTTTAAATATCATTGTAAAGTTGTTATTAGCCCTAGATGATAAGTTAATTTATTTTAGAAAATAAGAATTACATAATGAAATTTAAAGTACTGCCAATCCATTCTATCAATAAATTTGTTTTACTTTTAGTGTTTGGCAATAAACCAAAAAACAATCAGTCACCTATGGCAACAGGTGATAACAATATATAGCAATAATAATAGTAAAATACAAGTTGGCTGATGATGTACACAATGGATTTGCAACACTAGTCCTGTTATGATATTAATATCAAAGATAAGTGAAGTTTAGTCACTAATTATTATAATTTATTGAACAATTCACTTAAATAAACTCTAAAACTTTCCTCTAAAACAGTTATGAATATTTTGGATACTATGTGTAATCCCATATACACCTTTGAAAATATGTTTTGCAACAAAAAAATACAATTCATAAATCTGAATGATTTTTGGCTTTAAATGACGATTATATAAAAGTTATAAATAAAACCAATTATTACCTTCTCTTCTAGCTTGAAGAAAAGTGCAAATCCCAATATAAATATAATCACTGTAGATTTTGTCATCGTATATCTGCAAAAAAGAAGCAAAAGATAAGTGAAATTTTACTGAACCAAGACCTTTTCTACTGAAGTGAGACAAGACAATAAAATGCATTTTTTTTCTAGTATAAAGTGTGTTATGTCTGAAATTGGTTAAAATGGAAATAGTACAGTGGTTACATATAAACTTATCTCCATTGTTAAATACTGAGCCCAGCGTCACAATCTAATTTGTTTTATTACACAAAAGTCATGCAGAGTTTAAATCAACATTTGTCCCACTTTAATTAATTTCAGACTTAACTGTAGCAGAAATGTTATATTATAAAAGGAATAATAAAAAGTGTTTTCCTCTCGACCTAATACAATTTGTTTTTGTTGCTTATATGTTTATTCCAAAAAACTGTATTATTCACATTTAGTTATATTATGAGATCACTTTATTGTTAAAACAACTAAAACAGGAATGCACTCAATGTTAAAAATAATCTAGTAAAAATCCTATGTATAGGAAACCATTTCAACAATAGATCATTAATAGTTTTTGGTGGAATGATTACGTTTTGGTAATTTCTATGCATTTCAGAATGAAAATGTTGTGTCTTACAAGCACTGGTTGACAAAAAGTACCTACATATGAAATATTCACTGGTATAAAATCAATTTGTTTGTTTCTTTTCCAAATATTATCCAAATGATTTTCATTCATCTCCATATCTCCCAATACAGCCCGACTCAGTAGTATAGATGGTAGCACATACACCTTACATTCAAGAGGACCCAGTCAGGGTGATTTATCTGGATAAGGTTTATTCAGGGGCTTTCCCTCATCCTAAAAGATGAATGTCTGGCAACTTTAAGTTCAATGGACCCTGGGTTTATTTGAGCATCATTTCACCCATTTCATTTATTCATCATCTATTATGACTAAACAGAGGACATAAATTAAAAAAGGTGAATCTCCTAATAGACAGACATAAGCATCATAAGGTCAATAATGTAGGGTGTCTACTGACTTGAAGTCTTAAAATTACACTACGCATGGAGTCATATTGTGGTAACAGTCGAGCAGTATTTATCTTTACTGATTTTGTTTCCACAGCCGTAATATGAAGCTTTGTTTACTACCAAACTAAGTGGGCACCAATTCAACTCCTTCGGACTCGATATATATTGGTCACATCTTGCCCCGCCAAGTTTTCCTGAATCTCCTCATGCACTGGTGTTTACAATACCATGCGAAGAGTTCAGAGTCCTATGCATTTCAATGGGCACCGGATAGCTTGTAAGCTTTCATAATTTTCGCAGTCTGTGTCGGTGAAACAGCTTCGACCAGGAGCGTGCCATTGTGAGATCGAATACATGATTTTGCGGGACCAGCAATATTATCTAAACCCTTCTGGATAATAAACGGGATCATAGTAGTAAATTTTCGACCTTCCTCAGTTCTAATAATAACCAAATAGCGAGGACCAAAAGACTGAGATACTTCTTTTCCATTTTTCTTAACATTTTTGTTTATTTTTTTTATCAGTTCCCATAGCGACAATATCATCCACCATTGCAAATGTCTCCAATGGCGTGCACACACTTGGCTTAGGTGATAGTCCTGACGGGACCTTGCTCCCCTTAGGGTCTCACCTGCCAATGTACAGAGGGACCCAATCGCCATCAAGAGTGTAACAGCTCATGCAATGGTCCCTCCCTGGGACTGCTCTTTATCAGCAGATACAAACACAGTCCTACATGATAACCAGGGGCTGGGAGTTACGTGTTACCCAGTCAGCCCTCCGCTTGCCGCACAAGGTATTTATCAGAGTTGTGTTCAGGGAGGTGGGTCAAAAACGGATGTGGACCAAAGTTTTGGGCGTTTGGCAATAGCTCTCTCACCACTCAGAGGTATCCAATGGAGACATTTGGCTCAGGACTCCGGGATCGCCAATCTCGTACCTACCGCAGTAGGCCCCTGGAAGGACTCAAGAGCAGGATATGATAGAATTGTAAAGAGGGGATTCGGCACTTGATCTATTGTACCTGTGCCCCAACTGGCGTATCCCTGGGAAGAAGGATAAGGTGGGAGGAGACAGAGGGCAGCTGACCTAAGGAGTCATGACAGCGCAGAGGACTGGGTGCCTAAAATAGACCCATTGGAAACTCCTCCAAGGGCCAGTACAACCTGCATCCAACCCGCCATGATGTTGAAATTCAGGTTGGCCTGGAGACCATTCTACTGGAGTCCTCTTGCCATGCAGCACCGAGACTCTTGCTGACATGACCTAGAAAGAGACCATCAGATGAGAGATGATGCAAAATGATAATAGAGATAAAATTGAGGGACAGGAAATTCGGGAGATATAATTAACCTACCCAGCATTCGCCTGGCAACACAGGAAAACCCTAAAAAAAACCATGGGGTCAGGAAGGCTGGTCACGGGAATCGAACCTGGATCTCCCAAATGTGGGTCACAGATGAAACCACCTGAGCCAACCCGGTCGGTGACACAAGAGTAGCTTATTATATAAAATCTGCACTACATGGAAGCAAAGATATGACAACCAATTTTCATTTGATACCTTCTATGAATATGCTTTATCAGAACTGTGTGCAACTGAACTTCTTTTACACCTTTTGCAGATATACATTAAATTTTTTTAGGTATTGAACTTCATCCATTTATGTGGCTCAATTACACCAATCATTATTATGCTTTTTCATCAATGTGGCACATTTTTCTGGTACCCTTGTGTGAAATAATTAAATTACTTACTCATTTATACATTATGTTTATGGAAAATATATTATACATGGTTTCTTTGTGCTGTATCCTTGCTGTTGCAGCACAAAATAGTAGGCATGTAAGGTTAGGCTTCAATGTTTTCAGAATGGTGTTAATACGGTTGAGCAAGGTCATTCCTCCTATGAGTAAGGACTATGACACAATGAAGCACAAAATTAATATAATTTTGAGTCAAACTAGTACTCATTGCTCCATATATTACTAGTGTTTACCTAGAATACGTTTCATTAGCACCTTCCTAACATCCTCAGCTAATATTGACTATCACATCCGCCTTGGTAGCGTGGTGGTAGTGTGTCTGCCTCACGCTCAAGAGGTCCCGAATTCAAATCTCGGTCAGGGTGAGTTACCTGGATAAGGTTTTTTTCAGGGTTTTCCCTTATCCTAAAAGATGAATGTCGGGTAACTCTAAGATCTATGGACCCTGGGATCATTTGAGCATCATTTCACCCATTCCATTCACCGTCCTATATGACTTAATGTTGGAGGATGTAAATAACAAAAAAATATATATAATAATAATTAATAATAATAATAATAATAATAATAATAATAATAATAATAATAATAATAATAATAATAATAGTAATAGTAATAGTAGTAATAGTAATAGCAATAGCAATAGTAACAATAACAACAATAACAATAATAATAATAATAATAATAATAATAATAATAATAATAATAATAATAATAATAATAATGATGATGATGATGATGATGATGATATAATAATAATAATAATAATAATAATAATAATAATAATAATAATAATAATAATAATAATAATAATAATAATAATAATAATAATAATAATAATAATAATAATAAATAATAAATAATAAATAATAAATAATAAATAATAAATAATAAATAATAAATAATAAATAATAAATAATAAATAATAAATAATAAATAATAAATAATAAATAATAAATAATAAATAATAAATAATAAATAATAAATAATAAATAATAAATAATAAATAATAAATAATAAATAATAAATAATAAATAATAAATAATAATAATAATAATAATAATAATAATAATAATAATAATAATAATAATAATAATAATAATAATAATAATAATAATAATAATAATAATACTAATACTAATACTAATACTAATAATAATAATAATAATAATAATAATAATAATAATAATAATAATAATAATAATAATAATAATAATAATAATAATAATAATAATAATAATAATAATAATAATAATAATAATAATAATAATAATAATAATAATAATAATAATAATAATAATAATAATAATAATAATTAATAATATTGACTATTGAATATTGATTTGGTGAACTACTTGGAGGCAATAGGGGCATCTCTGTTGGTATCTTGATGAACTTGAAGTTTGGGTTCTCTTCAAAGTTGGTGTTGAAATTAAACGGTTTTCCTTCATATTTCTTTATAAATATCGTTTCCATGTGGTTAATGCAGTTGGCCCTAAACACTTTTTAATAAGTGGATTTCTCATTATCGTGATGATTATTCCAAAAAAGGTATGCTACCACTAATTTATCTATTTCTTTGCTCCTGATGTTCCTAAAATGCTCTTTAAGCCTAATGTTCAAATTCCTTTTAGTTTTTCCAATGTAAAAGTTATCACAGTCTTTGCAGTTTATCCAGTACATACCTAATTTTTGTCTGTGGGTATCTTCTTCGTATTATACGATTTCAGAAAGTGTTGTACACTGAATTTATTCTGTGAGGCCAAAGTAATGAATGTTGTGTTCTTTGAAGACAAGTTTTGTACCGATAAGGGAAAAAGTAGTTATATGTTTGCATCTCTGTTGTCTTTTGAATTAAGATACCACCAGAGACACCCCTATTGCCTCCAAGGAGTTCACCAAACCAACATTCAATAGTCAACATTAGCTGAGGATGTTAGGAAGGTCCTAACGAAAATATTCTAGGCAAACACTAGCAATACATTGAGCATTGAGTACTAGTTCAACTCAAAATTATATCAAGGTCATTCCTCCCTAAATGAGGAAATGGGTCTAAACAATGAGTGTGCATCAGCCAATGCAACTCTAGTAATTACATAATTTTATCATACAAAAGCCCAAATGTAACAGCATTTCTGTGATTTGGTGGATATAATGGATTAGTTTACAACTGTATGAAAAAAAAAATTGATGACTCTTGAGAGCCAACGGTTGCAAAGTATATTTATTCAAACTGAAATACATATTTTATTAGTCGTATAGTTTTAGAGAACTTTAACTTTGTCAGTACAGATTAAATAGGTACATATAGGTATAAAATGATACGATAAATTCAGTGCTCTAATCCTATACAATACACAGTAATTAAATAATTATTTAAAATTTGTATTTTCTCTTTTATTTTAGTTTGGATTATGAATAAACTACTATTAGTGCAAATAGTACATTACGTTTATTATTTATGCATTTTTTCATCTGTCAATTTCTTGTATGAAATATTACATAGATGAGATTAAATTAACATAAAAATGGAGTAGGCATAAATGTCTTTAACAACGCAACCTGGAGGTCTGTTGTATTATTCTCAATCTTAATTGTTTCTAATTAAATGCACCAATGATTGTAGATCTCCTGTTGAGGTAGTCTCTTCCAGGATCATATCTTTATCCAGCTAATACTCCACAGTTGAATATTTACCACATAACCCACAAATTGGGTTTTCTTAAAAATACCCATTATTTGAAGTTATTTTCTTAATGTACAGAGGCCTGTAAATAGGAATATTATTAGCCAAAGTATGCTTCAAAAGTGGCAAGAAAACCATGAAATCTAATTACAAAAATTATTTTTAGTCAGTTTTATCAATTAATTTGGAAATCTCTGTTACTAAATTCCTCCAAACACAAACCATGAAATCTATTGAAATAGCTAACAGTATGGGAGAACATTTTTATTTTGAAGTTTTCAACTTTGAGTTATCTCTAAGCAACAATCTCAGCAGGAAATTCCTTGAAAGACACCAGCAAGATGACAGCACTGCAATCTCCATCATGACAACATCATGCTCCAGTACTTGGTATCAAATTAGAATGGGAGCAATTGAGCTCTCAAATTGTTCCATTTTTTTAAAAAAATAAGTTAAGTGTCAGTAAACCAATTCACCTTTACTATATAGAAATTGCTTCTGTATTTAAAACTTCTTACAAAATAGTTCAAATAAATAAATATTTGAATTCCATCAATGTCTGTGATTAGCACTTATTTAGAACTACTTATATCTGTATATGAATAAATCAGTGAATGAATGGGTAAATAAATTAAGGAACTGTGTAAATAAATATCTATGCAAACAAACAAAAAAAATGAATATATAAATAAATAGTGTGTCAACAACAAAAATGAAATGGGCTCTTATTCCATTCTCCAACTCATTTGAAAGAATCTCATTCATTCCCAGGTGCTACTTATTACCTTCCTGTTACATAATACACATGTAAACACTGAGGTAGTCATGTGCCAATTAGCAGGTTTCGGTGCTAATGCAAGTCAACACTCTAAGGCGACTATTCACCAAAGATGGAGCTTTTGTCTGAAGAGCTACAGTTCAGTTAAGTTGCAGATTATTTTATATTTGTTTTATGTTCACTGACACAAACTTTTATCTATAATATCCTTAATTAAAAACTATTTTCTAATTCACAACAAGGCAAAGCCTACACAGACTCTCTCTTTGAACACCATTTCTTTAGTATAATTTTGTGCTTGTATAATAGTCCTTACTCATTAAGAATACCATTTCTTTCTTTATTCCAGCACATGTGAATTCATTCATTTCAAAATTTCTTTACATTCACACAAACCTCTCTATATAGTGTCATTTATTTTTATATTACTGTTGTTATAAAAGTTTTATTTTTCTATCTACTTTAGGTTAATATAACTGTTTGCAGAAATGGTTTCCATTATATATTTTATCGTAGGTACAAAGAGGGTGCAGGAGAAGTGATAATCAAAATTTTGAAAACTGGTCGCTATATGCTGGCCTTGGAATTCCATACTCCTTCCACAATATTGCAAGAAACAATTGAACAGCAACAACACTTTAAAACATGTTTTGAAAAATTCAAATCAATAACAGATGATCTTAGAAAAAAGCTCTTTCCACAAAAGAGATATTTAATTGTGTGTTTTACAGAAATCTACATTTTTTCTGGGACTGCAAATGGTAATTGTTTTCAACAAAGGGGAGAGCCTTTAATTCCTCTATAACAGAGGCTTACAGGAACCAATCTGGACAATTACTTAATGTCCCATTTCTCACCTTCCCATGGTGCAGCTCTAAGCATGCATGCTTATGCATGTTGAACTAAAGGGAGGGGCTGCTCATCAAATGAAACTGGTCCGCCTGATTAGTTAAATGACCAAATCTGGTATTCTTCTTTTCCTTACCAGAGGCGCTTTTTCTCTTTTCTTATCCAGTCTTCCTTGACTGAACTCTTGTTTCTTCGACCTTGTGGTATTAGAGCATTCAAGGTCCAAGACTTCATTTCATATACTTATCTTTTAATTCTTTACTCTATGTGATGGCACAATGTCATCTTCCATTGGTAAAGGGAGGGAGGGTTGGTGATCAGTATACTGATCTCCCAGCTAAAAGACTCGTCGACCAACTACAGTTGTAGTTCTCCAGATTTCCAGGCACTGAGTAAGCCACTCCAGGTAAAGAGTAAGGATCATTCAAACTGCCACCTCTTAAAAAGTGATGTCCTGTAGAAACAGTTGAAATCTACTCATAAAACCAAAAGGTTTCCCAAAACAAAACATTACGGAGTAATAGTCCCTTATGCAGATCTCCAGGCAGGGACTGTTTTGAGAAAACATGATCATAAATTCCTCTATATCGAGATTTAACTGTATTGGAACACCACAGTGAAGCGAAATAATTATTAATTTTTAGATGAGTCATATTTATTACACATCTGCTTCACTTTAATTAATAAATAAATTCCTCTGTTGCTGCTCTTCGACTGATAACAGCACATGACTGCTTGAATAAATATCTTTTCAGAATTGGAAAGTTGGCATCTCCAAATTGTTTACTGTGATACAAAAAAGACAAATGGATATGAAACATTTAAAAAAATGTGGATCCCTGCAGCTTTCGAAACTATAACATCAGAATATCAGGAAGCAAGAAGGAGAATGATTTCATTACCTCTTGAGCATTAGACATACACATTTTTTATGGTAATTTGTTTGTTTGTCTCTTATAATTTATCTGATATATAAAATATTTCCCATAGAAAGAGGAATTCAGGCTATTCCAAGAAAACTCAAAATAATAGTGTGTATTTATCATGTTAATATTTTAAATATATGGTATTTTAATCAAAATAAATAGTTTTCCATTTAAAGGGTATTTAAGTGCAAAGGATTTTCTTGAAAATGTTTGTGTTGCATTTTTGAAAGATATATTTCTGGTAAAAACGTGATGTAAATATGTTGGCTGGAATGTAACACTTCCTTCAAATATTGAACATATAAAGTAACAATTTTATTATTTTGCACTTACAAAGAAATTATCTGTTGACTTAATTAAGATGAAGGACAGCTTTTGTAACAATAGTTTATAGAAATGCTTAAGAATAAATGACATATAGTTAACCCGAAAGAACAAATTTCATATTATCAGTTGTACTTTTATTTCATACTATATCAGGAATTTGATTTTTATGTTTATTTTTATGTAATGTCTGATATGTTTCATGTCTTTCTGAAACTAATCATAGCACATTTGATTTTGCTGATGGGGAATTTGAATTGGAAGGGAAATCTGCCTCATAATGTAGGCTTTCTTTTGGTATCGATTTTTTTAAATTTACTATAAGAAATTCAAACTCACACCCCTCAAATATAAAAACCTAAGAACCATTTATTTTGTAAACGTTCACTCCTTGCTTAGATATGACATTTTCAATTTTCTGTTACTTCACTTTTATTTTTCTGAATGTAGCATTGTGATGACCCAAACACATAACCTCTTCTCTCTTCCACTCTTTGCTTACTGAGTACTCAACACAGGACTCTTCTCTCTTGCAGTTGCTCAATGTAGTGTCAAGCACAATACTTCTCTCCTCTGATTGGTTACTAACACTCTCTTCTGGTTATCAATGTGCAGTCAAACAATGACTTCTCTCCTCTCTTCCATTTTGTGAGCATTGTGATGACCCAAACACATAACCTCTTCTCTCTTCCACTCTTTGCTTACTAAGTACTCAACACAGGACTCTTCTCTCTTGCAGTTGCTCAATGTAGTGTCAAGCACAATACTTCTCTCCTCTGATTGGTTGCTAACACTCTCTTCTGGTTATCAATGTGCAGTCAAACAATGACTTCTCTCCTCTCTTCCATTTTGTGCTCATTGGAGTATCAACAGGACTCCCCCTTTCTTTTCCAGTTGTTTCTCGAGTATCAAACACAGGACTCCTCTTCTTTCTTCTGGTTGCTCATTGGAATTTGAACCCAGGATTCTTTGTCTCCATCCAATCACTGCTAAGTAACAACTCAAAGTCCTGTGTTCGCATCAACAACAAAATCAGTATTGCAATGAATATGCCCCTCTAGGTTTCTAGAAACTCTATATACATCAAGAGAGATGGGATATCAGCACTACCATCATTCTCAATTAGTGCTCTAAATACCTCTTGAGTGTCTCTCTCTCTCTCTCTCTCTCTCTCTCTCTCTCTCTCTCTCTCTCTCTCTCTCTCTCTCTCTCTCTCTCTCTCTCTCTTTCTTTCTCTAACCAACTGTGTATCAGCTGGTTTTTAAGGATATGCCCACTATCCATAAAGCAGGACGTCAAGCTTTTTCACAATATAGTATTATTTTCTGGAGAAACTTACATTCACAAAAATAATATTTATAATCCAAAAATGAATCATTGGAATAATGGTAGGGAGTATTAGAAACTATTAAAATATTATTATTTGCAAACTAAAATAGTTCTTTCATTTGCCTTAATCTAAAAATTCATTGGTAGGGAGTAAAGTATGTATCATCCAAAAGCTGTTTACTAAATGGGAGCTTTCCATTCTAAATGTCCATGTATACTCTGTCTCAGGCTAGTTTAATCCTGCTGTAAACAACAAGGCGGAGCTGACTCAACTCACCACATGTTAAGACGCTACATGCATGCACATAAGTTTTGCAACACTAGCAGTATATATAGCAGCGCTAACTTCTAGACAATAAACAGAATTGGGTTACACATTAATTTATTAAATCTATGAGTTGGAATGTTAATAGAACCATGCAGTAGTATAATGGTTACCTTTAATCGGATTCCTATGAAAACTTTTGATTTGGTGCAGATATTTACGTCTCCACATCACAATATCACTCTGTCCACTATAATTGATTTCCGCTCTCGCTTTTAAATTTCAATCCAGTATCTATTAACAACCGATGGAGAGTACTTTGTGAACAATTCGGCAAATCTTTGTCAGAATTTACCGCATGCAAACCTTATTTAAGGTAGAGTCGGCAGTTCATTTCTAAAAAATAATATTGAACTTTACTACACAGCACTTTTCGTAAAATCGTCATATTTCTCCATGCGCTGTTTGCATTTACGCAATTTCCCAGTGTTCTTAGAGTTCCAGATGCTTGTTGTTCCATTCTAACACTATGTACACTACTTGCAGAAACACCAGTTTCTTACTCAATGTTTTTTTTTATAGACGATTCTGGGTTTCTTTTTTTCTTTAAACGCCATGAAACAATGCACAATCATTTGCCTCTCACCACTTTTTAAAGGTTTGTTTTGATTGTGTTTCATTTCGGCTGAAGCACCGGCCTGCTACTTGATGAAAAGCTTTCTGATTTTAAATTGCATATGCATAAGTGTTCTTGGGTTTGTGAGGTACGCAAGATGTACAGGAAATACAGTGTTAAATATCACAAACAACTCCATATAAACAATTACATCTTAATCAGCATTCAACTTGATACAGACCTCGTTGCGAGAGCTACCTATAGTAATGCAAAAATATTGTATAATAGCAGTGTCCTTTAGTAATTGTTAAATAAAATGCAGCTTAATTTAACATAATAAGTTAAAGGTGTGTATAATTTAACCTATCTTCTGTCTAATCTGTATAATGCATACTATTGGGTATATATCTATTGTAAATATTCCTTTCAGGAATCACAAGCCCAGAACATTCGTTGTGATATGTGAAGCAGAAAGATAAAATGTGAGGCTATTACATTTACAAGAATTGAAACATGTAAATACTTTTCTCCCTCCAAAATTAGCTTAAGCAGAGCAGTGATCAGAAAACTACTTACAGTACTGTACTTAAAGGAGGGGTTTATTGTACACATGCGAATAAAAGAAAACACCCATTAACTTTGCTAAGCCAATCAACGCTTAACAGTTTCCTGTCCCAATATGTGTGTCTCTGTCTCTCTTCCCGCCCAAATGTTTACAATAGGATTAAACTTGTTTGAGACAGATTATATATATATATATATATATATATATATATATATATATACTCATGAGTAACAGCAGCATACACTATGTGTACTATCCTTGTTATAAGTAATCTCTATTTGCATTCTTTGTCAACATGAGATAGTAATTCATGTACAGTCGGTCATTCTGCAGTTTTAAGAACAGAGCTTTATGAAGCGGCCACTTTCTGTGCAACACTCTTAAGAGAATTACTTGAAAAGTGCTCAAACGATGCACCAATTTTGTAAATTTTTTCCTACATTAGAATGTGTTTTTTGCTTCTTAGATTTAGTGTTTAGCATTCAGGGTCTCAATGTTTTAAACCAGATATTTGACAGTATCTCTATTTGCAATTGGAATACAAGGAAATTTTTCCTGAAATTGTCTACACACCTATCTACATGAGTTCAGTTTGTATCGTACATAAAAATTCTTGTTTAAGCATGAATTTTTCAGCAGGTGTCAGTGGGCTAGTAACAAGATAAGAGCAGCAACAACAATAATACTCAAAATTAATTTACACACAACAAAGATGTCTGAATAAGCTTTCACTTTTAAGATGCACAATGAAGAAATACCAGTTTTTATAGTATGAACAGATGAAGACAGCAACCAAGAGGTGACATTCACTGCCACGTGCAATCTTGAGCGATAGTGAGCTAGTGGAATGATACTGTGGTCATTGCAGTGCAAGCAATTCATGCATACACATGATTTGTATATTTGAAAAACAAAATAATTGTTACTATCCAAGTTGTCCTGTAATTCTGTCCAGCTTTTCTGTTTTTTTTTTTGTTTTTTTTTTTTTCTGGATGGGATTTGGCACTGTGACCAGTGTAGGTCTATTGACCTTATGCCCCCAAGTGGGGCATCTCCGGGAAGAAGGATGAGGAGAGAGAAGACAGAGGGTTGCCGTCCCAAGAAGCCACTACAGTGCAGAGGGCAGGATCCCTACATTTTATTAGATGGAAGCTTCCGTTGGCAGGC
Source organism: Mantis religiosa (assembly GCA_030765055.1). Classification (NCBI taxonomy): domain Eukaryota; kingdom Metazoa; phylum Arthropoda; class Insecta; order Mantodea; family Mantidae; genus Mantis; species Mantis religiosa. The sequence continues at coordinate 83,866,166 of CM060959.1, forward strand.
CAAGACAATGGATATTCCCCTATACTGTGGTCCATAGATGGTCCCCACAGTCGGTTCGGAGACCGGTAACTGACCTACCAGAGGAGGAGGAAGGGGTTCACTCAGAGCATATCATCCCACCATGCACTGCTGAGACTACTGCCAACACTTCTACCCTGAAAGAAACCAGCAGATGAGAGATGATATGAAATGATAATGGATGATGAAATGGAGAGACAGGAAATTCGGGGGATGTAATTAACCTACCCAGCATTTGCCTAGTGACCCGGGAAAACCCCCCAAAAATCTCATAGTTCAGGTAGGTTGGCCATGGGAATCGAACCCGGGCCTCCTGAATGTGGGCCACAGATGAAACCACCTGAGCCATCCCACTCGGTTCTGTCCAGCTTACCCATGTGAGATTACTTCAGAAAGATCTTTTTACATGTGGGATTCCAACCCAATGCATAAGCCCCAACCTTGAGGACTGGAGGTTTTCTGTTAGGACCTCTTTCTCTTAGAACATTGCCTTCTCCTTGGCTAACAAGTAAAACAAGGAGAACGTTTCTATTAAATAATGTATGTAAGAAATATAACATGATAATGTCAAAATCAAAAACTAAAGTAATGGCATTCTATGAAATACATCCAGTAAGAACAAAAATAGTAATAGAAGATAAAAGTGTTAGAACAGATTTCACACTTCCAGTACTTGGGCTGTGGTATAACGTATGAACAAGATATAAAAAAGAAAATGCAGAAGTTTCAACTATTTGTGAAACAAACAGATAAACACTAAGAAACAAAGTTAGAAAAGATATGCAGCTAAGATTTTATTCAACAATGGCACTACCAGTGACAATGTAAGTGAGGCCTGGATCCTAAAAGAAAAAGAAAAAAAAGAAAAATTCAAGCAGCAAAAATGTACTTCCTATGGGCTGTGAAAGGTTGTACACAACAAGAATACAGAATTGAGAATATTAGAGAGGAATTAAAAGTACAACCACTTCTTCAACAAATGGAACATAGGAACAGTTGGATAGAGCGTCAGCAAAGAATTCCAAAGGATAGGACACCAAAGATGATATTGTTGTATAAACCTAGTGGAAGAAAGCAATGCGCAGAACAAATGTGAGATCAGAACCGGTATAGACCTAATCCGTCAAAGATGATGAACTGTTTCATTCAATTTAGTCAAGAAATTCACATCTACCTCACTAGATCTATAATAAAATATGCATTTTCTTTAAAAATTAATGGAAAATGGCGTAGCTGTAAAAATATTTAATGCTTTGCCTAATACATTAAAAGCTCAAGGAAAATTAAAAATTACTAAAATCAAACTATTACATATCTTTAAACTGCTTTCACAGTAAAAATGTGCCCGCCTCGGTAGCGTAGATGGTAGCATGTCTGCCTCACGTTCAAGAGGTCCCGAGTTCGAATCTCGGTCTGGGTGAGTTACCTGGATAAGGTTTCTCCGGGGTTTTCCTTTATCCTGAAAGATGAATGTCGGGTAACTCTAAGCTCCATGGACCCCAGACTCATTGAGCATCATTTCACCCATTTCATTCATCGTTCGATATGATTAAATGTTGGAAGACATAAATTACAACAACAAAAAATGCATATCTTTGTAAATAATGTGTATAAGGTCAATTTATAAGTGTAATCAATGATAACTAATTGTTCTAACACATACAAATCATATAGTGGGAAACTTTGAAGACACAATCAGTATTATGGTTGAATTTTTTCAGTTCTGATTCTACCTTTCAAAAGTTTGCCTAGATACGGTTCATGTATGTTAGAACAATCAATTATCATTGATTGCCCTTACAAATGCAAACTGCGGTAAAACCTTAAAATGACTATAGGGTATGTGATCTCAAATTTGAGATTCCTTTGTGGTCTAATAGAAAATGGCAAATATCCAGAGAAATTAATGTCATACCAACATGTTGCCATGGTAGCTCAATGGTAGAGCATAAGATCTGTGGTTCAAATCCCAGAAAGAGTATCGGATGTTTCAGTTCTGATTCTACCTTTCAATGTATATAATGCCTGATATGGTCTATATCAGATGTACCAAATGTACAGTATTGATCAGGAAAACCAAATAAATAAACAAAACAATATACAAGAATCTTAAAAAAAACTGTTTTCTTCTAGCCTATTAGTTGTGGTTTTTAGCTTAATGAACAAAGAGCAAGTTTGAATTTGTGCTTCAACTGCACTAAATTTCTATGCTTAATAAAAGTGCTTGCTGTATTGTTATGTGAAAATAAAAATAAATAATACCTACAGTGAGACGGTGATGAGCTCGAGGCCCCAATTAGAGAGGCCCACATCAAGGCCACTTGCAATTCCTGTTGCTGCAACCTTCTTTACATAATTCTTCCAGCCCAGGAGTACCCGTGGATTTCCTTTGCAGGCCTCCCATGTCTGGCGACATAGGGTTGCAAGTATGAACTTGATTACCAAATGACATGTAACCACGGTCAAAGGAAAGTGAAAATCCTGTAAAAAGAACATTTTAAATACACATATGATCTCAGAAGATTTTAACAAATTAAAAAGTACTGTAATATTAAACAATGTTAAACTATTTAAAGTTAAAAAGGTTAAAATCATGCATAAGTGTACTTCCATCAATGTTTTTTCCTATCCATCATTGCCTTAAACGTCAGTATTATAGTTAGCAAGCATTAAAATCAGCGATATATACAACTGCAGATCTCAAGAACTTCATGTATGTGTAAGCAAGCCTGTAGCCATTTTCTTATGTCTGGTGAGGGGAATGACAAACAATGCATCACACTTTTATATAGAAACATAAAATTCCATAATATTACTTTTGCCAATGAAGTTAAGATATATGTGTTTAGAGGAATTTAATAACAGTGACGTCAAAGTTAATCGCAAAAACTATTTGTAGTTGAGATTTAACTGTATTGGAACACCACAGTGAAGCGAAAAATTATTAATTTTTAGATGAGTCGTATTTATTACACATCTGCTTCACTTTCGTATATCTAACTTTCGCGTGTTCCTCTTGACTTGACGAAAGTGAAGCAGATGTGTAATAAATACGACTCATCTAAAAATTAATAATATTTGTAGTTGGTTTATTGATACTCGTCACTTACTTTTTTATATTATTGAGAGACTTGTTTCAAAGGCAATCGCCTCCATTTTCAATCTCTGAAACAAGTCTCTCAATAATATAAAAAAGTAAGTGACGAGTATCAATAAACCAACTACAAATAGATTTTGCGATTAAGTTAAGATATTCTTCTTCAACTGACCAGAACCATCAAAAATATATCACAAATCCATACATTTGTGATATGAAGAGTATAAAATTTGTCAGAAGAGATAAACAATTTATATTAAATAAGTCATTTAACAGATTAAAACATAATAAACTGTAAGGTGTATAAATAAGGAAATATTTGGAACTATGTTCATTCTTATGTGCTCTGTAAATTTAACACTTAAAACTCAACTAGTTGCTTGACTGATTTTATAATGAAGCATTATAAAGAAAAAAGCCATGTAGACTGCAGTTGTATGGTCAGTGTTGCATCATGACCAAGAATTTAATTTTCAGCTGGAAAGGAAACATTATTCTTTAATATTAGATGAGTAACCCATTTCTGACATAGTTTCAGAAGTAACAAATGACATCACACAGGAGTTTTTAAATAATTCACTTAAAAGGGTAATTTAAACACGCTTTTGTAGATGTAATTTAACTGTGCAACTTGGCAACACTGCAAACAGGTGAACCACATTACAGTCCGAACTATTTTCTCAATGTAAGCCATAACTTAGCTCACCTCACAACTTTATTTGAAGAGTGATTAACAATTCCATTTCTCACATTCCCCCCCCCCCCCCCCCCAAAAAAAAGATGAAAGGGTGATATGATGTTTTGCCAAAATAACAAATACAACTGGCAGGTTATTAGCATGCATTAAAATAAAGTAAAAGCAAAAAATATCCTCAGCATCCAACAAGGATCCAGTGTTTACATGTTAGAAAGATGTTTCATTGATTATTTTACAGCAACACAAACTACAAAACATATTTAACAACAAACTGATGAAATTATCTTTAGATGGTGTGTTTAAATTACAAACTGCGTCACTGAAGGATTCAAATTAAATTATTAGGTCACAGTGGATATAAAACATTCACTTGTTTACAGTTGAAAGACATGTTGCTGTGAAAGCAGTGTACACAGGGATACTTCAACTGATTTCGATAGTGGAAGTGACATCCCCAAGTGACACCCTGCAAAATTGCCAGTATGTTTGTTTTAAGTTCTTGAGAAACTGCAATATCTCTACAATATTGGTTACAGAAAACAAAGTGTTAATTACAAAACGTATTCCAAATACAGCAGAAGCCCAAAATAACGCAGTTGTTGGGGGACATCCTTCACCCCCATGCTATAACCTTACCGCAGTATATAGGGATGTAACATTAGAAGGGACAAAAAATCAATCCCACACAATTGGAAAAGGGAAATATGCATGTACCAATAAATCACAGTACAGTATTAACTCTCATATATAAGAAGTATATTACAGTACTTTCAAACTTACTCACCGGTTATGCTGGGAGAGGTATTCCAGCCTTAACCAATCTTGATTTATATTCAACTGTACATATATTACACCAAACTAATTTTTCCTTGTTTTAAAAAGATCAGTATGTTTTGGAAACGTAGAGTCAGACTGAAAAATTCAATGCCATAGCCGGGATTTGAACCACGGATCTTCTGGTTTCCGTCCAGCCGCACTACCATTGTGCTACTATAGCCAACGTGCCGATATGACATTAAATTCTCCAACTTACTCGTATTTTCCCGGTAAACCACTTAGGAGTTCTCATAAACACATGAGACAACTACCTCAATGGTGACTTACAACGTGTAAGTACTTTAAGGCCCGGGCTTTATAGTTAACCACTATTAGGTCAATTAATGGAAATTAATTGTTCTTTCACACTGGCCGTGTGTAGGCTAAATTATGGAAACTATAAAGCCCGGGCCTTAAAGTACTTACATGTTGTAAGTCACCATTGAGGTAGTTGTCTCATGTGTTTATGAGAACTCCTAAGTGGTTTACCGGGAAAATACGAGTCAGTTGGAGAATTTAATGTCATATCGGCACGTTGGCCATAGTAGCACAACGGTAGTGCGGCTGGACGGAAACCAGAAGATCCGTGGTTCAAATCCCGGCTATGGCATTGAATTTTTCAGTCTGACTCTACGTTTCCATAATTTAGCCTACACACGGCCAGTGTGAAAGAACAATTAATTTCCATCAGTACGTTTTACTTGATACACTATGTTTTTTCTTCAGGTAGTGTTTGATTGCAGCAAGATGGAGAAGATGAATGCTGTTTGATTAATTTTGCCTTTTGCAGCAAGATGGAGAAGATGAATGCTGTTTGATTAATTTTGCCTTGCCATCCTCAGAATCACATTGTTTCAATTATCACTTCATTAACATGCAAAATGCTTTCTTCAGCCTCCACATCACTTATACCACTATCATGTTCACCGTCCTTGTTGTGGACAGCATTAAGAAAATTGTTGCATAGCTTCATATGCTACTTAGCTAACCACTCAGTAGAAAAGCAGTCCTTGCAGAAAAAAGTCTACACATTTTACCAGCTGAATTAGTTGTGCAAATCTGTTCATATTAACACAAGGAAAACTGAAAGGGTTGTAAATAAATTTATTCAACTTGTTCAATCCTTCACCGGGAACGTTTAGAATGAATGTCATATTTTTCTGTAAACATTTCCGGTTTAAGTGTTTTTCCATTTAAAACCCAGTTCTCTCACTATTCTGTTTCAGATGACTTACTGCCCTAAATGTTAATGCTTTCTCTTAAAATAGTAAGTAATTTAGCTATTGTAGGAGCCCTTTCTCCTGAACATAAAAATGTTGAATCGTTCTAACGACATAGTTGTCGAAGTCATCCAGATCTATTACAAGTTTTGGAACCTGTGCTTTTTTACCTGGAGTTCCAAAGATGTGCTCTGATTTACATTTTTTTTGCATTCTTTTAACAATTCTTTTCACTGTTTTTTCTCATACTCCTGTGTCATCTAATATGCACTTTAGCTTTTCAAATTTTTTGAAAAAGATCCGACGTAACAGTTCTTTGCTTTTAGCCTTGTTTCTTCATGTATGCTCATTCATTCGAAACAATTTCTCAACTCTGACTGTGTAACATTTTGGATATTAACTTAAAAGCACACTGATGGAATAATTAATTTATGCAATGAAGAAAAAAAAAGAGCAACTGTGAATTTGCAAGAATTGTGCATCAGATGCAGATGACCACTACCTTCCCGATTCCCTCCCCACCTGCAGGGCATGATTTCATTCAGCAAATTATACATATGAGCTAGTGAAAGAGACAAAAAATATGGGTTCACCTATAGGACTTATAGTCAAGGCCAGGATCAAGAACTTTGGTATCGTTACCTTCCTTGTACGCAGTAATCAGTATCAACGAATATTGATGGTTGTGAAAATTATTGTAGAACCTGTTTTTGTGGAATATTTTTATTGCAACTTTCCAATTAGTAAAACAATTAACTACAGCATTCTTTAACAGGGTCATACTTAACCCGTGTTAAATCCAAATCCACAGATTTTGGACCGCACTATGTCGGGCTTCTGCTGTAATGAAATCTGATTTAAATTCGTGCAATAACTTTCACCCAATATAGTTAGTTACTAACACTCCCCACATGGCAACCTTGGCCTTCGGGGTAACCTCACCCCACCAAGTGATGACCGGACCCATTTCTCAGGTGGAGGCATCCAGAGGGCGGTGTCCATTACCTCCGATGATAGGGTGATAGTGAAGATGGCGGTGAGGTGAGAGGACCTACAGTTTTTACCGTGGACTCCGAACCACGTTGGGCATAGGGGATACTTCACATGTGCTAGACAGAGGTGAAGGCGTGGATAGGGCCGACTTAAAATCGCCAACCCCAGAGCCGGGAATCGAACTCGGGACCCTTAGAACGGGAGCCGCGAACGAAACCACCGCGCTACCCCGGCGCCCCTTTCACCCAATATATAAACTACAGAAACAGCCAAACAACATTTAAATAATTGCATTATTTTCAGAAGAAGTTGCATTGAATGGCAGAATAATATTAATCATACAGTGTGGTATCTTTCTGCTTCTGTGGAATTTTGCCTGCGGAGCCGTATGTAGTAAAGGCGGGCGTTAAACACTACACATTTCATTTTTCATTTTCTGTGGAATTCTCAAACTATCTTTAACTTTCTCACCTTTAGCAACCATCTTTGGTAGAACGTGAGGCCGATGGAGAGTGTAAAGTATATCAGAATAAGTCCAATTGTGGTCAGCACCAGTTTGATGCAGAACAAATTGATTAAAGGCTGCTTCTCCGAATGTTTTGCATCTTTGTGTTTCAGATGCAGTGCTATTCTTGCCATTGCTCAGGTCACATTCATCACAGCAGTTCATCTGCAATGAAAAGAAAATAAAATCAAATATTCTTAAATTGTATAGAGAACTTAACGTTAGAAAAAAAAAGGCTTTGAATTATGCATTACATTCACACTACTTTTGCTATTCTTACAAATGCTTCTATATAGCTTATGTAAATTATATAGTAGCCTTAGGCAATAGTCAAATCTTGTAAGAGCAGATCATTATATAATGACTTTAAAATTCCATTGTTTTTGCATGATTGAATAACAACTTTGAATAACAACTTCCCATTTTATAAAAGTATAATACAATGTTTGTGAAAATTGCAAAACCAAGAAGAAAACACATGAATTCAATGAATTTAATACCACAGGTTAGGTACATGACAAGTAGCAAATGATTAACTTTTCAAATCTGTGCATCACCTTTGAGCACTAATATTCAGTATTTGGTGTGGTCTCCATGCGCTGCAATTAGAGCTACTATATGCCATGGCATTGCATCATAAAGGTTCTGAATACGTTCCTGAGGGATTTCCCTCCACACAGTTTGTATTCAAGCCCACAACTCGTTGACACTAGTTATTGAAGGACCATGACGCACCAGATGCATACCAACTATATATATAGACATGTGTGACATATCAGGCGAACGTGCAGGCCAGGGAAGCAATGGTACCCAATACTCTTCGAAGAAAGCTTGTACATTCCTGGCAGTATGTGGCCAGGCATTATCCCGTTGAAATATGAGATGTCTGAAGCAGGGGGAAGTACCTCAGCAGGAAGCCCGACTCGGTAGCGTAGATGGTAGCATGTCTGCCTCACGTTCAAGAGGTCCCGAGTTCGAATCTCGGTCAAGGTGAGTTACCTGGATAAGGTTTTTTCCGGAGTTTTCCCTTATGCTGATAGACGAATGTCAGGTAACTCTGAGCTCCATGGAACCTGGACACATTTGAGCATCATTTCACCCATTTCATTCATCGTCTGATATGACTTAACGTTGGAGGACATAAAATTACAAAAAAAAAAGTACCTCAGGCTCTACAACCCGTTGCTGTTCAAAATGTCCTCAATTCATAGGAGGCGAGATCAGTTGCTGTAATCAATGGCACCCCAAACCATCACACCTGGTGTTTGTCAGCTCAACAATGCAGCCCTCCAGGTTGTGCTCACCACGGTACCATTGGACAGATATGCGGCCATCACTGTAGAACACGATGAAGCAAGACTCATCCAAAAAGACTATATTTTGCCACTTTGTGGTGTGGGCGCTGCAGACCCTTAGCACTCGTGGTACCTCTGACGTTACTAGAGGAAATTCGGGCCGAACATTCGAGCCCCTCCCTCTGGGAGTTCAGGTATGTCTCTGGACGGGGATAAGGGAAGCCATTAATATTCCCTGGTGCTAGCCTGCAGAGCTAGTAGAAGGTGTGCTAGATTGCCAGGTGGCCCCACCGAGGTCATATCGGTAGCCTTCACCTTTTGGTATTGGCACGCGTAAGTGGCGTATCCACTTCCATCCCATCTTGCATCCTTGGACCAGATGGGGGGGGCTTGTTAGTAACCCAGGTCTTGTCCTATGGAAAGCCCCACAGAGGACGCCGGGCACCCTTTGGGACAGCTCGGATACTCCCTGGTTGAAAGAGGCCCAGGTCTTGGTCCTACAGGTCCAGGAGTAATGGGAGTAGAACGTCTGGACTCAACCTAGCACCCCAGTGACAGTACTCACCTGCCCATTACACGTGAAACAATGTTCCAGTTTTGGAAGCTTTTGCTTCCATTTTCAACCTCGAAGGTCCGACTATCGTCTGTTGTTGTCGTCTGCTGTCTTCTCTCTGATGGTGGGATTAGAACTTCTTTATCAAATTATGGATTGATGGGATTGCAAAGTTCATTACTCTGTCCTTATTTTTCCATGTTAAGATGTTCTTCCACATTGTCAGTTTGTTTTGGTTTATCACCCCTCTTAATAATTTTGGATTTGGGTCAAAGATAGAGACTAAGGTCTTTGACAGATGAGTCAATGCCATGGCATTGAATTTTTCATGTTGACTATCTATTTAAATCCTCATTCTAGTTCAAAAAGCTATCCAACCAGCCTTGGGCAGCCAGCTAGTAAATAACTGGACAGAGTAACAAATGCATAATGTGAGCCATTGAGGCTAACATGTTCTATAAATGTCACATCTATATGCAATAATTATAATTCTACGAAGCCAATTTCAGAATTACATAAAACATAATCTTCGTTCTAAAAGTGAAATGCTACTGCTGACTTAACTTCCTGTTTCAATTTGATAACTTTGACCCAAATTCAAAATTATTAAAAGGGATAATAAACCTAAACAAACTGACAACTTGGGAGAACATCTTAATATGGAAAAATAATGAGAATAATGAACTTTGAAATCCCACCAGTCAGTAATTTGATAAAGATGTTCAGAGTTCCACCACCAGACAGAAGTTAGTAGATGACAAACAACAGAAAATAATTGGACCTTTGAGGTTGAAAATGGAAGCAACAGCTTCCAAAATTAGTCCCTCAATAATATAAAACTGTAAGTGACATAGTGTTAAAAACCAACTATAAATTTTCCAATTAATTTGGATGACACTGTTACTAAATTCCTCTGATCACAAATCTTGGAAATCATTCTTACTCTGGAATGAGAAGTGATTCATCAAACTAATATCAAAACCAAAACTTTATATATGCTGGGCTGATAACAAGCTTTAATTTAAGGTGGCGTGGAAACACACCTCACTGAGCATGGAAGAATATGTAATTTTAGTGACAGATTTCTTCACTTAAGGTATAAGAATGCAATGTTAAAAAAGTAAATAAACAAAACTAGGCATTAAAATAAATACAAATTGTAATCACAATTGTAGTGATATTAAAATGTGTGCAAACTGTATGAAATTATGTTTCATAAGATAAGATAAATATTTAATAAATTCTGCTAAATAACTGAGTGGCTCCACAGTAATGTGTGAGGCTTCCATTAAAAAAGTCCTGGGTTCAATTCCCACTGACCTTAGGTTTTTTTGTAGTTTTCCCTTATTGGTAGGTAAATGCTAAGGAAGATTCTCATCTACCATAATTTTCTTTCTGCCATTTCCCTTCATCCCACTTCCTTCTAATACTTCAAGCATATTTCCTGGTTTTATGGTATATGGTAGTGATAAACATTTAAATCCTCTTATTATTTTAGTTAATTGATGGAAATTAATCATTTCTTCACACTAGCCGTATATAGGCTAAGGTCTTTGATAGATAGAGTCAATGCCGTGGCATTGAATTTTTCACGTTGACTCTATCTACGAGGTGTGTCCGTAAAATAAGGTCTCCAAGGCGCTTGAGCCATGAGGAACGTTATTACGCGAGATCCGGCAACACTGGCGTGTAGCTTGGTTTCACCCCTTCAAATCCCCACCACAAGGAATCCGTTGCAACCATTAGTCTTGGCTGGGCAGCCGTTTGCGATGGAGCTTCCTCTCACTTCCGCCGTCAAGTGCGAGTTGCGTGCAGTGATCCGTTGTTTGAGTGCCAAGAGCACTATCCCCACTGAAATTCATCGTCAGTTATGCAAAGTCTATGGGCCATAGTGTACGGTCGTCAGAAACGTGCGAAAGTGGGTCAGGGAGTTCAAAGATGGACATACAGACGTCCATGACGAACAGCATTTTGGCCGGCCTTCGGTTTCAGCCAAAAAAATTGCAAAAGTGGAGCAAGAAATGTTTAAAGATCGGGGTGTGACAGTTCGCGAGCTGTGCGAACTTATCCCTGAAGTCAGTAAGACTACAACTGACAAGATTTTGACCGAACATTTGCATTATGCAATGGCTGATCTCCTGGCCCAGTTCGGATGGGACATCCTCACTCATCCCCCCTACAGTCCAGACTTAGCACCTAGTGATTATCATCTGTTTCCTGAGTTGAAGTCACACCTGGATGGAACACATTTCCAGACCGACGATAATATGATAAACGAGGTTGAGCGCTACCTGCGCAACTTGGCGGGAGAGTGCTATGACAAGGATATACAAAAACTACCACAGCGCATGCAAAAGTGCATCAATCACAATGGTGATTACATTAAAAAATAGCTGTAAGTTCCACCTTTCCATCAATGTAACATTCATTGAGAACAAACATGTTTTCTATATTAAATAAAATTGGAGACCTTATTTTATTGACATGCCTCGTATCTATTTAAATCGTCACTGGAGTTCAAAAAGCTATCCAACCAGCCTTGGGCAGCCAGCTAGTAAATAATTGAACAGCATAACAAATGCATAATGTGAGTCATTAAGGCTAACATGTTCTATAAATGCCACATCTATATGCAATAATTATAATTCTACGAAATAATGTGCAGCCAATTTCAGAATTACATAAAACATAATTAGTTAAATCACAGTTTCCTTTCATACACTTTGAAATCAAAACTTTCCATATGCCTATGATAACAAAAGGGAAAAGTTTAAATCATTTTTATTGTAATTGATAGAATACAATTACATTCCCATACTCTGAAGTTAAAGCAGTTGTAAACACCACGAGAAACTTAATTGATAAAACTATTTATTTATAGACGTTGAAAACAGAAGCAACAATTCCCAAAACTATCTCTCAACAAATCAAAATGTAAGTGAGGTATGGTGATAAACAAACTACATATAGTTTTTATCAATTAATTTGAATGTCACTGTTACTAAATTCCTCCAAACACATGTAACCACTAGAAAAGTTTTTCTTTCTTTATGAAGAATCTACTCGCATCATTTTGAGACACAATAAAGAGGATATACAGGAACCTTAGCATAAGTTAAACTCCTAATTAAAATATTGTGACAAAGACGACAAAGGATGAAAGTTTGATTCAAATGTCTTTGTTCCAAAATCATTAGCACAATGCTAACTTACAATCACCTTCTTTTAAACAAATACACAACTTCAAGAACACATCTCCTTAATGTATCTTTATGTCTCTAGCCCACACCAACTTGTGCTGCTAGTAATCTGACATACACACAGTACACCTCTTACACAAAAATACATTGCAGATTCTGAACACAATAACTTCAATATTTGCCTGTAAACTGCTTCACTGCCGGTTTCCACTGCCCACTAATTCCTAGCCACTGAGCCACCCTTACTGAATCATGAAGTAATTTCTGCACTGTTCAATGGCCTGTCAACCCTTCATCATGACATCCACTCTTTTTCCACTATTCGGTCGACCCATACAACTCAACTAACCAACTGATTCATGAATGCTTCAATGCGCCAACCCCTCAGCACACAGCCACACTCTATCACTCAACTTGAAGCCCAAAATACACAGAAGCTCTAAACACGAAACACTACTACTCTCCCAGATCTTGCAACAGCCCTTTAAATACTCTAGTGTGCAAGGATATTCTGGTTTAAGAGACCATTACTTGCATTTCAGTCATCTGATGATTCAGATATATTTGAAATTCAGTTTATGAAATCACTAGTAGATGTTCTTTCAATTACAATACGTATAAATCTATGATTTGCACCACAAATTTCTGAACATTGTCCATAGATGTTTCTGGAACTGAAAACCTCTCGAATTACAATCTCAATCTTTTGCATAGTAAGAATACAGCTCCACTTTGGCCTTGTGATGTCTTTGCGACTCAGCTACTGAAAGCTACATGCCCCCTCCACCTCTATTCAGCACATGGTAGGAACGGAGCAATACCCCTACTCCCACTCAACTTCTCAGTGGCACACTGCTGCCAGTGTGACAACATCAATAACAAACACTGAGAACTAATAGTGATAATTGATTTTCTAGTGAAGGTATGTGTGATCCACATGTCACGTCCAAGAAGGAAGACCGTAGAAGGGCTCTGTGACATATCTACCCCTCTGTTGAAGCAGCAATGTAACACTGATTCTTAGTTCCGAAAAGCTGGAAATGCCTTTTTATTGAACAGCCCCATTTTTTATGAAATACTTGTACAATGATCTTTAAGATTTTTATAGTGAATCCTCTATTTTACTCATTGTAATTGTAATTTCATGCAACCCCAACTGTTTCTAATGGATGTAAACTACTCTGACATTCACGTAAAAGGATGTGAAATGTAGGCACAACATCTGACTTCCTTAAACTACTGCACTCTATACTTTTTCAAGTTCTGAAAACGCTGTGTAGCCTACTTATACACATACCTTTTTGACAGTGAAACAATTATCAGTTGGAATGACTAAATATGTGTTTAGGTAATCTCAGTATATAACATTTTAAACCTTTATATTTTCTGTGGTCACACAATTATTTAATAACACACAAATACATATTTTTCACATAATACATACACCCTTAACATATATGTATACTGAAACTGAGGTGAAGCCATGTATATGAAAATCCCCCACTATCAGGCTACCAAATTAATCTCTTTGGAAAAGATGCATAATTCGTAAAAAAATTATATTCCTTATTAATTATAAAATATCAGTTGACTGATTTCTAATATTAGGACACAATTATCTCTCTTTATACAATTATTTAACATACCTCTGTTAATTTTCACTATAACACGAGAAGGAAATAAAATAAAGGTTCTGTGGTAGTATTAAAATGTGCTGACATTGTTACTTCATGCCTATGTACTGTTTCTAAGCAGATTCAATTTTCTTCTGCTTTGCTGTGTCTCAATTGTTAAATCATGGCCATCTGTATATACATTACTTGAAATGAGACTGTAGCAGCATTCTGTTTTTTACATACACTTTCTGTGGAGTAACAACTACTATTTTCTTTTCTATGACATGCTCAACCATACCAAGTCAAAACCTTGAATGTTCTTTTATAACCCCAATGTATTTGTACTCCAGTACAAGGGATTTATAAATTCTTTTCAATCCTTTAGTAATTTATGGAATTGAAAGTAGGTGTTTTATAGGATCATATCAATCAGAATGATATGGGCTTTTCAAACAATTTTCAAAATTGATTGGGTACTTCTTGAGATTATCAATATACACATACAAATTTTCTCGCTGCATAATATCTTCTTCATTTATGAAGTCTCAGACCTAATGGCCTGTTACGATCTCACAGACAAGTTTTGTGTTCAGCATTTCCTTAGCCTTAAGATTTCTTCTTCCCTTCTGGATGATAATAAAGCATGGCTTTGGGAACTCTATCCAAACTCATTTTTGCAGTGATTCACCCAGTTATTCTTGTATGTATTTAATGACTGGTACTAAGTGTAGATCTTTCATCACATCATTGCACTTTAATCCCACTTATTGCATCCTGCTGTGTACCTCATGAACCTCACTTCAATAGCATTATTCTGCTTTCATATTTTCTTCATAAAGTCCATGTCTCACTGTCATAGCTAAGTGAAGAACTCTGTACTGCTCTGCATCTCTCTGCACTAATAAGGTTTCATTATTGTGATTATTATTTCCAAGGTGTTTCTCAAATTAATATTTCTGTCAGATGATTATTTCATTAAAATATGTTAATCTTTATCCAACATAGGTAAATGAATTTACTCTTAACAATAGTTTTTAATCTAAACATATTTTACTATTTGTAAAAGCTATTTGTAGTCAGTTTTTAAGACTTCATCATTTACATATTTATAATACTGAGAAACTAGTTTCGGAAAGGTCTGACTATCATCTCTTGCTGTCTTCTCTTTGGTGGTGGAACTATGAACTTCTTTATCAAATTATTGACTGTTGAGATTTCAAAGTTCATTACTCAGTCCTTATTTTTCCATAATAATATGTTCTCTCAGGTTGACATTCTGTATTTATCACCCCTTTTAGTAGTTTTGGATTTGAGTCAATGTCTTGCTTTTGCTCCAAAAATGAAATGCTACTGCTGATTTACCTTCTTGTCTCAATTTCATTTTCCAAAATGCTCTTTGACTTTGGCTTTTAGGTTTCCTTTGGTTTGACATGTAGCATTTTTCACAACCCTTACAACTTATTTGGTATATTCCACATCTATTAATTGGTGGGATTTCATCCTTTGTTTATTAATTTAACAATTTGAATGCCAAGTATATATTCGTAGGTGCTAAGGTGATATTTTGTTCTTTAAAGATTTTTTTTTTAATTTATTAAATGTTTTTGGGTGGTACATGATTTAAAGGCCATGATCTCTTGTCTGGAAAGGAGTGAGTGTAAAGAATATTATATGCAAATCTGTGGTGAATGATCGAGAAGTAGCTCCTAGAATAGCTTGATGGCAGTTTGCACCTTTCATAAATATCTATGTCTGAACTGCTTTCAGCACCAAACAGTTCGAGCTGTGTCATTAAATTGGCAATATGTATGATAAGAAACTCTCATAACTTTGAAAAGTTTCAGGAATAAATAATTAAAACACTGCATTACAGACAGTTTCTTTCATAACTTCTGTTCATAAATTTGGCACATTGCACCTTTTTACTATTAAGTATCCAATTATAAATATTTGTACACAATAATGCATCACCAAATTCAAAATTATATAAAACATAATTAGTTAAACCATGGCTTCTTTTCATACATTTTGAAATCAAAACTTTCAGTGTGCCAATGATACAAAAGAGAAAGGTTTAAATCTTTTTTGTTGTAATTAACAGAATAATTTTGCATTTTCATAATATGAAGTTAAAGCAGTTGTAAACACCACAAGAAGCATTTTTCTTACTTTATGATTCAGATCATTTTTAAGACACAATAAAGAGAACCTACAGGAAATAACATGAATTAAACTCCGAATCAAAATACTGTCACAAAGGATGAAAGTCTGACTCAAATGCCTTTATTTGTCACCAAAATTGTTAACACAATGCTAACTTATAATCCCCTCCCTTTTTACACAAATATACAATTTCGACATATCTCATTAATATTTTGTCTCTTTAGAATACATCAACTTATGCTGCTAGTAATCTCTTTGACGTACCACAGGTTCAGCTCTTACATGGAGCTGCATGCCGATTCTGAATACAATAACTCCAGTATTTGCCCATTGCAAGATTTACTTGTCAATAGACTGCAAAGCAGTTTCTGACATTGTCAATTACAATCTAAAAGTTTACAATTATAGGATATAGAGCAAAATATAAACAGTATAAAAACATATTTACAAATCAACTTTGTACAAACATTTATCCATTAAAAAGTATTTTAATTTGTTTTGAAATTGCTTCGTACCATTTAATGCTTTAATTGATGTTGGCAGTCTATTAAATAAAATCTATCCCCCTATAAAAACATCTCTATCAGTAGATCGTTTAGAAGTACAGTCTCTAAAATAGTCATTGTTGCGTCTGGTATTATAATTGTGTACATCAGCAGTCTTCAAATTTACCTTACTTACAACAAAAAGAATTGCTTTATATAGATATAGTGAGTATAGTGTGAACATTTTGTTTTGTTTGAAGTATTTTTTAAGTTAAAAATTATCCTAATACACCTTTTCTGTAGAATGAATACTCTGTCCAGATGTACCTTGGACAACTTCCCCATATTTCAATTCCATATGATAGGTATGGGAAGATAACACCATAATAAATATTTTTAAGTAGTTTGGTATCACCGATTCGCTTAAAATGCCTATTAGAAATATTGATTTACTCATTTTTTTACATAGATAATCAATGTGACTACACCATGTCAATTTATTGTTCATATAAAGCCCTAGGAATTTATGGCCACTTATATCCTTTACACTAGAGTTATGTATCTGTAGATCGATGTTAAAGTGAGTCTTATTTGTCAGGCTAATTTGCATTGATGTGGTCTTCTTCATGTTGCATTTGAGGTTGTTTTTGTCAAAATAATTTAACAAACGTTCTCCCAGAGAGCTCATATCCTGAATTAAATTCTTCTTATTTACAGCAGAGCATATGACAGTTGTATCATATGCATAAGATATACTTGCATTGTGAGTAGTAGGTAAATCATTTATATACATAATGAACAGAATTGGTCCTAAAACACTACCCTAAGGAACCCCGTATTTTACAGTCTTACAAGTGGAGTAATAGATGTTTTGATAGTTTGCATTTTGGTAATTAATTTGTGTGTATTGTGTTCTATCTTTCAGGTAAGAAGTAATTAAGCTCTTGGGTATTACTCTTATACCATACTTGTCCAATTTTTTAATAAGAATATCATGATCGACACAATTATATGCTTTTGATAAGTCAAGTCCGACCTTTTCATTATTCTCTAACTTCATAGAAGCCTGGTGTACAAACTCTGCAACAGCAGTAATTGTTGATAGACCTTTTCTGAAGCCATGCTGGAAACCTTGAATGATGTTTTTCTTCAGAAATGATAAGTTTTTTTAATATTACCTTTTCAAATATTTTTGCTATTTCAGAGGTTAAAACTGCTTCAATGCCTGTTTTCATAGCCCCCCGATTTCTAGCCACAGAGTTGACCTTATTGATTCGTGAACTGCTTCCTGCATTTTCCGCGCTATGCCAACTCCTCACCATGGAGCTTATGTTGTTTGCCAACAGAAAGAAAGTTCCTGACAGGAATATCCTTACCTTTACCTGTTTCTAAACAGTGTTTTTTTTTTTTTTTTTGTAATTTTACGTCCTCCAACGTTAAGTCATATCGGACGATAAATGGAATGGGTGAAATGATGCTCAAATGAGCCCAGGGTCCATAGAGCTTAGAGTTACCCAACATTCGTATTTCAGGATAAGGGAAAACCCCGGAAAAAACCTTATCCAGGTAACTCACCCTGACCATGATTCGAACTCGGGACCTCTTGAACGTTAGGCAACTCGCTACCACCACGCTACCGAGGCGGGCTCTAAACAGTGTGACAAGGTCAATAAATGTGTGTGACGGAGAACACATAATACACAAGGAGTAGAACCATTCAAAAAACATGTGCCCTACACAAAGAATTCACTCAGTATACTAAAACCGAAAAGCAATTATTCAAAAAAGTAGGCGTCAGTCGCTGGCAAAATGTTTCTGAATGGCTGTAACTGAACTGACCCAAGTGTCAAACAACTACCAGGCAGGATATCAGAATCTTATCTAATCAGCAATTTTACCCCTGTGCCTCATTCTCCTGGAACTACCTTTGTTGTGGCAAACTATACGTACCACAATTCTTCAGTGGCCACGCCGTGGCTCAGTGGTTAGACCACTTGGCTCTCACCAAGGCGACCCGGGTTCGATCCCAGGAGACCGCAAAGTGAGATTTGTGGTGGACAACACGGCGTTGGGGCGGGTTTTCTCCGGGACCTCCGGTTTCCCCCGCCATCTCATTCCACCGGTGCTCCATCTTCATCTCGTGCATCATCAGTGTCACCGCCTGCGGTGCCGTATGTAGTAAAAGCGGGCGTTAAACACTATACATTTTACTATACACAATTCTTCACACTGCTCGGTCAACCCACACAACTCAACTGACGAACTGATTCGTGAATTGCTTCTATGTGGCAACTCCTCAGTATGAAACTACACTGTAGCCTATACCCTGTTGCACATGGGAGATGCTTCTAGAACAGAAAACCTTTCAAATTACAATCTCAAATGGTCTTGTGCATAATAACAACACAGTTCTGCTTTGACCTCATGACACCTTTGTGACTGCCTGTCCTCTGAAAGTCACACCCCCTGCCCACCTCCAGTAAGCAGACGACAGGAATGAAGCAATTCCCAAACTCCCATTCAACTTCTTGGCAGGCGGTGTATCATTGCCAGCACAACAGTACACCAATAGCAAAAATTGATACTAATAGTGATAATTTATTTTCTAGGACAGATATGGGTAATTCACTTGTCACATCCAGGAGGAACGGCTGTGTAAAGGTTCTGTGACATATCAAAGCTACCCCTCTTTTTATGAAATACAATGATCTAGAAAATGTTTATAGTGAATACTCCAATTTACTCTTTGTGACGTATGTGTGTACGTAGGTCAATGCTCAGATATTTAGCAACAAAGCCATTCTCCTTTTGCCTCCCAATATTTTGAGGTCAAGTCTGGATAGTTTTTAAGTTGTTCATAGATAGATGTCCCATATTCATATCCTCTTTCTTCTTGCATAAGACAATTTGGAGATGATAACAATCCAATTTTATACAGGTGTTTGCTGAGACAGTAATGTCCATTAGTAATTATGAACACAGCAACCACTTTTTTTCAAGTTAGTTCAGGAAGTAGTTTCAAGTTTTTTAAGAATTTTTCTGCTTTGGAGTTTAATATATTTGGGGTTAACTTAGTTTTATAAACATTATTCATTTTGGTTAATTAGAGCCAACTGAAAAATTGAGCTCAAGGGTAGAGCAACTGGACGGAAACCAGTAGATCCGTGGTTCAAATCCCGGCCATGGCATTGAATTTTTCAGTTGGCTCTAATTAATCAAAAATCACCCATATACCGGAGTAATGTATTTAAAAGGATTAATTCTTTAAGGATTAATTCCTCAATTTAAATTTACATTAAAAATTATTCATTTTCTTCTTTTTCCAAGGCAGTCCCTACCAAAATATCCGAACTGGGACTATTACTCCGGAATATTTTACATTGGGATTCTTCTCATTTGAGCTAATAGCTATTGTTTTTATTAAGATCACTATTTCTTTATTATACTGTGATTGCTACATCCTTTCTCAACCTTTATTAAGCATAAAGGAATGCTCTTGCCATTGGTCAGTGAGTCCCTTGGACTTAGTCGGGTGCCAAAAAGGCAATTGTTATCTAAAAGGGGAGAGTGCTTTTGATTACTTCCTAGGTGAAGGTTTAAAGGAACTAACCCATCCCTATTCTTCCTATGGTGCAGCTGTTAATAATCATGCCCAGACATGATAAAACAAAAGGGAAGGGCTGCTCATCAGTCGGCATTGGTCAGCTTGACGAGTTTTATGACCAAATCTGTTATACTTCTTTCCCTTATCAGATTCTAGCCTCCCTTAGCTAAACTTTTGATCCATTTTCTGATCCTAAGGTATTAGAGTATTCGAGGCTGAAGGGATTTGTATACTTCTGTTTTTTCTTACCTTCACTCTCATCTATCTCCCCCTTTTACTCCCTATATATCTCTTAAATGTTCTGTACCTGCTATGAAAAATAATTGTCTTACATTTGGTAAATGTGGGAAAAAGCCAGTGGTTAAGAAATTGAACTTCTTACAATAAAAATTACACACAACTCCAGCTATTTCTAATGGATGTAAACTCCTCGATATTCATCTAAAAAGGATGCAAAATGTATGCACATCTGACATCCTTAAACTAGCGGCAGTTTATACTCTATACTTTTTCAAGTTCTGAAAATGCTGTATAGCCTACATGTACACATAACTTTTGACAGTGAAAAAATTATCAGTTGGAATGGCTGAATATGTGTTTAGGTAATCTCAGGAGAAATATTGAGTATTTAGCTCATTAATATTGAATTTAAATTAAATTAGGTTAGCTATTTTTGTATATTTTTCTTTTAGCTTTAAATATGAAGACTCTATAAGCCTGTATGTCAGCATTATTTTATATTGAATAGCTTTATACTTTTATTTTTAGCTTTAAATATGAAAATTCTATTTATAAGCCTGTATGTTAGTTAAATTTAAAGGGAGTCGATTAATTACACTAAACAACAATGAGAACCAGTCGATGGCCGGTTGAGGATAGAGGCAAAGTCTCTGAAACATGTTCCGGAAAAATTTAAAAGAAAGTGTTGTTTAGTGTCATTAATCAACTCCCTTTAAATTTAATTTATCATAACAACACTGTTTTCAACACTTCCAAGAAAGGAATTGCTGTATGTTAGTATTTATTTTATATTGAATAGCTTTTGTAATTCAATTTTCTTATTGTAATTCAATTTTCTTATTGTAATTCAATGCTCATAAACGTGTCCTATGTCATTGTGCAAAAGTACATTGTATGATTGTAAAGGATGAATAAACTGAACTGAACAGTATATAATATTTTAAACCTTTATATTTTCTGTGGTCACACAGTTATTTAATAACACACAAATATATTATTTGAAGCAAAAGGTTAGAAACAGTGATATTTCATTACTTTCAAACACAAATATATATTTTTCACATAATACATACACCCTTAACATATATGTATACTGAAACTGAGGTGAAGCAATGAATATGAAAATCCCCCACTATCACGTTACCAAACTAATCTCTTTGGAAAGGATTAGATTACTTATTAATTATAAAATATCAGTTGACCGTTTTCTAATATTAGGACACAATTCTCTCTCTTTATACAGTTATTTAACATACCTTTGTTAATGATTTTCACTACAACACAAGAAGGAAATAAAATAAAACTTCTTCTTTGGTAGTATTAAAATGTATTGACATTGTTACTTCATGCCTATGTATGGTTTCTAAGCAGATTCAATTTTCTTTTGCTTTGCTGTGTCTTAGTTGTTAAATCATGGCCATCTGTATATACATTACTTAAAATGAGACTGTAGCAGCATTCTATTTTTACATACATTTTTGATGATTTCAGGAGTCATTTAGAGGCAATACTGGGATATCATAATTTTTTGGCTTGATGCATTTGCTAATTGAATTTGATATTTACACATCAAATAAAATTATGTTGTAAAAATTATATTCTTGAGAAATGCGATGGCATCTCATCAGTTTAAAGAAACAGTAGACTGTTTTTTTTTTTTTTTTAAATTTTGTTATTGTATTCTTCTTATACAATGAAATGTGTAATGAAAGCATATTTTAAATAACAAGAAGTAGATACAGGAATAAGCTTTTGCAAAAAGAGTAGAATACATGTGAATGTGAATGCAATATCAGATTTTTGACACCAATGGTTTCTGATAATATGTACCCTCTGCATATTTTATTATTTTTATATTGTGTACACATTATATTTGTTAAACATGTTGACGTATCCTATGTATTTTGGATCAAATGGATGAAATAAAATGAAATGAAGGAACAGGCCATCATTACATAACCTGCTTTTAAACATTTAACTATTGCTTGTCTCCTTTATCATCCTTGTATCTACACCAAAATGTGTATGAAACTAATTCTGCATTCACCTCAATTAATATTATATAGGTAGAAAAATAAGCTTGAAATATAATTCAATTTTTTGTTTTACAATTTGCTCTGTTGGGATGCCAATTTGTAATATTTTATTTTAATACTATATTTTATGATTTGTGCCATGTTGTGTTGTGACCACTTAATAATATATGACAGTTTGATAATGAACTTTAACTTCTTTTCCTCAGGGTAACTGACATCGGCAAACACAAAAATTAATCTCTTGGATCTATGTTTTTGTTTCTCTTAAGTTAGTGAATGAAACACTTGTATTATTATAAAGATTGTTATTAACTTCTCCATCATAAATAATAACAAATTATAAAAAATACAACTTTTCACAACTTCCTTATTAGCATCTTCCGGCTCTTGATGCCATCCCCCTAGCAACCATTCTATATAATTATATATTTTATTAGAATGTACGGGTAGACATATGGAGGAAAGAGTCGATCCAGTAAGATGGTTAAAACTGGCAAAATCATTAGTAATAAGAATATTCTGTAATCGATCCCAGATTTGTAGTTTAGGTGAGTTTTTCTTTAGAGCGAAGAAGAAATGGGTATGGTCAGTTAAGTGAATAGAGTACATGGTAAATAGTGGCCAAGTTTTGTAACAGAGATCGAGTGGTAGGAATAATGCATTGACTATCTGTTGTTTTTGAGTGTTAAGTAACCATTATTGCTTAGTGTTTGTGACTGGATATGACTGGCAAAGAGCCTGGGCTGAATGTCCAGTTATATCTATGACTAACTTCTTGCCACTAATAAATAAATATAATAATATATCAATTTTTTTCTGTCTTTAAATGCCTATACTTTAACCTAACTACAAAAATAACATTTTTTTTTTTTAAATGTTAAACAAATGTTTCAAAATTTACAAACAACTTTTGTTTGGGGCGACCCATAAACATCAGTTTCATGCTTTTGTAAGTATAGTTGATAAAACTATTTGTAGTCAATTTTTTACCTCATGTCATTTACCCTTTGATCGACTTCAAATAATTTTCAGTTAACTTGGATGCCACTGTTACTAAATTCCTCTAAACACATGTTATTTTGTAAGTATAGTTTGTAGAAGCTATATAAAAAGATGAAAGTAAATAAAGTAAGTCTTGTGTATGTAATATATATTTTGTTGTGTTTCCAAGGTGAATAAATAACACACAAGTTTGCTAAGCAATAAATCAGATAAAATGTTGATGCCTTCTTTATGCACTGACAATAAAGGCATGAGTAGAAAGGTACTGTAACTTGAAAATATATCATGTAATTGCTTACTCCTGAATTTGCACATTTCTGAACCAAAACTTCCTGCATGTCTGTTCATTTCAAGCCACAAAATTTCTCTACACAACTGCTCTTGAAACTACAAACACAAATACTGAAGTTGGTGTAAAAATATATGAGATAGCGAAACAGCTGTCTGATAACATAATCTTTCTAATGGAAACGTTGCTGGGAATTAAAATAGTGATAAGACAGTTTTAACTTCCTGGTGATATGAACTGTTCCATAAGGTTAAACTGACTTCTGTAAATGCTGATTGTCATATTCTAATACTGCTATAAAACAGAGCTTCCAATGATGTGATGTAGGGGCACCAATGGTACAACATTAAAATCTTGCATTTCTACTATTATAAATTTTATAAAAGAAAATATTTATTCCAAAAAATATATAAAATTTCGAAGACAGAAGGTTGTTACCATTTTTTTCTTTATAGCATAAGCATTAATTATGGCTTATTGCTATAATGACCGTTTACAATAGTATCATGCTAGGGGTGCACTACTTTAATCAACAGTATTACACTCCACATTTTCTGCAGTAAAACAAGATGGTCACAATTACTGTCTGTTTACTTTCTTTACTATGTATAGTAAGCAGTATTGCATTCCACCCAAAATTTCGAATTTGAGATTTCTTTGCAAATCCATGTTTCGGGACTATCTGAATCTAGAAAAGTAGTTTTAGAAAAATACCTGTGTGTCTGTGAAATTACAACTTATACATAAAAGGTCAAATAAATACCAAACTTGGTACAGTAAAACTTGCCTAACACAGACCCCTTATGTGTTGGAAACCTGGAAAAATGGAAAATAAGTTTCGGAACAGAACTGTTTCCCATGTAAAATTATACTCTGAAAACTGCCTAATGTGGAAATGGAAATATTTTTTGGAAACTGTTTGTGTAAATAACCTGATTAAAAGGATTATCTTATGTGTAATAGGTTACAACCTACTATTTTAAAAAATGCAATAATTTTGAGGGCAACTGTACTTGCACCGAAGTTCCATTAAGCATAAAGTAATAAACTGTAATCCTCCAAGGAAAAGGGAAAACAAACTATTAGATCTCTTAACTCTCTTCCAACACACATGGTAAAGGTACAGCCATTTAGCATTGTGATCATTCTCAGTCTCATTGTTACAAGTGATCAAGTACGAGTGGAAGAAAACTGTGAGCTTTGGTGATTTTTAGAAACATAGTTTGTATCTACACATAAGACATCCCTGTAGGAAAAAATTAGGGTTATTGAGAAATATGAAAAGAACAAACGTTCAGTGTTGTTTCAAGTGGGAAAAGCTCAGATTAATGAGATTTTGAAAGGGGGGGAAAAAAAATAAGACGAGTGGCTAAAAGGAACAGCAGGGCATGTGAAACACATCACAAAATCTACAAGTGATTTATTAGTGTACACGCTAAAGGAATTCCCATTTCTGGACCATTGCTTCAGACTCAGGCTTTAGAGACAGCAAGAAAATTAGGCAAAAACCATTTGAGAGCTTCTAGCAGATGGCTTGGGAGTGTCTTACATCACCACAACCTGAGTGCTGAGTGTGGTGAAGCAAATAATGTTGATATGCAGACAGTTGCTGATTGCAAAGGGAAAATCGATAATACATAGAAACTAGGCAATTAACTACAATAAAATTATTATACATAAATTGAAAATATAGTACATAATACATATGAGCCGATTATTATTTACATTTCATTTTATATTATTCCTTCAATGTAAACCTGTACAATTATAGCTTCTGTAATTTCTTTGTATTAGAACACAACTCTCCGTATGACAGAAACCTGTGTAAATGGAAAATAAATGCCGAAATGATCCCATTCTGTTTTAGAGAGATTTTACTGTATTTAAGTTCAGCATCTTCCAAACAAGAGGGATGGCTCAGGCAGTTTCATTATGGCCTACATATTGGAGGTCTGGGTTCAATTCCTGTAGCCGACTACCTGACCCATGGGATTTTCCCTGGTTGCCAGGCGAATGCTGGGTAGGTTAATTACATCCTACAAATTTCGTATACCTCCATTCCATTTCCATTATCATTTCATATCATCTCTCATCTGGTGGTCTTTCAAGGTAGAAGTGTCGGCGGGAGTCTCAGCGCTGCATGGCAGCATGATATGCTGAGTAAAACTTCCTCCTCTGGTAGGACGGTCTCTGAACATGTTCTGATGGGGCTGTTTCTGGACTACAATAGGTGGGATGTGGGTTGTTCTGGCCTACCTGGGAGTTTCCAACTGGTAAAGTGTAGGGACCCTGCCCTATGCACTCATGGCACTTGAGACGGCCGACCTTTGTGTACTCTGGCCTCATTCTTCCTTCTGGGGATATTCCACTTGTGGCTTATGTACAATAAGGCACAAGTTTCAAAGTCAAATTCCCACTGTAGTAATCTTAATCCTAGCATTTATATTTTCGGAGTAAAAAGTTCTACCCAGTAAAGACATGCTTCTTGGTTTTAGGAAGTATAGTACTGCTCATAAAAGCAGTAAATTACTCTAGTGGAGTCCTAGCCTCAGCATTATGTTCAGTTAACCCCATAATTAGTTCTGATACATCACATGCATGAACTGGACTGGAATAGCTTTGGTGTTATCTTAATGTAACAATTAGTATGGAATAAGAATCACTTTCTCCTTGTTTTACAAGCCGAAGTATGAGTTTCATTCCTTCACTTACCTGACACCAAAGTAGTTACCACAGAATCTCTACATTTGAGAAAAGAAACCAAACAATATTACCTAATTATTTTAGTTAATTGATGGAAATTAGTAATTTCCTCATACTAGCCGTATATAGGCTAAGGTTTTTGATAGATTTGAGTCAACATGAAATATACACAAGTCAATGGAGAATTTAATATCAGGATGGCACGATGGCCATGGTAGCTCTATGGGTTAGTGACTGGACAGAAACCAGGAGATCTGTGGTTCAAATTCCAGCCATGGCATTGAATTTTTCATGTTGATTAAATCTATCAAAAACCTTATCCTATATACGGCTAGTATGAGGAAATTAATAATTTCCATCAATTAACTAAAATAATAAAAATTAAATGATGAAGCCTGGGACTCAAGTACTTACAATAGTAAGTCATCACAAACGGTGTACCTCGAATGCGAGAGCCCCTAGTGGTTTACTGGGGAAATATACGAGTCAAATGGAGAATTTAATGTCAGGACGGCACGTTGGCCATGGTAGCTCAATGGGTAAGAGCAACTGGATGGAAACCAGGAGATTCGTGGTTCAAATCCCGGCCATGGCATTGAATTTTTCATGTTGACTCAATCTATTATTACCTAAGTTGGGATCAGTTATTTTTTTTTTCTTTGCTAATGATGCTATCAATTTCCAAGATCATATCAGCACCATTCACCACTGGTATATCAGAATTATGTTCTGCAGTTCTTTACATGCCTGGGACTAACCTCCTGGGACTAACCGACATGACCACAAAATTTTTATGGTTTTCCTGTCATTAAATGATTGATGGATTGCATAATTTGATCTGGAAATTTTCCTATAATCCCTTTCGTCACTGCATTTCCTTTCCTTTTCCGTCTTCTCTACCACCATTCCAGACACTGAGCTGCCCTTCATCCTGAATATATATTATCTAAAGTTTGCTTACTCGTCGATACAACTAATGACTCAAGAAATCGGCTTGTAAATTTATGAAAGTATAAATTCTACATTTCTTTTTTAAAACTTTCAATTTACCCTCCTTGTTTGGAGAATTTACAAGTGGGGTGCCTGGGGTCAGATGCCTGTCAAGAAGCAGAGAGTATCAGCCCAATACCTCGTATGTGGGAGAAGAAGTGGATGATATGAATGTTGGTGCAACATATTAAAGAAAAGGTGATTGTGGAACAGCTGATGAAATAAATGACAGGGAAAACTGGTGAAAATCTGCCCAGGTGCCCCTTTGTCAACCACAAACCCTACATGTAGTCTCCTCGATTCCAACCCAGTCCACTTGAAAGGAGAGTTCCACCTTCATTTCATAACATTTTCTTCTTCACTCTCCTACACAGCTTCAGGGTACTCCCCTTTCCCTGCTTATGGTTCTCTACTCACCACTCCTCTTCTAGACCAGTTGATGTTAACCATGTCCCACCCTCCACTACTACTCTCTCACTCATGATGTTCACTGTGAGCCAGGTGGCAGTTGTGGCAATCGGACAATAGGTATTGGCCTTGAGAATTTGTGCCATGAAGTTTAGTTTAGTCCAAATGCAGCACCTTACATAGTAAAAGTGGGGAAACTGCTGATTTTTTTTTCTTCAACAATATGATCCACCTAAAATGCTTGACACATGGACTACTAGGAATGCTGATTGTTTCCATTAATCATGTGCTGATTTTGCAAACAAAAATGATGTTATGGATAGAGTCAGACTGAAAAATTCAATGCCATAGCCAGGATTTGAACCACAAATCTCACAGTTTCCATCCAGTTGCTCTTAAAATTGAGCTACCATGGCTAACATGCCAGTATGACATTAAATTCTCCAACTGACTCATATTTCCAGTAAAGCATTAGGTGTTCTCATGTACAATGAGGTATGCACCATTTGTGGCAAGTTACTATGTTATAAATACTTAAGTTGTAGGTTTTATTGTTTTTAATTTGTGTCCTCCAACATTAGCCATATTGCACAATGAATGAAATGGGTGAAATGATGCTCAAATGAGTCCAGGGTCCATGGAGCTTAGGGTTACATTTGTCTATCAGGATAAGGGAAAACCACGGAAAAACCTTATCCAGATAACTCACCCCAACCGAGATTCGAACTCAGGACCTCTTGAATGTGAGGCAGACACACTACCATCTATACTACCAAGGCGGGTCCCATGTTTTATGATTACCACATTAGCTCAATGGTTAAGAGCAATCAGAGACCAGGAGTTCAAATCCCGGTTATGGCATTGGATTTTTTCAGTCTAACTCTATCCAAATCTTAGCCTACACACGGTTAGTGCAGAAGAACGATTACATTTCCATAAAAAATTATGTTAATTAAGGCACCATTGTGAGTCTAGATATATCAGGAACAACTGTGTGATTTTCCCCTGCCAACAAGTTCAGTAATTGCACGGTGGAATACTTGGCTGAGAATCGCTATTTCCATAACGGATATTTATCACACCTGAAAGAGATAACTAAATATTATCTTGCATTTTATATTTACTGCGGCCTTACCTCTGCATTGTTTTATAACCTTTAACCTACTTCATTAGGGAATTGAAACAATGTTTATGTTACCATGTTTAAACCATTGGGTTGAAAATGCATATACTTTTTGCTTAATTAAAAGAGAGTATGTCCACCCTATATTTAACTTCAAGTTTAACTGCACAATGTAGTAAATGCCCCTAACCATTATTTCTGTAATTTACTCTATGCATAATTTGCGCCTTAATGGAAGCATATCAATACAATTGCAACATGGACATTGCAAAAGTACATTAAATGAGGCTTAAAGGCAGTTCTAGGGATTTTATGAATCCTTTTCCATCTTTTTAAAGTCACCAAAAATATGGATTCAATTTTTAATACATTTGTATTGTTTTGAGTTTTGGCAGTGTTTGATCAACTGAAAATGCTTCTATTCAAAGAACACAAGTGATTATGAATCAAAGGAACCTCTGAAATGAGCTGTCTTCTGCAGTGGCTAAGTTGTCCATAATACAGAGCAGTATAATTGTGGTAGTAAATGTGGGTATTCCTTCAACAGAGTCCCTTATAGTTGTGCAAAAGGTGAAAGACACATTGGAAGCAGTTCCTGGGTCACAAGGCGGCTGCAAAGCTTAAGTATGTGTTGAAGAAAAATTCCAGCTATAATGAAAGGTGCCAAAATTCTGAGATTCTCAGTGGAAATTGTGAAACAATCTCCAAAATTCAGAATATTTCTGTATACAAATATACACCAGTTATATAATTGATGCTGAGCAATCATTTTTGGCATTTAAATTTATTCTGATATATAAGAGGAAAGGTTTAATAATAGAGAACCTATAGAAATTATTGGTTGTTTAGTAACATAATAATTGTAACATTAATTGACCTAATAGTGGTTAACTATAAAGCCCGGGCCTTAAAGTATTTACATGTTGTAAGTCGCCATTAAGGTAGTTGTCTCATGTGTTTATGAGAACTCCTAAGTGGTTTACCGGGAAAATACGAGTCAGTTGGAGAATTTAATGTCATATCGACACGTTGGCCATAGTAGCTCAATGGTAAAGCGGCTGGACGGAAACCAGAAGATCCATGGTTCAAATCCTGGCTATGGCATTGAATTTTTCAGTCTGACTCTACGTTTCCACAACATAATAATTGTTAATGAATGAATAGCAATAGAAACAAAATGGCAAAAGTATTTCAATTCAAATATCTACTAAAATTAGAGTCATAAATAAAAAAGTAACACAACATACATAAAAAGGTGTGTGGGCCTTCTAACAATTTTTTTGTTCAAGAGGCCTCAAAACATGTAGTTTATGTAAATACTCAGTAATTGGTAATTGCTTGCTTTAGGTATGTAACAAGGAAAGAAAATACAGTTTAGTAAATACAATTGGAAGTTATTTCCGCACTGTTATGCCATGATCTGCTGGAGAAACACATTCCAGATGCTTTGTTCATAATATTTACTCCAATTTTTTTTTTTAACAAAGGAAGCCATCACCAACCATCCAACATTCAGATCAATTAGCAGAGAGTGCTCTTGGTATAAATGCAGCAGCACAGACAAGCAAAAGTTCATAGGTTTCGCAAACTTCTCCGTGAAGACTTGGACTGCATCACTGAACATGTCCACTGCAGTTAGAGGAAACGTCTGAACATCTACCTCCAGCAATCCTTGATATAACAGCCCAGAAATAACTTCCAATTAGTTACAGTGACTGCAGGTGGAGCCTATGCTCCATCAGTTTAGTAAATGTCCATGAATTTGCCCTTTTGTGTGTGCATGTACACTTGTTTCCATAACATATATCAAAAACGATTACATTTCCATAAAAAATTATGTTAATTAAGGCACCATTGTGAGTCTAGATATACCAGGAACAACTGCCTGATTTTCCCCTGCCAACAAGTTCAGTAATTGCAAAGTGGAACACTTGGCTGAGAATCGCTATTTCCATAACAAATATTTCACACACCTGAAAGAGATTCACTTGAATCAGTCATTGCTTTAGCATTTTTAAGAAATTCTGCTTCATTCCAAAATACCTTTCACATAGAAAAACATTTTTCATTTCTACTAAAAAATTCCAAGAGGTGTAGAACTCATCAAAATACAATGTGATACAACTTTTCTATAGCTGTGCTGTTACTCATGCAATATCTATAAAGCATAATTCCTCTTTCCTGCATGGATTCATTAGGATCAAAAACTGAAACAGTTGGTTGTTTTTACCTGTAAGAATAAAAACAAGGAAAAAAATCTGACTTATACACAAATGATTCTATTCACCTCTGAATTATTGGGGGTGGGGGAGTTAAAAGACTTACATCATACAACATCTTTAATGCAATTGTTTATTACTCTGTTTAATAAAAATTTGAATTGCAAAATTAAGAGCACACAAGTTACTGTAGAGTTAAAGATGACCTCTATGTTTAAAAAAAGAAAAACAAAGGGGGAGATTAATGCACAAATATTTCAATGTACCAATTAATTGTAAACTTGAGATATCTTTGTGAAAAACAATGGTTAAACTTCAGTATGAGTGGTGATTGCAGAATCACATAACTGAATGCCCTAGGCTACAAAGTTTAGTCAAGAGATATTTTTATAAGAGAAGTGGATCAGTTGTGCCGAAGGCCACAACTCTGATGCTTCGATAAAGCAGTCATAGTGAAGTCATACAGAAGTAAAACCAAAACAATTCTTAGGTTACAACTGAATAATTGAAAGCATTTTATTGCACATGTACTTTATGCAGATAAAATTACTTATTCCAGAAATTAGATTCTTACAGATATGCAAACTAGTTTCCACTGTGATACCCTGAGAACATAATGCTTATATGCTTGTAAAGTTTAAATAAAAATAGTACATTTAAATTTGCCAATCTTTTATCTATTTGAGAATAACACTAAACAAAACTTTACAATATATCAATCACCAGAGCACACTTTTAGCATAAAATAATGCTAAATGTGCATTTAATGTGCCACTTTACAGGATTTTAATACACCACAAAATAGGACTACTTATGATGTACAAAAACACAGAAGTAAACAAACCTTCAATAGAAAGATTTTTAAGCATGGCACTGCTTTAAAAGTAATACTTTAGATATTATAAAAGCAAAAATATTGAGAATATTTGCATATGTTTTCACTGGTGGAGGGCTTGCTCAAAAATAATTTATATCTGTGAATATACAAATGCCCTGTTTTTTCTTATATATTGCTAGTAAATAAATCATAGGTCCTTATTAAAACCATTAAGTCAAGCAATGCTCTGGAATGACAATCTTTTTTATGTGATTCATAAGATGATATAGAAATGTGTCAATGTTTAACAATTACAACCGTAATAGAGCAGTCATAACTTATATTATTCCTATGCAAACTTGACCAGTGAGTCCCTTATTTCGCAACTTGTACACAAGGCCATGTACTTATCAGATAAGTTGAGCATGGTGTTGTTACAAGATAGGTAAATACTTTTCGCATAATAATGCATTAATGACTCCTAATTAACATTTTTGCAACAAAATAATAACTGCCTTACCATTAAAATGCTTCCTCTAACCTATAAATCAATCCAGAACAAGATATGTTAAGGTAGAACTCCTGTTTTGGCTCATTTCAGTAAATTAATAAAAGCACACTTAATTATAATTTGAAAATCAAGTAATATATGTCAAATCTTTAAACTTGATGGAATCTGATATAAGACTAATTGCACTAACTACAAAATTAATATTATTTATTTTCAAACCAGCATCTGTAACAATGAACTATAACAGATTTATATTTTGGAACACTGGCAATAGAAATCTTGACGTGGTCCCTAATTAATAATAATAAATCTTATAAGCCTAACAATCCAAGACTTTGTGTACTCCAATACGTAAAAATTGCAGGACATTTATAGTAACTGTCAATTTGAACAGTTCAAAGCATGAAGAAAGAGAAAACAGCATAACTGAAATAACACGTGAAATTTCATGTCTTTTTTTAAGTGAGAAAGATGTATCACTGCTTTCAAGATCGCAATTATTTGTTCTTTTCGCGCAGCTGCTGTGAAAACTAATTACTTATGACGCCTGTATTTACAAAAATGTTAACACATTAGCTGTCATTATGAGATACCATTATGTTTGCTCTGACACATTCTGCATGTGAAATATTTCTAGCGCCACTTATACTTTCAAAACAGCAAACAAACAAGATTTTTGTTTGCATGCACAAACATTTGGGACACGTGCTGAACGACAAGAGACACATATATCAACACGCTTCAGCGAATGTTTACGGACTAAATGTGTCAAAGTAGTTTTGCAATACTTGTCATTGCTAATTCAAAGAGTTTGCCGTAGTAAGCATAATTGTACAATATGGTCGCGGTATGTAGGTATATTACAACAAAAACATAAACATAACCTATTATCATTTTTTAAAGAATATAATTGGCACCTCAGTATCACAATTATGAACGGCTCAAAAACTGGAAAGGAATCCATGGCGTCCTTCTTCTGTCGTTGATTATTCCTGTTCCATTCGCTGTAGATTCGCCTAATGCATTTAAGTACACGCCATATTGTCACTTTGTTTCCGTATTATCTGCGAGTACGTGGAAAAGTATTGACGCAACAAACAAAAAAGAAAAAGGATAGAGAGAGTGGCCGGTTAAACTCAACCCTACTCTATTCATTTACGTTGAAAAGAAGTTGCTGTTTCTTGTCAATAATTCCTAAAGTTTCTAAATAATAGTTCAATTAACTCACACTCTCAAACTGAACTTATGCACAACCATCATGTTTTCCTCGTATACGGTATCGTCATGCGTTCTGAGAAAAAAACATGAGGAAAATTGTTTCCTTATATATAGGACACATAATGCCTGTAGAAGGAAGTTGATAGGAGTATGTTCCGAAATAAATTAGAAATAGGATGGAATACATACAACAAATATTTCAAATTAAGTAAATACAATTTTCCAACTGATTTTTTTAACGCTTTCTTTAATGAACGGATAGCAAATACAATAAATAACTACACTGCACTGA
The DNA here is from genome assembly GCA_030765055.1 of Mantis religiosa. NCBI lineage: Eukaryota > Metazoa > Arthropoda > Insecta > Mantodea > Mantidae > Mantis > Mantis religiosa. Next base: position 83,900,276 of record CM060959.1, read on the forward strand.
AATTATCATAGCCTTGGTCTTGGAACGTTATTATAAAATTACTTTCGCGTTTCTTTTTTAGTTTTTAATGTCACTGCCCTGATGGTTGTAGTCCCATGCATGTCGCACGTTTTCGGTCGCATTGTTTTCTTACCGCCTTTCTCCGCGACTCCCGTTTCTGTGACTTCCTTTTCCTCTCTGGCTACCTTTCCCTGGCGCTTTTCCACCCACAATCTGATCGCCGCTAAACCGGGAATTGGTACCGTTTCCCTTTCCTGAACCCACAGAGTTCTGCTGTGAAACGGGAGGCGTCTGCGAACTGATTAAACTAGGATGACGACCCAGTGGACTACCGTTATTTGCATTTCCATTGTTACTACCAGTTATGCTATTGTTATTTGCAGTCACTGAGGTTTGATTCAGTTGAGCAGCCAAGGCCGGGTTTGGTTCACTCATGTTCAGTTGCTCATTGAACACCATACAAAATTCACCAATTTTCTGGATGTCACCATTTTTGCCCGAGTACAGCGTGAGACAATTGCGCCAAATAGAAGCATAGCCCTTGGTAAGACGTACTATGTCTCCAGGGGCCAAAAGTTGCCCTGGTTCGTCCCAAATAGAAACATTGATACAAGCCGTCGCATCTGCCACTTTACAAGTTCTCACTTCCCTGTTTTCCTTCGTCACTGTTGGATGACCTACCTCAAGCACTATAAACACCACATTCAGATTCTTCAGTCCCGGTCTAATGTCTTTAATCATCACAAATTCCATTTTGATCACCTAAGCGCCTCACACTGCTCGTAATGTCAAAACAACTTTTCACTGAAACAATTCTTTTTATGCACCCTACTATGAAGTGGAACGCCTGAGTACTCTCTTCATTGAAGTACTTCCCTCTGAGCGGCTTCTCGAAACTCGAAGATGGTCAGTTAGTGATCTGGAAAGTAATATAAAATTTTTGCTATAAATATTTACGATGTAATGGTAACCGGTACTATTTATAACAATACAATAGACAAAATAAACTCTGTATACATTTAATTTGCTACTCCATTTATTTTAATGGCGGTATTTGTTCAAAAACTTCTCAATTTGCTAAGTTCCTAACAAATTTATTTTCCCCATAACGGAAAGGGCTGTTAGGTTACTGATGTTGCGGAAGTGCATCGTGCATATTTGGTGGATCACGAGGACCACGTGCTAGGGAGGAGTACTGTAATGACGGAGGAACAAGGAGTGCTTGGTATTGCTGAATATACGTCAGTAAACTATCCCCCTTCCCGCGGGGTTCACATCAGCCATTAATAATGGAATACATAAACTAAGACATCAATAAAGTATTACCGATATTAGAGATGGGCCTTGAGATTCATAAAATAGGAGCATAAATGGTATACATCCTCTTTCAACTGCACTGCACGCTGACGCTCCACGTTTTCTATCTCGTAGCCAACGACGTACTGACTCGCGATTGGCTGTTGTTCACGACTCCTCTTACCTTTCGCTTCGCCCGCACTTCGGTCAACATCGGTTTCAGAACGATCATGACGTCACGTTACATGTAAGCCTACAACAGCAAGTCCACTAACCGTTTGACATAATTGTTCAATAAATTGCATATCTATCCCAAATCAAGACTGCTTATAGTTGTCGGAATCTAAAGATGGCGAACGTGATATATAGATTAGATAAATATTTCACATCTCGTTTATTGTTAATATATGAAATTATTTATAAATAAAAGGAATGAAATGAACTACGGAAAGATAACTTAGTTATGGGAATATATCTTTTACTTCATTATTAAGTAAATTTATGACAATTAAGCCGTAGGATCAGTTGATTCATCGATTGAGATCCAAATACTTTTATTTATTAGTTCATATCCAATAATTATGACTTCATCTTTTTTGAAGGAAATATGAGCAAGTACTATCATAATTAAAACCCTTCGTACACCTCTTTTTACGGCGACACTGTTTAATACTAATAATAATAATAATAATAATAATAATAATAATAATAATAATAATAATAATAATAATAATAATAATAATAATAATAATAATAATAATAATAATAATAATAATAATAATAATAATAATAATAATAATAATAATAATAATAATAATAATAATAATAATAATAATAATAATAATAATAATAATAATAATAATAATAATAATAATAATAATAATAATAATAATAATAATAATAATAATAATAATAATAATAATAATAATAATAATAATAATAATAATAATAATAATAATAATAATAATAATAATAATAATAATAATAATAATAATAATAATAATAATAATAATAATAATAATAATAATAATAATAATAATAATAATAATAATAATAATAATAATAATAATAATAATAATAATAATAATAATAATAATAATAATAATAATAATAATAATAATAATAATAATAATAATAATAATAATAATAATAATAATAATAATAATAATAATAATAATAATAATAATAATAATAATAATAATAATAATAATAATAATAATAATAATAATAATAATAATAATAATAATAATAATAATAATAATAATAATAATAATAATAATAATAATAATAATAATAATAATAATAATAATAATAATAATAATAATAATAATAATAATAATAATAATAATAATAATAATAATAATAATAATAATAATAATAATAATAATAATAATAATAATATCAAAAAGGCATTTATTTATTTTTATGTGAAAAAAGACAACAAAAACTGTGGCATTTGGTCATAAAGTTATAAATCGTACATATTTCCTTTGAAAATGAAAATTTAAGGAGGCATTCTGTGGAAGTTCTAGCCTCTAGTAATGATAGTACGTGAAAGTAATGACAAATACAAATTATGTTATTTTAAGGCCAGAAATAAGCATAGAGGACTCTATGCTAGCGGTTCTCAAAGCGTGGGTCTCAACCCTGCGCAAAAGTCTGGAAAGATGAACGCAAATCGAAGGGCATTCCTAAAGTTTGGGAAGTATCATCTTTAACTCCAAACTGATGAAATTCAGAAACTTATCTCTATTTCTACCCCAGCATAGAACCAAAAGCACAGTGTAAGATTAGGGTTCTAGAGTGGTTGGTCAAACACTTCCAGTTTCCTCACATTTGCTGCTGGAGACCCAAAGAAACAGCCTTGAAGTTCCTATCTCTAGAATGCGGAACCCAATTATTTATTTGTTCCATTTATACTCCACCTTTACCTCCACTGGTTATATCGGCGGCCGTTCTACTTTGGAACATATTGTCGCCAACCGCATTTGCTGTGAGGAAGCGCGGCCGACGCACACAGACAGAGCCGCGCTGAGATAAGGGGCAGATAAAGGTAACGCGGAGATAAAAGGCTTGCCGAAACAAATAAAGTTTGATAATTGGAAACTTCTAGTGACATCGTGATTGATAGAGAATATTCCACAGACGCCTGGAATCACGCGTGAGCTATAAAAAGGAGTCGCGATCGCGAGAAGGCGGCGGGGCCGGACGGGCTGTCTCCCCTAATGCTCCGCCATCTTCCCTTCAATGCGGTTCTCTTCCTGACTAGGATTTTCAATATGTGCCTCGCCCTTGGGTACTTTCCACCAGAGTGGAGAGAGGCCCGGATGATTTGCATATTGAAACCTGGGAAGAATCCGGTACACCCTTCCAGCTACAGATCCATTAGCCTCCTCTCCACCCTTTCGAAAGTTCTCGAGAGGCTAATTCTTGCTCGCTTGTCCCCAATATTGGTAGACATTCAAACCATCCCTGACCACCAGTTTGGTTTTCGTCCTGGGCACTCGACAGATCAGCAGTTGCTGCGTGTGGTGGAGACCGCCGCCCTGGGCTTCCAGGAAGGCGCCTTCACGGCCGCAGTTTCGCTGGATGTCGAGAAGGCCTTCTCTACGACATGGCATGCCGGACTCCTACACAAAATGATCCATCTGGGGCTCCCAACACAAATGATCAACATTCTACACAGCTTCTTGCGACATCGCACATTTAAAGTCTCAGTCGCGGGGAAAACATCAACACTAAGGCCAGTGAGAGGTGGAGTCCCCGAAGGCTCTGTGCTATCCCCCACCCTCTTCAACGTCTTTATGGCAGATTTCCCCACAGAACCACGAGTCGAAGTGGCACAATACGCTGACGACGTGTTTCTGTTCTGCAAGGAAAAACACATATTCAGAGCCTTCAACCCCCTTCAAAGACATCTCCGCCTAACACAACAGTGGTGCCGGCGTTGGCGGATGTCCGTGAATCCGGACAAAAGCCACGCCATACTTTTCACAAAGCGACACACCCCCGCAGACTGCCCCAACTTCAGCTACCGAGGTCGAAGGATAGAGTGGTCTAACTCTGTCCAGTACCTAGGAGTAAACTTGGACAGAGGTCTAACTTTTCGCCGGCACATCAGGGACCTTTCGGCGAAGGTACAGGGAGCAATTGCTTCCCTGTACCCAATGCTGGGGTCGACCTCGATGCCAGTCCGCATGAAGTTGTACCTCTTCCGAGCGCTGGTAATCCCGGTATATGCCTGCGAGATCTGGGGCATGGCAGCAGACAGCTGTTTAGCATGGCTTCAACGTGCACAGAATAAAGGACTGCGGTCTATCTATTCTGTGGGACGTTATTTCCCTACCAGGTTGCTCCACGAAGCATCGGGTCTTCCATACGTGGAGGATGAAATTAGGCGCCGGGCTTCAAAATTATACGCAAGTTTACCATCTCATAGAAGCGCCCTTGTCAGATCATTGGGAAATTATGACCCCACTAGACGCCGATCTAGACTGCATCGGGTACCCCGTATGGCATGCGGGCACCTTAGATAACCCAGGAGCTAAACCTATCAGCAGCTAAAGCTGAGCTCCTCATAATTCTTCCAAGCTGTTTGGCATCTAAATTTCTCCCCAACTAAAATACAAAAATTTAAAACAAAAAACAAAAATTGGGTGCTAAGTACTGCATCCTCCCCTTCAACCCGAAGGTACTTTGGTAACCTCAAAATTAACTCACAATCAAAAAACCTACATCACCTTCATCCTACATCATTCAATAAAAATCCTACCTGCGGTAAAACCCTTAATGGGTGGGCACGCAGCAAAAACCTTCTGGCTGTATACAGCCAGCCAGCACGAGCGAGTGAGTAGGGTTAGAGTTATAAACAGAGTGTGCAGCTGTATTTTGAAAGTGAACTCTTTGTTTGTGGGTGTGGCAGAGAACTGGAAGATTGTAATTGTGTATGTGACGTAATTCTGCTACTGTAAGGGTTGACCAAAGTGTATTTCTACGGAAATAAAGAACATTTTGAATTTCTGCAAACTGGACTTTTAGTTCTACGAATCCACAAAGTCACAATATCGAAGGTGTTAACTGATATTCGTTGTATTTTAACCATTAGATCATGCACACATTCGCACTCTCATTCATACTACCAGACTCTGGGGAAGATGAGGAATAATCTTGGTTGGAGAAAAATCCCCAACACCACGGCCGGGAATCAAACCCGGGACCCCTAGCGCGGCGGGCAGGTGCTCTACCGATTGAGCTACGGGGCCAGCCGAGCCCATTTTGTACATGCTTTTCTGGTTTTGAAGTATAGAGTGAATGCTGCCAACATAAATACCAACTTCCATCTTAGGATTTCAAAAGTGACGTCCATTTTCCTCCGCCGAGTACCACATTCTTTGAATTGTACTCTCGTTCAGGAGGCGGGTTGTCTTTGAAAGTCTCTCGTATTAAATGAACTCATTTGATTACCGGAACAGCTACTAAGTCGCCATGGATTTTTTTCTCTCTTTAGTGAAATTGTACAATCTAACGTTTTCTTTAGAAATATGCATTCTTTTTATCAGTTGTTGACAGGAACTGCCTGGACTGGACTGTGCTATGGAGGCGATTCGGCACGGAGGTCCAAACTTGGTCTATTGTACCTATGCCTCAAGTGGAGAACCCGGGAGGAAGGATGAGGCGAGAGGAGACAGAGGGAGGCCGTCCCAAGGAGCCACGACAGTGCTGAGGGCAGGGTCCCTGATATTGACCAGTTAGAAACTCCCCGGCAGGCCAGAACGACCGGCATCCCACCGTGGTTCAGAAACGGCCCTATAATACCAGGTTCGGAGACCGGAGACCGTCCTACCGGAGGAGCACATGTTTACCAGGATGTTTATCCTGCCATGCAACGCCGATACACCAGCCGACATTTCTACTCTGAAAGAGACCACCAGATGAGAGATGATGTAAAATGATAATGGAGATAAAATGGAGGGACAGGAAATTTGGAGAATGTAATTAACCTACCCAGCATTCGCCTGGCGACCCAGGAAAACCCGCGAAAAACCCATGGATCAGAGGACTTAGAAGCTATTCCCAGAAACTTAAAGATAAACGTTTCATCTTGGAATTAAATATCTTAAATATATATGTGACAGTTAATGAACATTTACATTCTATTTTTAAGAAAAGAAAATTTAATAAAATTTAAGGTATTTGTTACGTAAAAGGTTAATTTGGATAGGAGAATTTTTTGTACGTCGTCGTCTTTGGAAGCTCTGAACTCACTTAACTGACTTCCCGTTTTTTTCTTTTTTTTTTTTTTTAAGTTATGCTAGACACAGACATACACATAATACTTACGAAGCATTTTCTAAAAATAGCTCTTTGGGTTCAGGAGGTGCGGTGAAATCTGGTATCGAGTTGTTACGTGACAGAAATCAGAGTGTGAATGAACTTCATTTGTTTGAGTTGGACGGTTCCAAATTGTTATTGTGAATGTGAGGCCACGGCACACATATCTCTGACTCATCAAAGAGGGTCAGGGACTGTTTGTTGACAATCCCAACGTGCTCTCGCAATCGAGCTGTCTTCCGACTCAGTCTCGTTTTCATGGCTTATTCGCTCATCTGAAGGAACAGTTGTTTGTTTAAGTCAAACAATAATAATAATAATAATAATAATAATAATAATAATAATAATAATAATAATAATAATAATAATAATAATAATAATAATAATAATAATAATAATAATAATAATAATAATAATAATAATAATAATAATAATAATAATAATAATAATAATAATAATAATAATAATAATAATAATAATAATAATAATAATAATAATAATAATAATAATAATAATAATAATAATAATAATAATAATAATAATAATAATAATAATAATAATAATAATAATAATAATAATAATAATAATAATAATAATAATAATAATAATAATAATAATAATAATAATAATAATAATAATAATAATAATAATAATAATAATAATAATAATAATAATAATAATAATAATAATAATAATAATAATAATAATAATAATAATAATAATAATAATAATAATAATAATAATAATAATAATAATAATAATAATAATAATAATAATAATAATAATAATAATAATAATAATAATAATAATAATAATAATAATAATAATAATAATAATAATAATAATAATAATAATAAACACTGAACAATAACAATAGTCAAGCATTGTTTGCTTCCAACCAGGGTATTTATATATGAATTTTAACGCTGAATTCAAAGTTGCAAACAACTTTTCTCTGACATCCTTGTTTCAAAAGTAAAGTGTACATTCTGATTAAGCGCTGGCTAAGTTCAAATTTCCATTATATTGACAAGATCTACCATTAATATATTTTTTTTATTATTTACTGCTTTAGTTACTAAGGATGATGATTTTCCTTGACAATTTATTTCCTGATTTTGTAGCTCCTAAAATTAAATAAAGATAACATTTCCAAACAACTCGTCCGTTTTTCTAAAGGAAAATAATAGTTTCGTTTATAGTAGAATCAATTATTCGTAACTATTATTAGTAAACAGTTTGTAGTACTAGGTCGTTCAAGTCAATCCGGGACTTTGTTTTAAAACAAAGCGTGGAAAGTGGATTTATTTCTCCACATAATCTTCAGCAACAGTTACACACCTATCCCAGCGTTTGACTAACGCCTGAAATGCTTCGGCATAGAAAGATATAGAATTCCGACGGAACCATTGTAGGATATCATGCTTCACTTCATCATCTGTGTTGAAATGTTTTCCTCCAAGGAATTTCTCCTGGGGCCCAAACAGGTGGAAATCACTTGGCGCTAAGTCAGGACTATAGGGAGGGGGGAGGGGGCGGCTGTGGTAAGATCTCCCAGACCGAGTTTCATGATTGTTTGGAATGTTCGTTGAGCGGTATGTGGTCGTGCATTGTCTTGCAAGAAAAGAACAACAAATGATCTTGAATTATTGCGTTCACTATTCCTAACGACAGATTACACACCCTTGCAATTTCACAGTTTATGCGACAATTTTCCAGGATCAGCTGCTTCACACGCTAAATGTTCTCAGGAATGACTACCGTGGGCTGTGATCCACTACGAACAAGATCGTCAGTGATCGGGATACGACCATCTTTGAACCGTTTACACCATTTAAATGTCCTACTGCGGCTGAGTGTCTCATCACCGTACTGAGCCTGAAGTCTTTTGTAAATTTCAGCAGGTTTTATGCCCTCGTTCCCTAAAAACTTCATCACAACATGCTCCATGTGGACGTTAATGCCGTTGTTCGCCATCTTGAATAACGGTCTATCCCAGGAGAAGACAAGTAGTGGCGCTGTGACACCAGCTCCGTCAGTTCTAACCGCCAAATATACTCCCGAGCGAAAGGCAGGTTAGTGTGTGACGTCACCGCGCGGATTTCTGCGCGACAGGAAACGGGTATTAATAATATGTACAACTTACATCTCGGTTGTTGTAATATTAATGCTGACTGCTTTAATTATACAATTTGTCACAGTTTATAAACAATTACATTTTGGCTCTGTGCTATGAAAAAATATATAAAACTTTAACTCGTAGTTTATCTGAAGGCCATGTTATAAAGTAAATAAAATAAAACATAGTCATTTTCTCTGCAAATTAAAGGAGACCCACTCAGAACAGAATTACGTGGACATTTTCCGACACTTTCTGTTTCGTTTTTCTTTAACTAGTTTATGAACGTCAGAACGTAATATCTGGGAAATCTGTAATCGAAGACTGCATGTTAGATTGTGAATCGACAAGGTACTTCGGGGTTTGGACTAAGCTAATTTCATAACAGAAAAAAAAAAATGTTCGCACACATATGTCGAGCCAAACATACACAATGTCCATGCGGCAAGGGAATACAAAGTCGGAAATCTGGTTTGGGGGACATTCTTGTAAAACTCAGCTAAGTCTTTCATGTGTGTATATTTGTCCTTCAATAAATCGTCACATTGTAAATTTAACAGTTCCATTAGGTACGTGGCAGCTACATTGTTGTTATCAAGTGTGCTACACCTGACTGAACCCTCAGATTCTGTACACACAGCGCCATTTATATGGGCAACTTGGTACTACACAGCTCTTGCCTGACGTCACACGCACTGCAGACCTCGCTCCCGGGTGAAATATGTCACAACTAGGCGTCCAATTAAATCTGAAAAGAAGAAATGTCGCGGATTGTCTTGAACGACCCTCGTGTGTCTGTATATCGATACTCGATTCTGATACCGATGCACGATATTTTCCACAATACCAGATACGTTGAAACTCGATACCGTCATTTCTACTTCTAGTTTCAATACAAAATAGAATGTTTGGGAGAACTGTGTAATGCCAATACAATTAAATAAGTGCACATATTTAATTAAACAAAACTTAAAACCATCAGTGTTCTTATTTTTAAACTATACATTTGACATTTAAAACCAAAAACAGTCTACTTTTATGTTTTTGTTCATTTCTTTTTCTGTCATATATGAATCCTGCTGTGTTAAATAGTCTTTCAGAGAAAACTGTAGCAGGTGGAATACACAAATATTAGTTCTGGAAATTTTGAATTTGTTTTCCAGTAATCCAGTACACTAGAAAGAGAAGTTGACAAATTGTCACTGAGATATGCAGTGGTTTCTTCTTGGGAACTGTTAACTGACAGTGAATTTGACACACGATTATTTTACTATACAGGTACCATATTCCTGGCAGTTTCCCGGACTTTTTAATGTTCTACTTACGGCAATAATAATTTGTGGTTTTAAAATAAATTTAAGTTGCATAATCACCACGGAAGTATTGAAAAGGTACCGAGAAAATTTTCTTAAATATCGTTCGATGTCGTTGTCGATACCATACAAGTATCGTGGGTATCAAGGACCAATTCCTATAATAATACATTAATACATATGTCGAAAAAGTGTATTGATTGTCTTTTGTTATGTGTTAAAGTTGGTGATCAAGATTGCAGTTGAAGTCTGTAGTGATTCTTAAAGAATAAATGGAAAGTTCCTGTGCCTTTTGGAATTCCGATGTTCTGGACGAACCGAGCAACCAAACTAATGACTGCTATTTGTGTAGGAATGACATAACAAGGCTTCCAGGAAAGGACAAAGAGACAATTGAATAGTTAAACATTCTCTCGGTCATTAGACCTATTGTTCAGTGACAAGATTCTCCGAAATGTTGGACACTAGAAGAGAGTTTGAAAGAACTGATAACTCAATAGATTATTGTGATACTGACGGTTTGAGATACACTTTTGTGAAAATTCATGACCCAGATGAATAAAAACTCATAATTACCTCGAAATTAAGTTGAAAGCTGTGCTGTTATACACCATCTTTACCCATTTGTCATGCAGTATAAATGAAAGAAAGACAAAAATATGCAGCCACTCTTATATCGTAAAATTGTGAGTGTTGCTAGTTCGTACTGATTTTAAAACTGAAATTCGTACACCATATTGTATTTTATTTTTATAAAATTAACACTATAAATAGGCAATTTGATCACATCAATATTTAATATAAATTGCACTATAGTAATACATTTTAGTTACACCTGTCATAATTGTAATATATCAGAGATGCCATTGTTGCAGAATATAGGCACTGTATGTTAATTTTAGCGGTTATTTTTGTCACAGTTATTTTGTGTCAACGATTGTAACTTATAAATAGAGCTCGACGCAATAAGGGATAAAAGGTTTGAAAACGCAGGTAAATAGGCACTATTATAAGTTCAAAATATGAATTAATCTAGGCACTATCAGTAATGATAAGCGCCGAAGTAGATACAATAGTTTATTTCTTTATCATTAAAATACATTTTGATATGGCAGAACAATATCTTCGCGGCGAAAAGCACAGACATTTCGGTGCCAAGAGATAAGCGTGGCTTGAGTACACAAAGAGCCTGCAGATAAAGATAACAGGCGGACAGTGCTTGCATAAGCAGATAAACATAGCGCTTGAGATAAGTGACTTGCCGGCCCAGATAGGGTTTCACGTAAGGAAGGTTCTAGTGATATCTCGATTGACAGAGAATAGTTGTTTTCCTTATTTACTCCACAAGTCTCTCGAATTTATCAATGAGGTATTTAAGAGAGCGACGACTCGCCAAGAGTCAATCGTAAGCAGTAAACAGCTGTAGTGTTGTTATAACGAGAGCTGATGTAAACAGATGTAATCAAAACGCTGTTTGTTATTGTCATCGACCTTGGTAGATTGTGGTGTGTATGTGACGTAATGTTGTTACGTGAGAATTGAACAGTGTATTTCTACGGAAATAAAGAACATTTGGAATTTCTGCAACTTGGACTTTTAATTCTACGAACCCACAAAATCACAATATAGAAGTATACCGTACATTAGACTAAGTTGGACATTATTTAGTTTATACAAAACTTACTTGTGAAGTTTTATTTTAATAATTAAAAATTAAGTTACCAACGCAACACTTTAATATTAAACTTGGATAAAATTTCACTTTAACCACTGTATAAATAAAATACAATCACCAGGCCTACATTTCAAGAATAATATTTATTATATTTTTAACCTTTAGTAATCTGTAATCACAGCTATAACTTCTATTCATTAATTAACAAATATTTTTCTATATGTTCACATTCCACTGCCAATACATTCCTAAGTTGTTATACCAACAATTAAAACAAACGACTAGCCAACAATGATTCTATGATATTAACTATTAGTCAACGATGTTTGTGACACACATCCATCCGGCATTGGTCTATGTATCCCTATTGTCACCCAGGCACGACCAACTGACGGCTGAGTGAGGGCCGGGAAGCATTCGACGACGCCTGCCCATTTATCTTGTAGCGCCAACTGAAGGGATCGCAGGCCATTGTGCCGTCTCTTTCCCCTCCCCCTGAGTTCTGGAACAGCCAGGATATTTCATCTAACCCGGAACCTTCTAGATTGGCCAGTTGGTCCTCTATAAGCGACGCGTCGGGCTGGAGGAGAGTTCAGTTCAGTTCAGTTCTTGGCGAGCAGCCGTGAGGAGCGCCGTGTGAGTGGACGGACTGGAAGACGGTGTACGTGTATCAGAGGAGTTGTACGTAACTGTGAGCGTGCAATGGACCTGTGACAGACCAACTGGTGAATTGTAATTGTGTGCGCTAAATAATTCTATGTAATCGGCAAGTGTTTCAACTGTAATTCGGTGGAAATAAAGAACATTTTGAGTTTGTGCAATTGGACTTTTAATTTCACGAACCCACAAAGTCACACTATATTCCAGAAAACTAAGTTATCAAAAGATTTTCATATTTTATTATAGTTCAATTAAAAATATAGCTAGTTTTTTTAATGAATAGGGTAAGTGATGGATGAAAACTTGTATGGTACTACGAGTAGTGAATCAATACTTACTTATTCACTCAACTTTGTATCCCATGTCAAACCTTCCACTCGTGAATAAAATATCTTGATTCACTAGTAACATAATCTAACCACTTTTGACCACGTGTTCTTGGAGATTTAGGATCTCTACGAGCAAAAGTCATAGCTTATTTAACTGTGGTTAAGTGTTCAAAATTATTTTTGGAGATAAAAACTATTTTATTTATGGTTGCAAAGTTTGGCGAAATTTGACTAATTTGAGTAATTCCACTAAGAAGCTAAGAAGCTCAAATATATATCTATATATTTACATCCTTACATTGTCATTGGTTGTATTCCATTTAACGTTTAATTCTTTTTAAGGACTTACTTTATTATGTAATTTTGTTATTTATTTCAGCTGTCTCACCTAGAATTTATTTTTTTATCCACCACCATAAGAAATACATAATTACGCGATACCTTTGTTATTAAAAAATAGGGTATCAACAATCTCTGCAAAGAGTCTATTTATCTCTACCAGAGTCAATATAGCAAGTCAAGCAGAAGAATAAAGTCAAAGTTAGCTAGCCAAAAACACATTTTTCTTCAAGAACGCCTACTCTAATATAGTGTCAAAGATATACGTGGGGGGGGGGGGCAAAAGAAACCGGATTGTCATAAAAACTTTATTGATGAACCTTTTTAAAAAAATTACTTCAGTCACCTTCAAAATACTCTCCATTACATGCAATGCACCTGTCAAGTCTCTTTTCGCACTGTTGGAAGCATGTTTGGAACTCTTCAAGTTTGATATTGTGCACTGCCCTTAGCGAAGCTGTTTTTGCCGCCTCCACATCGTCATAACGCTCCCCTTTTAGCGCTTTCTTTTTTCATTCGTGGAAATAGGAAAAAGTCACACGGGGTTAGGTCCGGCGAATACGGAGCGTGGGGAACGACACACCACCCCTGAGATGCCAAATAGTGGGTCACTCATAAGGCCGTGTGTGCTGGAGCGTTGTCGTGATGCAGAAACCAGTCACCTGATCGCCAAAGTTCCGGGGGTTTCCTCCTCACATCCTCTCGCAGACGCCTTAAAATATCCAAGTAAAAGTGCTGGTTAACAGTCTGACTAGGGGGTACGAATTCCCGAAGCACAATGCCACGAACATTAAAAAAAACAACAACAACAACAATGATCATCGTCTTCACATTTGACCTCATTTGCCTTGCTTTTTTGGTCTGGGAGAGTTGGGAGTCCTCCACTGGCTTGACGCTTGCTTGGTTTCTGGGTCATACCCGTAACACCAACTCTCATCCCCTGTAATGACTTTGTTCAAGAAGTTTGGATCACGTGCAATCTCTGTTTTCAAGTCCTGACACACATTTATGCGGATGGTTTTGTGGTCCTGTGTGAGAAGGCGCGGAACAAATTTAGCAGCAACACGTCTCATGTGCAAATCCTTCCTCAAAATCCGCTGGCACGAGCTCCAACTGATTCCTGTCACTGCTGAAATTTGATCGATCGTTTGGCGACGATCCTCGTTTATCTTTTAGCACACCTTTTCAATGTTCTCCTCATTTCACGATGTTGAAGGGCGTCCAGAACGAGCTTGGTCTTCAACACACATCTCACCACGTTTAAAGCGTCCAAACACTCGAAAACCTATGTGCGGCTCATAGCGTCCTCCTGGAAAGCTTCCATTTGGTGTGTCTCCGCTGCAGTTTTGTTTAAGCAGGAAACAAAATTTCAAACACACTCTTTGTTCTTTTAAAGTTGCCATAACGACTTCGCAGAGGTAACCCTCCAACAGTCAGAGGAACACAATACCATACTTGCACGTTCAGCTCTACACTGACGCCGTCTGCACAGCAGTTTCATGAAGGTCTGTACTAACATCATCTGGCGTGAGAACCCTGCACGAGTGGCAGCGCCCTTGGAGTCCGGTTTCTTTTGGGTCAGCCCTCGTATTATAATCTCTCTCTCTCTCTCTCTCTCTCTCTCTCTCTCTCTCTCTCTCTCTCTCTCTCTCTCTCTCTCTCTCTCTCTCTCTCTCTCTCTCTATTTTTCATTTATACACTGCCTTTAACTCCAATGGTCATATGGGCTGCCGTTCCCCTTTGGAACATATCGAAGGTGTTAACTCTTAATCGTTTGTTTTAATCAATAGATCACGCACACATTCGCACTCTCAGTCATACTTCTAGAACCTTGGTCGGAGAAAAATCCCCACCCGAACCACCGGGAATCGAACCCTGGACGCCCAGCACGGCAGGCAGGTGCTCTACCGACTGAGCAACGGGGCCAGCCTATAATCTCTTCGACTATCGATTAACTCGAAGTTGGCTCAGTCCGATGTTCAAGTTTTCTTTAATTACCTGAAAAAGAAGAAACAAACATACATATTTTTATAATCCAAGTCAACGGGCCCAAATGACCTCGCTGTCAACGGGCCCTAAAACACCACACACTCATAAATCAAGTCTATTATTTCTTAGGTAACGGATAAAATTACGAATGGGACTAGCGAGGTTTGATGTTTATCATGCTCTTGAACTTTAAGCCCTCGACAACTTTTTCATTCTATAATAAACATCAACTTGCCTCGCAAGTCACATAAATAATAATAATAATAATTATATCACATTTTTGCTTCATACTCTTCGCTTTCACCCTAAAAAATAATTAATCCCTTTTAAGCCGTAAAACTTTATTTTTCCTACTGGCACCAGCTCTTACTGATAGTAAACTAATATATAATTTTGAATCCTGGATGTTATAATAATTTTCCTTGATAAAATCTTGTGACTTTATGAAAGATAATTTCTTTTTCCAATTTTTACCACATCATACGTCTTAGTAGTGATTTTGTAGAATATGAGACACTTTTGTTCCTATAAAATGTGCTGTTTTTTAAATTTCGATATCCAATAAATTTATTTCACGCTTCCAAGTTGTTAAATCATTTTGCCTGCCATTTTGTTGTACTGCCAAAGAAGCTCAAACCTGCTTTGTCATTGGTTGGCTCTAAAAGAACGACATGACAATGCGCAAAATCTATTTTGTATGTTATTATTATACTAGGTAATCAATAAGCTTTACAGTTTCCAATCTCTTTGCACTCAAGAACTGCACTTTTTCTTCTCGTTTTGATATTTATTGCGGATTAGTTTTTTTTCCTTCTTTTTCTTAGAAGCAACTATGCAAGAGTTTTCCTAGAATCAATTAATAACCTCCTTTTTTATCCGTAAGCCCTTATCTTCTGCATCTTCATCTATTCTTTCTCTAGATATTATGCTTCTTCTGACCCTCCATCCATTGTTTCCTAGGTCTTCCCCTGCTTACCTATTCTTCTTTTGTATCACATTCTTTTCACATGTTCATTCCATGTTCTTCTCCCATCTAACATTTCTAAGACTTTCCTAACATTCATTATTTCCCGAATTGTATATTGTTTCACGATAGTTCTAAATTTGTTATTGTTAAAACGTAAGATTTCGTTATTTAAATATAATAGATAATAACATAGACGAACGCTATATAATAACTTATATTCATGATAATTCATGATATTACGAACATTATTAACAATATTTATAGGTAAGCAAAAATTTCAGTTCTATCAGGCAAACACTGCTTTACTACAATGATCAGAAAATAAGTATATTTAGCTGTAAAATGATTGGCCATTTCTCCCCGAAGTTCCAACTTCACTTGACATTGCAAAGCACTTATTGATATATTTATATTTATATTTGCGCTTATCTGTTTTATTTTCAGTGGAACATTGAATCGTACTTTACCAAAGTTATTTGTAAGTTCATAACTTATGTCGGAAAGTTCTTGACAATGAACAGATAACTCGTAGATATGAAAAATTCCTAACTTCAAAATCCATCAACCTTCACTTCTCTTCCACACAAAGTATTACATACATCCTAAAAATTTGATATTTAAGTGTCTTCCAAAGATGAGGTACGAAGTTTTCCAGGCAATCTCCCATCCCAAACTATTATAAAGATGCTTACCAAAAATGTAGACTTATTTAAAACACTTTATTTAAAAAAAAAAAAGTTTTGTTACATCAGTCAATTCCAAGATAACCGTTATTTTTCCTTTGAAATGTCAATATTGTCGCCGAGGCATTGTTATACCTCTAGCGCAAGCTGCAGCCGGCGCGTAGCCGAGCACTGCACGCTTGCCGAGAGAGAGACAGATATAGTCTGGAAATTTCCCGCTGCATCGTGATTGTTATCGAACGACCGGCTGAATTCTAGAACGATGTTTGGAGGTGTAAAAGCCCGCGGTGTGAGAATTGCGAGTCAGTTGCGAGAGATTTGCTAGTGAGATGCAATTGTTAATTGTGTGTGTGTGCAGTTGTTTGAAGTGTACCGCAAGTGAATTATTTTCTTTGTTTACGTGTGGTGAAGCAACGAGAGACCACGAAGACTGCGTTTGTGTCATTATGCTGCTGTCAGGGTTGTATAAAGCGTGTTTTTACCTGTAATAAAAAGCATTTTAAATTTCTGCAGCTAAGACTTTGAATTCTACGAACTCACAAAGTCACAATATTTTGTTATTTTTAAAATAATATAGTATTCAGTTATTTCTCTCGATGTCAAGGTATGCAGGGCTAAAATGTAGATATTTATGTACATGAGAATCCTGCTTTCTCTAACCTCTTATACATATCAGACATGACTTTCAAAGCTCCAAATAATAATGTTCATTAAAATAACAGAACAATAACTCAAAGAATTAAGGATAGTCTCGGTCAGGGTGAGTTACCTGGATAAGGTTGTATCCGGGGTTTTCCTTTATCCTGATAGACGAATGTCGGGTAACTCCAAGCTCTATGGACTCCGGACTCATTTAAGCTTCATTTCACCCATTTCATTCATCGTCCGATATGACTTAACGTTGGAGGACGTAAATTACACCAAAAAAAAAAAACCAAAAAAAAAAAAAACAAAAAAAAAAAACAGATAGACTTTAGTACTCTTTCCATTGTGAAGTCACACGTAGAACCTTAATACATTACAAGACTGCTCACACTACAAACAGACATATTTCTACTTCTCCTCTCCACTCAGACGTTTCAATTCTTCCTACAGCTGGTCCACATCACATAAATTCTTAGCCTAAAATGGAGAAAGTATGAAATTCACACACTTTTGTTAGTAAGTTAAAACTTCATAAGAATTTCCTATTTGTCACACTAAATACCAATCGACGTAAAATACTATTGTTAATGCTATTGAAATATACTTACAGTTGTAATTTAAAAGCGCCACGTAAAACAAACAAAAATAAACTTTTCTTCACACGCTACGGAGACTTCACGTGACAAAATCTGTCAGTGCTTACTAAATATCGAAGAGTCACAATCGCTTCCGGAAACATACGAAGCATGATATTGAAGGTTACGAATGCGTAAATACAGAAATATTCAGTATTGAATGAGCTCGTGGAGCTGGTCACTCGAAAGTAAGCTGCTCTCAATTTGTCCACAGCATTGCGGTTGTTCGCAAATAAATTTTGAAAATGTATCCAGAGTAAATAAGGTATTATCTGGCATGAATATTTTTGTTTTTCCTCTTTTTCTCTTGAAATTCTTGGGGAAGCGGCGCTGCCAGCACTTCATTGCACATTTCGCCACTGATATCAGAAAATGTGTAATGAAATAATTTTTGTAGAGGCATGAACTATAACGCTTTTGTAAGTAGACATTGTAGAAACTACATGTATAAAAACAAGCCGTATTGGACAGTGAAAGTAACATATCTGATTGGTTAACTGCTCTGAGGGTGTTAATCCTTCCCTCTTCTCAATCGCGAAATATATCGGGGGTGGTTTACTGAGTTACACATTTCACCTCGTTAATGTATTTAGTATAGATTGTTCCATTTGGACGTCATGGACTTGATTATGACAGAAAATTGGATTTTTCGTGTATTTCCCTCGCAGCAGGAGAATGGTGAAATGGTTTGACGTCCAAAACGATTTCCATCCCATTTTCTCATCTTTCGCACTGCTTGGCTTCATGACGTATGGTGCGATGCGTGCTTTGATTTTGTTTTTAACTGCACGCTTAATGAAAACCCCAAGTCAGTTTGGTAAATATTTCCTTAGTGTGTTCAGAACTCTTAAATTATTGGCTCTATAAATGCTCTTTAGGTTTCCAGTCGTGTAGGTTTTGAAAATACAGCCTTAAAACATTCTGAAATATTCACCATCAACATTTGAGTACGTATTTATTAAATAAGAAGCGTTCAGCTAGCTATAAGTGTAAAGCATGAGCACAAAAGTTAAAATAATACATTATCTAACAGGTCTAACGCCGTTAGCTAATGGCTGTACTCAAGGAGGGAGTTTTGAAATATTTTGTTTACACAGAGATAGATTTTGCTGCTCGCAATTTCATTACTAGAGACAGAATATGAAATTTCACATTCTAAAGCAGGTATGAGTAATCTTGACCTTACATTTCATTCCTGTCAGGTGACCCCCACTCCTTCTTTTCTAGTTTGATGTTTACAACACGCAAGTACTCTTTTAAACCAGTGGTGGAACACTGCTCTAAGCAATTACGTTCATTCCACAAGACTATTTTGTCCTCCAACGTTAAGTCATATCAGAAGGTTAATGAAACGGTTCACATGATGCTTAAATAAGCCCGGGGTCCACACTGCTTAGAGTTACCCGACATCCATTTTACCTTATCCGGATAACTCACCCTAAACGATATTCGAACTCGGGACCTCTTCAACCTAAGCTACAGAGACCACAAGAGTTCGTCGGACATTTAGGGGAGAATGGGCACTTTCATATTTGGTATACAAAGATAACACAATATCTTCTACTGTGTGTAGTTAAGTGCTGTCAGTATCAAGCACTGATTTCCAACATTATAAAAAAGAGGAGAGGGGGATTTGCCTCCACCTACTCTTCAGAGCTACGATGCATTCATGGAACTGAAAAAAAAAGCTAGCTAATGCTTGGTGAACTGTGTGAGTGAATAAGAAATGCTTCATGAATTAAACGAAAAAGGTAGAGTAAAGTGACAAAGTGATGTCATGAGCATATATTAGACAAGGATGGGGCATTGCTTGGTATAGAGCAAGTTTATAAGCTATAAACATTTTGTGTCACTGTTCTGTAAGTTGGCAGTGCTGTTACCGATGTAAGGAAATGCCAGCAGAAGGCAGAATACAGTAGACAAGCGAACGAAGCTACAATGCCAGTTCATAATGACTGACCCGCTTGCGACATACACCAAGGAAAAACGTCGTTCTGTCATACATTTTCTTAACAGTGAAGGTACTCAGACTGCTGAACTCCATTGGAGAATGAAGGTTCAGTATGTCTATTACTTCAGCAGGGTATGAGAGAAATAGAAAGTTTGGAAATGCTGTGACTTCTGTAACAGACGATCTGCGCCCAGGTCAGGCACACCGCGTTGTGGCATGAGTGCCTGCTGCAGCAGTTGAAGCCAGTGGATGGAAAGTCGCCGTGTGAAAGTGGACCTTACTCCGGGGAAGTACCAACTGCTTCCACTGCGTCTTCCCATAGGGAGATTCCCATACTCGGAACAGCAGGCCCTCTTGGATCTTCAAAGAGTCCCATTGGGCCCAGTACGACTTATACGCAGCGCTTCGGTATGCGATGTCCTCCCAAGTTGGTCTTGTCCCTGCTTCCACTTCTCTCAAGAGTGGTCCCAAGTCGGCGTCCACCAGCTGATCCCTCCACAGGCCTGCGTTATCCCATCCGTCCGAAGGCACTGCCGTGACCACTCTGACAGCTGCGGGCACGTTCCTTCTCTTCCACACTTGTGCACTGGCTGCAATTTTCCGGGCAGGGCCTTTGGGACATGGCGTCTGCGTTGCCGTGGCTCTTCCCTCTACGATGTTCGCAGGTGAAATCGTACTCCTGCAGCCTCTGTACTCAACGGGCTGTCTGGCCCTCTAGATACAGCCAAAAATCTGAAAATTACTCAAGGAAAAACTGAAAGAGCGACATGTTGACGTCTGTGAAGAACATTTCTTTTCTTTTGTAGGAGACAAAACCTGGGTATACTACCACCAAACCGAGATAAAGGAAGCAAGATACTTACGAATGGCGCCATTCCTCATCATCAGACATCGGGGCCCGTACACCTTTAAAGGGATATGAAGTTTACAGTCTCGCAGTATATAATTGCTGACGTCAGTCCTGGGGACAACACGCAGGGATAGCCCGGTTCGCAGCGCATAGCTTTAGTTTCATTAGAACTACTGCTCGCCATGCAGATAGATCTGCCTTCCAGGGAGTGCAAGGTGTTTGACATATTGTGTTAATAACATTACCTTCACAACAATTATTGGACAATCTCCATTTTATAAATTAAAAGTTTTGGGTATTATCAACAACCATTTAACAGCTTGAAAAATTGCACTTTCGAGCTGTCTAAGAGCAGTCGAGGAGGTGTCTGCAAAAATTAACAATATAGAGAATGCACCACCTACAAAAACGAACAAAAAATAAATTGTCCAGTATTCGACACAAAAATACTGGATTTTCAGTGCTGCGTAATATAAGAAATAAACTAAGTCTCGGACAAACATATGAAAATGATTTGTAGTACTCATATGCACCATTAAGTCATGTGACATTGAATGAACTTTCTCCTAATATTTTTATATTGTTTCAGAGAGAGGCGCAGAAAATTCACATTCAACAATTTACGAATGTACATGGTTGTTCACTGTAATTCCCGGATCGAAAACAATGAGAAGGATGACATATTGTAACGTAGTTTATACTTCGTATCCGTACTGGTCTGTACACACGCACACACATACAGCTAAGATGTATGGGATCCGATGTCTGTTCATCATCAAAGCTCCAGAACTTCCGAAAACATCCATCAGTAGGGAAGGTTATGCGGATTTTGGAATGATCCACACTACACGACTAGGGGAAACACCATCACAAGAGCATCATATTCCACTAAGTTAAAAATGCAGCTTCGACCTGAAAAATGATCATAGGAACCTGGACTTCTGACTACGGATACAATGCTCGGCCTCATACTGGCCATGCGACAGTTACAACCTTCGATGACCTGTACTTTCATACTGTGACTTTGTGGGTTTGTGAAATTAAAAGTCCAATTGCACAAACTCAAAATGTTCTTTATTTACACCGAATTATAGTTGGAACACTTGCCGATTACATAGAATTACTTAGCGCACACAATTACAATTCACCAGTTCGTCTGTGACAGGTCCATTGCACGCTCACAGTTACGTACAACTCATCTGATACACGTACACCGTCTTCCAGTCCGTCCACTCACACGGCGCTCCCCACGGCTGCTTGCCAAGAACTGAACTGACTCGCCAACTGCAACCCCTTTTTATAGGGATATTGCTGTTTCTGGAAGTCTCGCGTTTCAGTGAATCACCTCGAAGGTTCTAGAGGGCAGGGGGAGGGGAAAGAGACGGCCAGTGATGTTTTTCCAACCATCCCTTCGTTAGCGCTGTAAGACAAATGGGTAGGCGTGGGCGAATACCTCCCGGCCCTCACCCAGCCGCCAGTTGGTCGCGCCTTCCGATAATTGGGTGACAATAGTCTTCCATATCTGCCATACTCAGCTGTGGCTGCGCAAATAACAAAATAAATTGTTTTCGGAGAAATACGCGCACTTTCTACGTATTGAAGGAAGCGTATTGAACGACAGGAAAACTATGGCAAAAAATTATATACTTGTGTTCCACTTTTATTCAATATAAAAAAATTTTTGATTTTCATTTGGCTCTCTTATATTTGTTTCTTCAATGTCATAAGAAGTATAATATATTTGAGCTTCAAACCTTTATTTTAAGAATGATAATGAATCAAGCATTTAATTTTGGTAATAAAACATCAATGGTTCATTCTTAGGCCGATTTCTCTCTTAGCTGTGTAAACAGCAGAACTGTGAAAACATGCAGTTTACAACATTTTACTATGAAAAACGTTCTCTCTTTATTAAATGTCATACTTTTATGGCTTAGGTTTAACACCGAACCGCGTAATAATGACAGAAAAGGACAGTAAACGTAATTAAATGTATAACATATTCGAGATTAGCGTACTGTGAGCTCAAATGAGGTTAATGGGATATGAGCTGTGGATATTTAACGTCATTACACATACATCACTTCATGATCTCACGACTGGCGTCATCATGAAGCTCACAAATTCTGCTGTCAGGCACATTTAGTTATTTAACGTGACGAGGACCGACATTGTCTTGTTTTAATGAAAGCTGTAGCCATCAGCACTTTGAATGGAATTAATACTCGCAGATTAAACTGCGGGATTCTACAAGTAAAATGAGGACCAGTTTGTTACGTTCCTGGAATACTTACTGACGAATGGGGAATTTAATATTTATAATATGAGTTTTAGTTTTTGTTTTAACTCATTTCCCCAGAGGGGGCATTAAAATCTAGATAATCAATCGTTTTGTGAAGAATACAAACTTCCTGTTTTAAAAAATCAGGAAAATAAATTATTACAATACTCACCTCAGTAGCGTGGATGGTAACGTGTCTGCCTCACGTTCAAGAGGTCCCGAGTTCGAATTTAATTTAGGGTGAGTTACCTGTATAAGGTTTTTCCGGGGTTTTCCCTTATCCTGAAAGACGAATGTCGGGTAACTCTAAGCTCCATGGATTCTGGACTCATTTGAGCATCATTTCATCCATTCCATTCATCGTCCGATATGACTCAATGTTGGAGGGCGTAAATTACACACAAAATAGATTATTGCAATATTATTTCAAATACATACATAACCTAAATAATCGGGATAAAAAAACTACAAAATGAGTACAATGTCAATGAAAAATCCTTAAAAATTAGCGTGAAGGATAATTATTCCCCACTATCGAAGGAAAAACCATTCGCAGGACTGGTTTCGCTCAGCACAGCCGGCCGGTGAAGCTGTTTGCTGTGATGGTGGTGCGGGTGAAAGGAAAATCCCCTGCGACTTTTACATCTGAGAGAGGCGTTAAAAGAGATAGTTTTAACAACCTTAAGAAGATGCACATCTTAAAACCTGGGTTCGATCCCAGGCGATCGCAATTGGGATTTGTGGTGGACAAAGCGGCGGAGGGGCGGGTTTCCTCCTTGTGCTCCGGTTTCTCCTACAATTCTCATTTCACGGTGCACCATCTTCATTGCATGTGTCATTAGTGTCACCGCCTGCGGTGCCCTATGTAGGAAAAGTGGGCGTTAAACATTACAAAGTAAATCTGAAAACGCCAGTTTCTTAAGTTTTCTGCAAATTTGTCCGAGACTGTGTTCTTATGTAAAGATTCAAGGGCATTAAAATTTAGCTTCAGTTCTTAGTTTTTTCAAGTAGCTTATTTTAAAAAATGAAGTTATTACCGATAACAAATAATACACAAATAAAATTCTAAAAATAGTATGCATATACTAAATCTGTTCAAAAGAAAATCATTATTAAAAAACTTATCTTGGGATACCACGAGAGGTGTTAGCTTTCGTCAATTTAATTGAAGATTTTAAAGAACGAAGAGCAATTATGAGTGTGAAAGGACAACTTAAATCATCTGAAAAACATTAAAACCTAGGGCGGTTTTGGTTATATAGTTACAATGTGAGAAAAATTAGGCTTTTTATACTATTAGTATAATCACTTAAGTAGCTTGCTTCATCTTTCTAGAAACAGACATACATATATTTTATCAATTTTTTTTCCTTGTTCCATTTATACCCCGCCTTTAACTGCTATGGTCATATCGGCGGACATACTGAAGGTGTTAACTCGTTATCTTTGGTTTTTAATCATTACATCACGCACACATTCACACTCTCATTCATACTTCCAGACTCTGGGGAAGATGGGGAATTATCTTAGTCAGAGAATCGAACCCGGTACCCCTAGCACGGCAGGCACGTGCGCTACCGACTGGGCTACGGGGCCAACCTTATAAATTTTTATTCCAAACCGAGTTGAACTTTCATTTGTTTTTAAGTAATTAAATGCCTGAGAATAGGCCTCCTGGATCACTAGCCGAATCGTATCTCTATTTATTATATATGTGTATATATAAAAAAACTATACAGAAAATAGTATTTAATACAGAGTGATTTATATAGGACTGACACATTTTTTCTTTAATTGTTCCGTTGGAAATTCATTCAATGACCCAATTTTAGCATCAAATTAAGCAGAATGCTCTGGAGTTTCGATTACTTGTCAGTAGATGCGCAAATGTTTATGTTTTATTCCTAATTGCTATTGTTGGCAGCTGTTTTCGACATTTTTGTGAAAATGCAGTACACATTAAATCAAAGCTCTTCCTTGTGAAGCAACAGTGGAATTCGAATTCAATTACAGCTACTCAAAGGACATACCAGAGAGAATTTGGTGTTCGCAATCCTCCCAAAAGAAACACAATACTGAGACTGGTAAACAAATTGGAAGCAACTGGATCTCTGGTGAGTGAAAAAGGCAAGCATCGTTCATCTAGCGGCTGCTAAGTCCGCTTGCCGTTTGCCCCGGAGTTTAACAACTACGGTGCCATACCAGGATGTGCAACGTTTTTTCCGTCGCCAGCTCCTATCTGCTTGGCAGCAATCCTGGACAGCTTTGGAAGGCACACAACTCCGGGCAATAAAGGAAAGCGTACAACCCTGGCTAACTTCCTGCAGGGATAACCAGCGGGCCGAGGTGATACTCACCCGGCTGAGAATTGGGCACACACGAGCAACTCATGGCCATCTGCTAAGAGGGGAACCGGCCCCTGTGTGTGCCTCGTGTTCAGTACGCCTCACGGTGCGGCATATATTAATCAATTGCCCGCAGTACGCCAGCGTTCGCCAGTCTTTGGGCTTGGGGACTAACTTGCAAGGTGTTTTAGGTGACGACCCAGTGGCCGTGGATAAGGCACTGCGGTTTGTTTTTAAAATAGGTTTTAATAAACAAGTGTGACTTGTATTTTATATTTATTACTTTTAGAGTTTTTAAAGTAATACTCTTTAGATCGTTTTTAATGTTCTTTTAGCAGTTGAGTGTTTTTATTATATTTTACCGTTTTAGCTAAATTTTTATAGCTTTTAGGTTTTAGTATTGACTTCGGGCCCGAATGACCTTGTTGTCGACGGGCCCTAAAACACCACACACTCACTCACTCGTTCATCTAGGCTTCCCACGGTTGTCTTTGACGTAAGAGTACGACTGGAGCAGTCACTCTAAAAATCATTAAGACGTTTGTCGCAGGAGACAGGGTACACCTACTTGATGTGTCAGAGAGCTGTGAAAAGTGCAGGCCTAAAGCCATATAGGGTTACGGTTCATCAGCTACAGGAACCAGATAAGGATAAAAGATTGAATTACTGTCGTTGATTTAAGACGTTCAGTGTGCAAAAACCTGCCACGTTGTCCATCACATGGTTCAAAGACAAAGCATGGTTCCATTCATCCGGTTATGTGAACTCACAGAACTCACGCCATTGGACCATCGAAAATCTACGTCATCCATTAAGCACCTATGCACCCGGTTAAACGGAGTCTGGTGGGCAATCTCCGCACAGAGAATAGTGGGGCCAGACTGTGAAGACTGCAGAGTACCGACTGATTTTCATGAAGTTTGTTGAGCAACTGAATGATGTAGAGCTGAGTCAAGGATATTTTCGGCAATATAGCACAACATGCCATACAACAAATGAATCCATGGAACTAAATGCAAGTTTCTTTGACGGCCGGTAAATTTCCAGGATCCTGTGGCCACCGAGATCTCTAGATCTATGGGGTTACTTAAAAGACAGAGTTTACGCCACACATTCCCAGACATTGGACGCTCTGAAGCATATCACACAGGAGATTCAAGCTATTGACAACAGAGTCCTCCAACGAGTGGCCAGTAACATGGAACGATGTGTTGAGTTGTGCCTTATGCAGGATGGAGGACGTTTTCAACATTTATTATAGAGGTGAATAATGTGTCTTTGTGGGTTCGTAGTATTAAAAGTCCCAGTTGCAGAAATTCAAAATGTTCTTTATTTCCGTAGAAATACACGTACAGTAGCAGGTTACGTCACATTCATAATTACAATCTACCAAGGTCGTTGACCACAACAAAGAGTTCACTTCCAAAACACCAGTTCAATTACCACTCTTTCATTACGTCTTTGTTTACAACTGTTTACGACTCCCCTTGGCGAGTCGTAGCTTCCTTACATACCACGACTCATGTAACTAGATATTTCTGGAACAAACAAGAAATCGAATGTTCTGTAAGACAATCAAGATTTCACTAGAATGTTCCACTTATTTCTTTATTTGTTTGGCATGCTTTTTATCTCCGTGCTATGTTTATCTGCTAATGCAAGCTGTTTATCTCCGCCCTGCTCCATACGTCCCTTATCGCTACCGCGCAGCGCTTTCGTAAATAATGTGTTCGCGACAGTAATATCCCAAAATTCCTCTACTTTTAGGTATAATAAGTTTTCGCTAGCACAATTCGTTTTGAAACAATTAATGAAAGATATGTGTCAGTTCTATATAAATCACTCTGTACTTTTTGAACGCCATGTTTTAAAATTATCGATAAAGTTTGTTACTGATTGGTGAAAAAGGCAGTAGCGAGACCTATGTTAAGAAAAAGACTCTGTCATTTTAACTTCATATTTTCTGTAGCACTAAATTACTCAAACAACAGATTTATACAGCGGCATTTAATTTTTTAAATTTATAGAATGTGCATTAATATTTTTATAAGAATGGGACAATTTCGTTTCAACAAACGAAAACGAGAAAAGATTCCAAAAACTCAAACTTTGAAACGGATGGTGTTTTAATTCCAGTTTCTTAATTTGCTGCTACATAAAGGTAAACAACCACAGTACATTTTAAACGCTTCTGAATATTTTATGACGTACAAATGTGGTTCATTTTTTCGATAACTTCACTAAATATAAAATGAAGCAAGTTGTCAACACTGCTATAGAGTGCAACATTAGATTTTCTGAAGCTATGTACTATTACTCAAGTAAAGGCATGTGAAATAGTGACGTGTGACGTAACATTCTACACACATACAGTACTGCAAATGACAGCTTATGATTGGTAATATCCTGGAAACAAAACACAAAGCACGTGGTAGCTTTCGACCTCATTGGAATAGAAGTAAAGCAAAACCTCGTCACCGTCGTCGTTGTCGCAATTGGCAAACTGAGGAGCAGCCCCAGGATGGTGATACGTGTATCTGCCCTGGATGGGGCTTAACCACGAATTGGCGGGGAGCCTAAAACGGGCCGCGTATATACCGTAAACCTGGTAAAACTGAAAATAAACTTCGGAACAGAGCTATTTCCCATGTAAAATTATACCCTAAGCCGGAAAATTGCCTAACGCGGAAAGGAAAATATTTTTCGAGAACCGATCAACTGAATGCGTTAATAACCTGATTAAAACGGATTACTTTATGTGCAATGGGTTGTAACGTACGTATTTTAAAAAGTGCAATAATTTTGAAGGCGGCAGTGCTTGGACTGAAGTTTCGTGAACCATAAAGTCATAAACTGTAATCCTTGGAGGAAAAGAGAAAGCAAATCATTAGCTCTCTAAACTTTCTTCCAACATACATGGTAAGGATACAACTGTTTTGTAGTGTTCATTCTCAGTTTCGTTCTTGCAAGTTAAGTACGAGTGGAAGAAAACTATGAACTATGTTTATTTTTAAAAGCATAGTCTGTGTACACACAAATTACGTAAAATGAGTTCTAAACATAAGTCATTATCACTAGAGGAAAAATTAAGGTTATTGAAGAACATTTAAAGAACAAACGTCCAGCTAAAGAATTAACTGTGTTGTTTAAATTGGGGAAAACTCACATTTATGAGATTTTGAAAAACAAAATAAGAATTAAAGACGAGTGGCTAAAGAGAAGAGCAAGGTATGTGAAACGCATCACGGAATCTATAGATTGTGACGAACTAAATTGTGCGCGCCAAAGGAATTCCCATTAATGGACCATTGTTTCAGACTCAAGCTTTAGATTCAGCAAGAAAATTAGACAAAGACAATTTCAGAACTTACAATGGATGCCTCGAGAGTTTTAAACATTGCTATAACATTGTTTTGAATGTTGTGTGTGGTGAAGCAAATTATGTTGATATGCAGACAGTTGCAGATTGGAAAGGAAACATTGAAAATAGAGAAACTAGGCGATAAACTGCAATTATTGTACGTAAGTTGAAGATATAGTACATAATACATATCAACCAATTATTATTTACGCTTTATTTTATATTATTCCTTCACTGTAAACCTGTGCGACTATAGCTTCTATAATTTCTTTGTATTCAAGCACAACCCTCTAAAGTCGGAAACCTCTCTAAATGGAAAATAAGTACCGGAACGATCGCGTTCGCGCTGTTATTGAGTTACTTTCCATTTTCTACTTGGAAAAAACTAAGTAAAAGACAGCACTCACACAACACATACAACATACAATAATCTTTTGAGAAAGCCTTTTCTGAAGTACACAAAACGCTGCAAATTGCACTAAAAACTGCAATTCTAACAGACAAAGCAAGGAGAAGTTTCATTACATCGTAAAGAATAAAGTCCTTCATTAGGAACACCATGGGTCAAGATAGGCTTAATTCATTAGCTGTTTGTTTCATTCACAAAGAGGAAATTGGTAAAATCCCTAACTTCAACAACAGGTAATTTAAATGTGCTCAGTTCTTGTACAAGAAATACTTGCTGAGTTTTAATTCATCTTATATTATTATTTACGTGATGTTTAAAAATATATAGTGTTTTGACACATTTCTGCTAATGCTGTGTTTTTGGTAATGCAACTAAGGGTGGCTGTTTAAAAGGTATAATCATAAATCCCTGGCCTGCCAGTCCTATTAGAGAGCCAAGACCTACAAATCCGACTGCCGGCCTCACGCCCACTTACGCAAGATAGAGAAGGGCGATCATCCAACCGATACGGGGAGGAGATGTGGTCAGCATCTCAGCATCCCCCAGCCGGAACGTTCGATTTCGTGACCAGGGCCGCTTACCTAGCGTAAGCTACTCATTTCCGTCACGATGCTGAGTGGACAACTGTCCTATATCCGGATCTTAAAAATCCACAACCACATGGGTGGGAGGCCGCGCCGTGGCTCAGTGGTTAGACCGCTTGGCTCTCACCAAGGCGGCCCGGGTTCGATCCCAGGCGACCGCAAAGTGAGATTTGTGGTGGAAAACACGGCGCTGGGGCGGGTTTTCTCCGGGATCTCCGGTTTCCCCCGCCATCTCATCCCACCGGTGCTCCATCTTCATCTCATGTATCATCAGTGTCATCGCCTGCGGTGCCTTATGTAGTAAAAGCGGGCGTTAAACACTACACATTTCATTTCATGGGTGGGATCGAACCCGGGCCGCTTTCCGTAGCCAGGAGCCAAGGCATACTCCATAGCCAACTACGCCACGGCGCAGTACATTTAAAAGGTGTAACCGCACTTTACTTTCACTACAAGCATATTAACATCTGGACCAATCAAGACAAATGCTTACGAGCCGCCACTGTCATGAACTATTAATTCGAATCTCGACTATTAGTATGTGTCACGCTAAAATTACGATAATTTTATTTTCTCCGTAATTTTAAGAATTTTCTCTGTGTGCAACTATTTAAGTAATGATATTTTTGTCTACTTAATTTACTAGAACACTGAGAAACTGCTAATTACTGTATAATAAATTACAACTATCAATAATGCTTATAACTATGCATTTTGTTAACATACTTAAGTTATTTATTGCAATTATTTATAACTTCTTTTAAAAATTATACACTTTGCTCATTAATAATTCCAGTGTCATCTCAGAAAGTAAGTAACCAACAATTTGTTTTGATAGCTTTCACACTTCTGTAATTTTTCATTTTTAAAATATATTATTTTGAATTGTTCCATACAATGTGTTTTGACCATAACTTTAATAATACGTATTTCTGTAATTTTAATTCAATTGTTAGGATTCCTTTACAACAGTATTATCTTTCTATGGCTCCTATGATAAAAATGGCTTCGTTTTATGCAATAACACAAACCAATAGGCACTCACTCTTTTAATTGGCAGTAAGTACCCACTCCACAAAAATGACCCGGAGCACTCAATAGTGCGACCCAGCTAAAAGAGCAAAGTTAACGTCATTTCCGGGTCGTACTATACGCTTCTCTTGAATTTGCCTGATATTTGGATCGCCCATTCAGCCCCTCCCTTTGTGTACACTGAAACTGGGGTGCATTTTGATGTTTATGCTTGGAACCGTTGATGAGTAATGCAGATCATCTTGCTGGGAAAGTTCCTGTTTTTTTTTTTTTTTATTTCGGCACGGAGGCTTGATGCATACAAAACGCACTCCAGATGTTTTGTGAGAGCAAAAAAAGGAAGGGAACTCTGGATGTTTTACATTACTGCATGCTGACTGCCCTTTTGTTATCTCAGCTCTTGAACATGCTTTTGAACATAATATAGTTTTGCTGCAAATGAAATATAAACTGGAACAGCCGGCAGGCCGTCGTGTTTTGTTACCTCATATTTCAACAGTCACATTACGTCATCACAGTACGGCCTGTCATTCAGACATGGATTAATACGGATTTATTTGTGGAGCTTGCATTCTCTGACTATATCGTCTATTTTATTACTAGATATATGCCCGATTTCACCAACAGATGTTAAAATCGGCGTTAACAAATGTAACGTAACAACTGTCACAGCGCTAACACTACTGTTAAACTTCTTGCATTTCACCAACCTGTTTTCTGAAAATGTTAACAAGCACGTGTTAACGCCAAGAGACTTGTAAATATTATAGCTATATAAGTCTATGGATGAGTCGTATTATTTTCTGAAAGTACTGCAATGCTCTTTTGTTTTTATTTTCGTCTGCACACAGCTGAAAAAAGGGCGGGTAAACAAAATCGTAAACATAAGCCGTAAGACAAATTTCTCATCGATGGAGAAAGAATTGTTAATTGAATTGGTGACGAAGTGTAAAGATATCGTGGAAAATAGAGGACGGATGCGTGAATGTAAAAGATAAAGATGTCACGTGGGAAAATATTGGAAGCGAATTTAATTCAAATGCATGTGTCACTACTACAAGCACTAAACAACTTCGTCAGTATTAAGTAAATTTAAAACGAGGTGCGAAGGACAAGTGACTTGAATGTCTCAAGACGAGAGGTGGACAGTGTTATGATCCACATAATTCAGTGAATTGTAAAATCGCAAAGTTAAAAATACTTGAAGCAAAGGCCAGATCGGCATATTCCTTTCGATGCATGTTATCAATATTAAATATATTAAAACGAGGAGCGAAGAACAGAAGTGACGAGTGACTTAAACGTTTCAAGACGGGATGTGGACAGTGTATTATCCACATAATTTAGTGAATTATAAAATCGCAAAGTTAATAATACTTGAAGCAAAGGCGAGGTCGACATATTCCTTTCGATACATGTTCTCAGTATTAAATATATTTAAAATGAGGAGCGAAGAAGGACAGGTGACTTGAACGTTTCAAGACGGGAGGTGGACAGTGTATTATCCACATAATTCAGTGAACTATAAAATCGCAAGGTTAATAATACTTGAACCAAAGAAGAGATCGGCATATTCCTTTCGATACATGTTCTCAGTATTAAATATATTTAAAATGAGGAGCGAAGAAGGACAGGTGACTTGAACGTTTCAAGACGAGAGGTGGACACATAATTTAGTGAATTATAAAATCGCAAAGTTAATAATACTTGAAGCAAAGGCAAGATCGGCATATTCCTTTCGATGTATGTTCTAACTCAGTATTACGTAAATTTAAAACGAGGAGCGAAGGACAGGTGACTTGAACGTTTCAAGACGGGAGGGGGACAGTGTATTATCCACATAATTCAGTGAACTATAAAATCGCAAGGTTAATAATACTTGAACCAAAGAAGAGATCGGCATATTCCTTTCGATACATGTTCTCAGTATTAAATATATTTAAAATGAGGAGCGAAGAAGGACAGGTGACTTGAACGTTTCAAGACGAGAGGTGGACACATAATTTAGTGAATTATAAAATCGCAAAGTTAATAATACTTGAAGCAAAGGCAAGATCGGCATATTCCTTTCGATGTATGTTCTAACTCAGTATTACGTAAATTTAAAACGAGGAGCGAAGGACAGGTGACTTGAACGTTTCAAGACGAGAGGTGGACACATAATTTAGTGAATTATAAAATCGCAAAGTTAATAATACTTGAAGCAAAGGCAAGATCGGCATATTCCTTTCGATGTATGTTCTAACTCAGTATTACGTAAATTTAAAACGAGGAGCGAAGGACAGGTGACTTGAACGTTTCAAGACGAGAGGTGGACACATAATTTAGTGAATTATAAAATCGCAAAGTTAATAATACTTGAAGCAAAGCCGAGATCGGCATATTCCTTTCGATGTATGTTCTAACCCCTCTTGTACTTCCGCAGTAACCTTCATAACAACTTGTTTTGACAGTCTATACCTCTGTAGAAAATTTTCTTCTCATAGCTTCTCAAAACAATTTCTCCTCATAGGCCGTACTCTATTACGAATGCCATTTAGACGTCTTAAACATATAAAATCGACATCAACAGCTGCGTTCACACCCGCCATCGTTACTATTTACAATTGTTAAGGACTTAACAACAGAAATTTGGATTGTTAGTTTAACAAGTGATTTAACATGAGTGTTAAGCTAACACTTGTTAGTGAAATGCAATTTTTGTTATAACTATTGTTAAACTCGTGTTAAGTCTTAACATATGTTGATGAAATCGGGCAATATTCTTACAACATTTTTTGCACACACGCGTTTTTCTAAAAATGTCTTTTTTTGGGTTAGAGGCCTCAACAAATATTTTCCGATGAAATCTCAACATGAAATTTTTGGGCGGAGTTCAGTACTGCCCTTACTATACCGTAAAAAGAAGTGTGCACAAGACTGTATGGAAATTAAACGCTCCCGCATAATACAAGGCGTGCTAGTCAAATTATCTACTCTGTGGATTTCAAAGCTCGCTCACTTGACAGCAAGAGCTCCTCTCTACGTGGAGATTGCTCGAGAAAATCGCTGTCTCTCTCCCCCTTGTTACAAGGATTGCCGTTGAGATGAGGGAGATACCCTCAAGGCATTCAAAGAGAAAGCTTTTGATATGACGTCCTTTCTGTTCCAGCTGGAATACGGGGGGGGGGGGCGATGCGAGCGGCAGTCATTTTCATACTGCACCGAAAGTTATGACACGACTGGCGCTAATGACGTAATGTGGACCTATGAGATGGGTTCCCTAACATTACCGTCGCAAACACGCGTCTCTTAAACTGAAATACTACATTCTAAAATGGAACAAAAAACTAAAGGATGAAAACCTTTCAGAAGTAATAACTTGTAATATAAGTTAGGTTGGATTCAGGTTACTACGTGATGCAAAAAACATTTGTGCCCGATTTCACTAACAGATGTTAAGACTTAACACTAGTTTAGCAACAGTTTAACAAAAATTGCACTTCACAAACAAGTGTTAGCTCAACACTCATGTTAAATCTCTTGTTAAGCTAACAATCATATTTCGTTGTTAAATTCTTAACAATGTAAATAATCAAGATGGCGGGCTTGAAAGCAGTTTTTGATGTCGATTTGCTATATTTAAGACCGTCTAAATTACGCATTCCTAATAGAGTATGGCCTATGAGGAGAAATGTTTTTGAGGAGCTATCAAAATAAAACTTTCTACATAGGTATACACTGCCGAAACAAGTTGCTATGAAGGCTACTGCGGAAGTACAAGAGAGGTTAGAACATGCATCGAAAGGAATATGCCGATCTCGCCTTTGCTTCAAGTATTAATAACCTTGCGATTTTATAGTTCACTGTCTACCCGTCTTGAAACGTTCAAGTTACTCGTCCTTCTTCGCTCCTCGTTTTAAAATTACGTAATTTTGTCGTTAGAAAATACATCGAAAGGAATATGCCGATCTCGCCTTTGCTTCAAGTATTAATAACTTTGCCATTTTATAATTCACTGAATTATGTCCACCTCCCGTCTTGAAACGGTCAAGTCATTCGTCGCTTCTGTTCTTCGCTCCTCGTTTTAAATTTACGTTATACTGACGTTAAAACATGCATCGAAAGGAATATGCCGATCTCGCCTTTGCTTCAAGTATTAATAAATTTGATCTTTTATAACTCACTGAATTATATAACTCACTGTCCACCTCCCGTCTTGAAACTTCAAGTTACTCGTCATTTCTGTCCTTCTTCGCACCTCGTTTTAAAATTACATAATAGTGTTTCGTGCTTCTAGTAGTGACATATGCATTTGAATTGCATTCCTTTCCAATCTTTTCCCACGTGACATCTTTCTCTTTTACATTCACCACATCCGTCCTCTTATTTTCCACGATACCCTTATACTTCGTCCCCAATTCAATTATCAATTCTTTCTCCATCGATGAGAAATTTATCCCACGGCATCTGTTACGATTTTGTTCACCCACCATTTTTTCAGCTGCGTGCAGACGAAATGAAAACAAAAGAGCATCGCAGTACGTTCAGAAAATAATACGGCTCATCCATTGCCTTCTATGACTGTCATATTTACAAGTCTCTTGGCGTTAATACATGTTTGATAACACGTGTTAACACATTTTCCGAAAGCAGGTTGGTAAAATGCAATAAGTTTAACAGTTTTGTTAGCGCTGTAACAATTGTTAAGCTAGATTTTAACATCTGTTAGTGAAATCGGGCAAAAATGTTTATAATTATATACCAGGTGAGTCACCTGCCCCTATTTATTTTTTTAATTTATGCAACGTGCTATGCAGCTTATGTGACTTTCGCCTTTCTTGAATGCCTTCTAATGAAAGATCTGGAGAACAGTTTATACAGGGGGGATAGATAAGTCAGTGCATAAGTGTTGTATGGGACAGAAAACAATCACTATGTATGTCGATTCCAAAAACATCATACTCAGAAACAGAGAACTGCAGTAGTAATTTTAGACAAGTTGACAAAATGTTATTCATTAGCATACATTCATACACACATTTAAACACGCCCCTGAAGGAACTATCACATGCATCAGTTGACAATAACATTGGAGCATAAAATGGCATCGGTTCCCTAAGTGGGACTAATTGGCTTTAAATCTTCAGTCAACATGTGTTTTCGTTGTACAGCCGTGTCATAAATGTTGAGTATTAAGTAGATGTTTTCACTTCTGTCACAAATTACGACAGTTTTTATCTCATACAGTAATTTTAATGGAGGATGCAAATCTCTTATCTGCGTTAAAACTACTAAAACGAGCTCAAAACACTGTATGAAGCTGTAAAACCGCGTAAAGATTCAAGGAGGGTTCTGCGGTCTACGGCTATTTATTCGTGTAGGAACTTGCCCTCACAAGGTAGCGTTGGCTAAATGGTATTATACAGGCTACTCCACCCCTCTGTCAATTTAAGTTGGCTTCAAATCCCTTGTGATCAGCCCAAAAACAATTATTACCCTATCTTTTACCTCTTGAGACCTATAATTTGATTTTATAATACAAGTAACATTTTTATAACGTTATATGTGTTTCCAGACTACAATAATAACCATGTTTTCCATTGTCGGATAGTTATAAATGTATAGTTTGTAGTAGATATTTTTTTATGGTCGGCATTGTGCTTGACCCACTCAACCAAGTTTCAAATACTTCACAAATGCAAAGAGAAACATAGGATTTAAGCATGAGACGAAAACTATTAGAATTAATGTCGTCGACATGCTCATAAAAATGAAAGCCAATAATACGTAAAATGGTTTACAACACCAGATACGCCGTGGCTCAGTGGTTAGACCGCTTGGCTCTCACCAAGGCGGCCCGGGTTCGATCCCAGGCGACCGCAAAGTGAGATTTGTGTGTACAACACGGTGCTGGGACGGGTTTTATCCGGGACCTCCGGTTTCCACCGCCATCTCATTCCACCTTTGCTCCATCTTCATCTCATGTATGATCAGTGTCACCGCCTGCGGTGCCATATGTATAAAAGCGGACGTTAAACACTACAAACACACAACACCAGATACGGTACAGATCATAAGGGTCACCAAGTTAATCATGATCTCTAATTACAGATAAAGATGGCCCGTAGTTACCCTTTAAAGGACAAAACCCTCTCCTACCTGACGGTGGGGTAAGCTCGTCAGAGCTTAAATAGTGAACTATTCCTTGTAGATCCCTAATAATCGGATTATAATTCTTGTGTCTTTGGCTCACAACTAGACCAATAGCAACAATAAAGATAGGAGAAAGAAAAAAGAAACAAAATAATGTGCCATTGTTTCGGACCTAGCCTTTGTATCTCCATATTCCATCAGTTAATCCGCTCGACCACCTGCCACGTATTTATTATCTGTCGCTCTTTGCGAAAGCATTCGTTTATCACCTTGCTAGTATTATACAGCGTGTTTCGAAACGACACCGAACGAATATATAAAGCAGTTGCTCAGCTTCTGTGACACATATACACAGTTTTTACTGCCAATAGAGCCGCATAAAAACTATGCTCTAGAATGAGTGTGCATTAGGCAGTTGCAGGAACAACGCGGCATGCTTCACGCTATCGAAGTTCGCAGGTAGGTGACACAGCATGCCGCCTGCTGTATCTGTTTGTAAACATACCGCCATACTCCACGGTAGCTTGCTACTATTAAGAATTTTTTTGGCTTATGAAACCGCAATAAAGAAGCTATTGTTTAGTTATTTGTTTATGGGTGTTTAACGTGTTCCAACATTCCGTTATAACAGTCAATGACGGCAAATAAGTTGGTGGACATATGCAACTTAAACCTTTTAGAGGGAAGTTAATGTTAGTGAGATAGAGGATGGAAGCATTACATGATAAAAAGAACACAGAACAATATCAAAGAATTGTAGATAAATTTAACTAATACTAAATGCCTTATGCAATGAGACAAGCATTTTATTCACTGTGTTTAATAATACTAAATAAAGCATTTGTAACTTAAAGGGAAGCTGTTGAGTTTACAATAACTGGTTGAAAGCACTGTACAACTAGTTGAAAGAACATCATAGCAAAATGAGCAACCTTGGAACTGTCCGAGTCACTGTCGACTTTTTCACCAGTAACTGCACTTTGCCCCATTACCTGAAAGGGAGGCTAGGGTCACTGATAAAGAACAAGGAGCAATGCTTTTGTTTTCGTGGTCGGTGCGTCCCAATAACAACTTTTGAGGTTCGCACACCAGTGGTTCCTGCCCTGCCAAATCACAAAATAATGTAATATTTAATGCTGCAAAGAATTATACCTAAGAGAATTTCGAAGCTGCGACATCGAAATTCGGAATAGTTAAGTTATAAACTACGAAACGGCTGTAAGCATGAAAACACGTCGTTATTTAAACTTTTCGCAGCTTATTGGTCCTCATTCAGGGCTGTAAGTATTAAAGCTGGGTCCGTATAGTACCGAATAGAGGGGCAGAGCTACAATGACGGCTTTTATGCTAAAAGGGCCAATGTTTCCACATTAGAGTATAAACTGTGTGTTGCGTAGATAGCTACAGAGGCTAGCACAGAGAAATCTGACCTTACCCTATGTTATTTTCTAGGTCTGTTCCAATGTAAGTGCATAATGTGCAGTGGTTTATGTTGGTAAGGAAATACTAAAAGAGTTACCATGACTACTCCTCTCCAATTTGGTTCTAGCCCTTAATGTTTGTCACTAGGGATATTTTTATTTCAGGTTTGGCAATAAAGGATACTTTATGAAAATAGGCTGGTAGAACGGTAGATATTTTTTGTTCTGTTTTTGTTTTGTAATTTACGTCCTCCAACGTTAAGTAATATCGGACGATGAATGGAATGGGTAAAATGATGCTCATATGAGCCCGGGGTCCAAGGAGCTTAGAGTTACCCGACATTCGTCTTCCAGGATAAGGGAAAACCCCAGAAAAACCTTATCCAGGTAACACCTTGACCGAGATTCGAACTCGGGACCTCTTGAACGTGAGGCAGACATGCTACCATCTGCGCTACCAAGGCGGGTAGAGCTAAAGATGATGAGTAAAACACACGGGAAGGTGTCAAAAGAAGACTAATTGACATTAACCGAGCGGACGTTAAATCTAATTGCAAAATAAGCCTTCTCCAGGTCTATTAAGGTGAGACCTTAGTTTGAAAGAAATGTATAAGTTCAGATAAAGGGTAGTTGTCATGTTAGGATCTACTAGCACCACAGTAACTGGCAAAAGATGGCCAGCTCATTGGAAAAAACACTAGAAGGCAGATTAAATTGCTTCATACGTACTTATATCTCAACCATGTATTAAATATCTCTATAATACACTTAATAATTTGACACCAATAAAGATAACGTATCTACACTGGTCATCCAGAAAGAAATGACCGTTTACGTGTTCCTGCACTGTCCGGTTTCTATCCAACGGCGAATGGTTTCCTGTACATCTCTGTTTAGTGTTGCAGACAAATTAAGTTTTTATTATGGTTTCTTTGCTTGTTCAAAATATGTAATAGAGATAAGAGATGTCAGTTGTTGAAATCCACAAAAATTGACAGTCAACTAAGGAACGTGTACGCTGATACAATAATGAACAAAAGAAGGGGGGAAAGTGGTGTTAAATGCTCAACAATGGGCAAGCAAATGTCCCTGACGAAACTCGACCATGACATGTCATTTGTCACATGATTTGAAGGAATGAATGAACAGAAAAACTGTACAGGGTCTAACTGAGTTAGATATTTTTTCCCAAATGTATTCGTTATTTGACAGAAATATCGCGAACTTCAGTTTTTTTTAAATAGTAAGCTTTTAAAAAAAGCAAATATGTAGGTATATAGAATAACAAGGTAGATTATTTTCATATTTTAAGAAAAGTAGAGTGCCCTTCCAAAGCATAATAGGAAAACCGCTTCTGAACCTTCAGTTGACCTCCTTTATGTAGTAATATCAAACCCATGTCGCCCTTTTGAAATGGCACCATTCAAACTCTCTTGCCATATCGTTTCGATAATGGTTCAACACTGAACCTTCTATTGGATTAAATTTATTTATTGATTCCAATATGAAAGCACTCCAGGAATCCCAGACGCTGCAGAACAAAAGAGAAACGTGTTGTACGTACAATGGAATAAAGCTGGTCATTAGTGCGCATGAGCAAATACATCAAGCTGCGGTATTTATCAAGAATTCTCGAATAACGTTAACAGACTTGCCGACTTTGCAGAGAGGGTTAGGATAAGTGGATAGTTAGACCTACACAGATCTTCCAGGAGAAATAGATTGATCTTTAAACCGCAGGAGGTTACAGGCCGCAGTAAGGCAGACGCGTGTAAGTTCCATTACAGGAGTTGCCTTGAGACAACTCATTTTAAATAAATTTATTTGTATGGAGAGATGTTTATAAAATCTACTGTGGTGGCTTCAAACTCAAAGAGACCCAGGTGAACTGTTGTTGAAGTAAATCATTTCCTAACCTCCTTAAAGGTTACTCTGTAAGTATGAATGTGGGAATTATTACCAGTGTAATTGAGCGATGGTTCAGGCGGTTTCATTTGTGGTCCGCATTCGGACCTCCGGTTCGATTCCCGTGGCCGATCTACCTGTCCAATGGGGTTTTTCAAGGGTTTTCCCAGGTAGCCAGACCAATGCTGGGTAGGTTAATTACATCGCCCGAATTTCCTGTCCCTTCATTTCATCTCTATTGCCATTTCATATCATCTTTCATCTGGTAGTCTCTTTCAGGGTAGAAATGTCGGGGGTGTCTCGGCGTTGCATGGCAGGATGATATGCTCTTAGTAAACCTTCCTCCTCCTCCGGCCTCTGACCCGGTCTGGTGGGCCGTTTCGGGACCACAGTGGTGTGAGATGACGGTTCTTCTAGCCTGCCGGAGAGTTTCCAAATAATAAAGTGCAGGGACTCTGCCCTCTGCTCTGTCGTGACTCCTTGGAACGACCACACCCTGTCTCCTCTTCCCTCATACTTACTACTGGGGATGCCCCGGAAATGTTCCGATGCTCTTGGTATCTTTTGGTGTGTTATTTGGCATAAACGTTTCACCATTCATGTTCTACACCAGTCTTGGCTGTGCCAATCTCTTATTGGTTTATATCAAAATCCAATAACACAAGCCATGACCGATAAACAAGGCGCGTAGCTGAGGTGCGTAGTGCGAGGGGTGGGGTAAGGAGGAATTTAACCTTAGTGGAACGATTGTCAACATCACATCCTTGCTGTGTCCGTCGCTTATTGCTTTGTTGTCATAACTCGGGAACCTGGGAGGACAAAGAGTGGGTTATAAGGAATGGGAGCTCGTAGATTAATTACTAGAATATTATCGTCTTTGTGTTTTCCCTTTATGTTTGTCTACGTGACGAAAATATGCTTTAGTATGCTCGGTAAATTTTGAGTAGATACAGCTTAACTTACAGTTTTAAATTACTTTATAATGAAATGAGATAGTTCGAAATAAATATGCGCAATGTGGAGTTCAAATTGATACCCATAATAAAACAGATAAATCTGTCCCATCCTTCATTCCCTTCCCAAGAAAACTGCACACACCTGAAAAGATTCATTATTCGAAAAGGATTGGCAATCTGCTCCTTCCTCAATAACCACTGAGACGCGTTCTGAATTATGTAGCTTAAACTACATGTAACTTTCTGGGCTTCTGGTTCACCTCAGCCATCGCGAAACAAAGGGCAGGCGCACGCCTCCCTATCGCTGACAGGGTTTGAACTTGGGGCGTGGTACCATTCACTTATAAACAGCTGTTCCATACATCGAAAAGTTTCCGTGCACCGGACTGTATAATACATCAACTTTGGACCTCCGTACCAAAACCCCTCCTGTATCCTGGTCCAGTCCAGTACCATGTGTAACCGCAGTATCAGACAGCGATTAGGAAGCGGCGAATGAATTGAAATCACGAGAATTAAAAAAGAAGATAAATTAATGAAAATGCTTTGCTAAACTAATATAAAATATTGTTATATTAATATGAAATCAGAATGAAATTAGAGTAGTGATTAAAATAGCGGTTTAATTAAGAATAAGATGGGAAGAATATAATTTAAGACAACTAACATGCTAGAATCCATGTAAGGGAGAGAAAATATTTCTGTAAAATCTGAACACAAGTCGGGGAGACAGGAAGAGGTGACCGTTAGCCTCTTTGTTTAAGGAAAGGTTCAACGTCTGAGAACTATAAGCAAAAATGTGTAGGAACAATAAGGTTTTCAAGATGCGGTCAGGCGTAAGACCTAAAAGGATTTACTTTGCTGTGGCGATAACGATGTATACCGTTACAAAGAGCCCAGGGTAGGCGGGACCCAACTCACGGTGGGATGTAACGACAATGAGTTCGATGAGTTTTGCTAACCAATAAAGAAAAATCGAAATAAAATGAGAAACCAATAATAATGTAAGATTTGAGAAATAGGAAGAAGGGTGAGTTATTTTGGTCATGTGATAAGGGTTAGAGTAGGGATCAGAATAAAGTAAGAACGGAATCGCAGAGTAGACGAAACTTCACTTCAACAGTCATTCTACGAGGGGAAAGACGTGTTAGTGCGCGTGAAGAAGAAGTAGGGAAGATTTCTAAGTCCGAAATGTAAATCACTTCTACAGTCAGACTACGAGGGAAAAGACGTGTTATTGCGCACGAAGAAGAGGTAGTAAAGATTTCTAAGTCCGAAATGTAGGGAAGTCAGGAATAATGCAACCAGCGTGAGAGAAGCAGCAGAAGAAGTTTATAATAGCAAAGTATTCGCCGTATAAAGAATTAAGAGAATTCTGTTAGGAAGTTTAGTAACAGGTGGTCACCGCTACCAATCAATCGGAATCAACGAATTGAGTGAGAATTAAATCAATTTTTGCAACGAACCAGTGTATTATTGAGACAACTGAGCAGCCAACAAACAACAAATCCATTTCCTACAACCATTCACCTGAAGAACAAGAGATCTCATAGCTCCAATTAGAACCCAAATCAAAAGTAAACACCAACCAATTTGAAATCTGACATGCGGGTATGCCGCATAATGGCGCCGACACGTTGGGGCTTCGAATTGTAGGAAATGGGTGAAATGTAACGACGACAACAACGAGGAGAAGTGAGAAGAACGACGACGAAGGACGACTACGAGGAGAAGTGAGAAGATCGACGACGACAACTACGATGAGGACAGCAGAGACTACGAAGAAGACGGCAAAAACAACTACATAGAATTTTCCCCCAACCAAGAGAGAAGTTCAAGTTCTTTCGACATCAACTGAGCCTACTAGACGACGAGCAGCACGACAAAAATTGGTAAAGACATCACATAAACACCACAGCCGTACAACAGAACTGTGAGTTACACATACTCAATTTATATTTCTTGTAAATGTAATATCATTCAGTGAAATCAATATCTATGTAATGTCTTAGTAATAAGTATTTTGGAAGGGAAATTAGAAAATTTAAAGGGGAAGTTCAATGCTTTTGAGAAATAAGAAGATCGTACAGAATAAATTTAAAATGGAAAATTCTGGGGAACAAATAATTATGGAGACAGAGAAAGAGTTGGAAGTTGTTAATGAAGAGATAATGGAAAGCAATGTTATAGGATCAGTAGATGAGGGTGTAAATGGT
The DNA here is from genome assembly GCA_030765055.1 of Mantis religiosa. Lineage (NCBI taxonomy): Eukaryota > Metazoa > Arthropoda > Insecta > Mantodea > Mantidae > Mantis > Mantis religiosa. The sequence continues at coordinate 83,943,703 of CM060959.1, forward strand.
GTAAGTAGCTTAAATGTAAATAGGAGAAGTGACAATCCTGGGGTCATGGAAAATCTACAAGAGATGTTCCAGAAACTCATGGCGCAAATGACTATACAGAGTCAATCACTAGAAGCTAAATTAGTAGAACAGAACCAAACACTAGAAGCTATGGACAAATCACTCGAGGCTAAATTAGTAGAACAGAACCAATCACTAGAGGCTAAATTAGTAGAACAGAACCAAGCACTAGAAGCTAAATTAGTAGGACAGAACCAAACACTAGAAGCTAAATTAGTAAGTCAAATTACAAGCCAAGGGAAAGAAACAGAAACTAGAATCACTGTCAGAATTCAAGGAATAACAGGGGAAATTCAATCTGTAAAAGAGGCCCTGCAGCGAGAAGTAGGTACTATAAGAAGTGACCTAGAAGCTACCAAATCTCTCGTTGCAGGAGTAGAAAATAGAATAGGGGAGGAAATTAATAAGGAAAGAATAAGATTAGATGAACTGACCACGACACAGGTAACTTTTGTACAAGAGATAAATGACCGGTTTGACACTGTAAACAATAGTATAGCAGCTGACATGGAGAAGTTAAAAGAAAAGGTAGCACGTGTAACAAATATTCAATCAGAGAATACACAAATGTTGAGGGAAACAGTAAGCGAGATATCTCAAATCAGAGATACCGTAACTGGCTTCCAGCTGCGACAGCAAGGGCAAGTACCTGAGAGTTCCAATTGTACTATACATACACACAATGGAGAGAGGCAGAACGAACAGGTTAGCGCCCCTTCTGTCTCTCCTCAAAGCAGCAATAATAGCGAAATAAATATGCAAAACGTAAATATGTATCCAGCAGTGCACATGAATTTTCTAAGCGAATTGCCCCTCCCGAAATTTAATTGTCGCAATGACAACGCAGTACAATTTTTGGCCGACTTAGAAAAGTATTTTGTCATCAGAGGTGTACCCGAGCAATATAAAATGATAATAGTTCAAAGGGCGTTAGAATCTGCCGAACTTAATTGGCTACGAGTAACTGTGGGAGAAGGATGCAGCTACGAGTTGTTCAAAACAGCTTTCCTAGAAAAGTATTGGAACGCCAATGTCCAATACCAAGTAAGGAATCAGATAACAAATGGCCGATACCAAGGTAATAATGGAGAGTCTATTACTGATTATTTCCTGAGATATTCGCAAATGAGTAAATATCTACAACCTCCATTACAGGAAGCCGAACTGATTTCTCTTCTCACGCCCCACCTTCCTGAGAACATTAGAAATCACATGGTGGTAGCAAGACCTCAGACATTGAGAGAGGCAATTACATTGTTAACGGCTTTACAAAGCGTTGGGACGCAAAATTCACAAAATAGACATGAGAATCGAATGCCAGTGAGAAATCCACACAGACCGTGGAATAATAATAGTCATGACGGGGAAAGGGCACACAATCCCCGAAATTTTAACACGAACCATATGGCTACTCGTCAAAGATACGATGCCCACGTCCCGAGGGAATTCCCTAACAACAATAGAGGGAGACAGGGACCACCAAATTCAAATTCATATAATTTCCCTATGAGATATGTACATGTAACTAGGAATGGAAATAGGGGTCAACCCCCATTTCTTCGAAGAGGGAATGCAAGACCGACGTTCCGACTACCAGAAGCTAATAGACAGTATCAATCACGTGACGCTGGTAGAGAGTGCCATACAGACAGACCTGAAGTAAGACAGAGGAATCAACTTCTCTCAAGAGAATGGGTGCGTTCTCCTCCACCCACACCGAGGGACGCGGCGCCCGAGGTAGATGAAAGGCCAGAGACGACACAGCATACGGGAAACGAATCCAGGGTGCGATAGAAGACGTCCCGCATCGGACCCGGATGAACACGCTAGTTCTTAATTTGAACAGGGACACAGCTCTGAGTAGGGTGGTACAAAATAAAACAGAAACAGAAATAGAAAACGGTACTCAAATAAACAATCACTTAACAGAATTACAAGAAGTGAGAGATGCTCCACGAATTGCTGCAATAATAAACAAAGAAAAATGGCACATTACCATAGATTCAGGATCCTCAGTTTCAGCTATAAGTCAAGCATTCTTTTATCACTTAAAAAACAATGGAATGAAATTGCAAACATTGCCCGTGAAAAGTGCATATTGTACTCTGGCGGTAGGTCGCGCCAAACAAAAGATTAATACACAAATGCTTTTGAAAGTCACCATTGGGGAGGATACAATAGAATTTGTATGTTTTGTTATTAATAGGCTATCTGTAGACATTATTATGGGTAATGACGTGTTGTATGCGCTTCAAGCTAAGTTGAATTATCAAATGGAAGCCTTGGAAATCAAAATTAAAGACGTCATAGTTAAAGTTCCGTTTAGCTCAAGGGAAGCAGAAAATGAGATAAGATTGACAGATGAAGAAAAAGAAATAGATGGAGAAACATTTTTTGTAGAATTTATACGAATAGGAGGGATGGAGCTAGTTAAGATGAATCCATTAAAAGCAGAAGAGATGGGAAACTATGATAAAGAAGTGTACGTAGCGGCAGAAGAAGGGCTTTTAGAGATGACGTCATACGGACTTGGGCAGACAGAAGCATGTGAACAGGAGATAATTACCCTACCAGATGATTTCCAGGTAGTCGAAAATAATGTAAACATGACCTATAGAATAAGAGAAACAGTAGCAAACTCGAACCTACTTAACGACCACCAAAAAGAGATTTTTTATAACGTTTTATGTAAACACAGAAATGTATTTTCGGAACACACTGGGACCTATAGTGATTTTTGAGTATGTCGCATCTAGAACACAACGTCGTACCATCCGTGCTCTAATCCAAGCGAGCGCGTAATGAAAGACCTAGGTGTTCATCTCCGAGTCCTTTGCTCATTGAAACAGACTACCTGGCCAGACCACATCAACTATATTGAGTTTATATTCAATAATTCAGTCAATCTAACCACAGGATATGCTCCTATCCAATTGCATAGGAATTTAACACCGGAACCAATAATAGAGGGTGTTCCGGAAAGTATCCAAGTGACAACCGAGACAGATCGAGAACGGATCCAAAATGCTGTTAAAAGAATAATGGAAAAAGTAGAGAAAAGAAACGCAAAGAAAATGCGGTATAAGAAGAATTGGGAACCAAAGGTCGGCGACTTAGTTCTAGTGAGATCGTTCGACAAGTCAGATTTGTTAGGAAAGAAGAATAAAAAGCTATATATGCTATGGAAAGGCCCATACCGGATTGAGAAAATATTTGGTGACAGAGCGTATGCCCTAATACACCCAAGAAATGGTAAACCAATAGGCAGATATAACATCTCCCTAATAAGGCCATATCGTCAAAAAACGTTGTAAACAGTACAGAGCAGACCCAAGAATCACCTGTGTAAATGTGATTGAAATTATATATACGAAGATGTAAAAAAAAAAAAAAAAAAATACCAAGTAAAAGTTATATAATTAATACGGGTAACGTTTTCGTTTGAAATTCAAACACTGCGTGGGAGTTGCAAGTTCCAAAATTCCTGTGCACAAACAAAATGATAATGTAATAAGAATAACCACAGCTAATGAACATGTTAGAAAGATCTTTAAAAATAATGTGTGAAATGTAAATATAGTATAAGTACTGATGTATTCATGTGCCAAAAGGCTATGTTGTTATTGTAAAGGTCACAGACTTAGGCGTGACAAAGTGAAAGAAAGTTTAGAGTGAAAAGTGAAGTGGAAAGACAGGACAATGAACTGCCAATGTTTACTGTCAGGTAAACGAAACACCTGATTACAGGTAGACAACTGAGTGCAGGTAGAGGTAACCATATTTGGACATCATTACGCAACCTATAATGTGAGGACGAATGTTCTTACGGTGAAGGACTGAAAGATAAAGAAACGTCCCAATAAGTTAATATAATAATATTAAAAAAAAAAAATCATTGAATGTAAAATGTAATATTGTAAACTGTAATATAGTAACATTAATGTAGTACTTAAGGAATGTAATAAGGTAAAATCAAGTTGATGTCAAGTGAGACAAGGATAATTCAGTGAAGTGTATATATAGTTGAGGTATCACGAATGTTATTTGTATATAGGGTAATAACCACATATACGACAGTGTACTTGTCTATGTACGTAATGTATCATATCTATAATTCTATGTATATGATGTACCATATTGACCATTCTATGTGTATAAAGTAACACACTGATGAAGATGAGGGAAACGGTGACCACCGAAAAATGTTTCGAGTAGGGAATGAGAAATTATAAGATATAAGGAGGAAATGTCATGACGGGGGTTTGACAAAATTTAAATAATGGGTATTTCATTTTTGTCAAACGGGCATTATGTAACCGCAGTATCAGACAGCGATTAGGAAGCGGCGAATGAATTGAAATCACGAGAATTAAAAAAGAAGATAAATTAATGAAAATGCTTTGCTAAACTAATATAAAATATTGTTATATTAATATGAAATCAGAATGAAATTAGAGTAGTGATTAAAATAGCGGTTTAATTAAGAATAAGATGGGAAGAATATAATTTAAGACAACTAACATGCTAGAATCCATGTAAGGGAGAGAAAATATTTCTGTAAAATCTGAACACAAGTCGGGGAGACAGGAAGAGGTGACCGTTAGCCTCTTTGTTTAAGGAAAGGTTCAACGTCTGAGAACTATAAGCAAAAATGTGTAGGAACAATAAGGTTTTCAAGATGCGGTCAGGCGTAAGACCTAAAAGGATTTACTTTGCTGTGGCGATAACGATGTATACCGTTACAAAGAGCCCAGGGTAGGCGGGACCCAACTCACGGTGGGATGTAACGACAATGAGTTCGATGAGTTTTGCTAACCAATAAAGAAAAATCGAAATAAAATGAGAAACCAATAATAATGTAAGATTTGAGAAATAGGAAGAAGGGTGAGTTATTTTGGTCATGTGATAAGGGTTAGAGTAGGGATCAGAATAAAGTAAGAACGGAATCGCAGAGTAGACGAAACTTCACTTCAACAGTCATTCTACGAGGGGAAAGACGTGTTAGTGCGCGTGAAGAAGAAGTAGGGAAGATTTCTAAGTCCGAAATGTAAATCACTTCTACAGTCAGACTACGAGGGAAAAGACGTGTTATTGCGCACGAAGAAGAGGTAGTAAAGATTTCTAAGTCCGAAATGTAGGGAAGTCAGGAATAATGCAACCAGCGTGAGAGAAGCAGCAGAAGAAGTTTATAATAGCAAAGTATTCGCCGTATAAAGAATTAAGAGAATTCTGTTAGGAAGTTTAGTAACAGGTGGTCACCGCTACCAATCAATCGGAATCAACGAATTGAGTGAGAATTAAATCAATTTTTGCAACGAACCAGTGTATTATTGAGACAACTGAGCAGCCAACAAACAACAAATCCATTTCCTACAACCATTCACCTGAAGAACAAGAGATCTCATAGCTCCAATTAGAACCCAAATCAAAAGTAAACACCAACCAATTTGAAATCTGACATGCGGGTATGCCGCACATGTTATTTGAGTGTTCACAGCCATAGTAGACCAAGTCCATTTTTCTCTTTTCTAATGAAGTCTTAAAGTTTTCAGTAAATAATTAATTCACATAAAGTAAGAGTATATTAACACATATGACAACATGAAGCTAAAATTATAATTTTTATAGACTTGTTGCTGTTAAATTTAAGAAGTAAGTATTTCTGTTTAAAATTTAAATATGAAAACAAAAATGAGGACTTGGATCACTATGGTTGTGAAACTTCCTTCTACAAAAATATATCTGACAAGATTAAAATAATCAACTATTTATTATGATTACAAAGATAATTGATATATATATATATATATATATATATATGCTTTTCTTATATATTTTACTGGCACTGGAACACATAAGAGTATCATTTTCTCATTTTTGATAAATCAGTCACAGCACAAACATATATTGTAACTCCCATCATCTTCATCTACTCCACAGGAATTAGCTTGGTGTCTAGTATTTACATCCACTGGAAGATTGTTGAAATACGCATGATGAATCGGCGGAATGTATGGGAGAAAATCCACCATAATCTTCTTTTTAGCCAAAGTGATTTTTCTACGGTCCATGTACAATGCATCTTGACCAACATGAGATAAAGAAAGCAATTTTCGCCCGCTAGCCTGCTTTTCCAAATTTATTTTACTAAAAAGGCAGATCTTTATTGAGAGTAGGGGCGAACCCTTGATGCGTTTGAATCGCCGAGTCAGCTACTTTTTTTAAATAACTTACATGGTTATGTTTTATGTTATAGCATTTAATTTTCGTTTATAAAAGTTCTCCAAATTTTATTTTGTAATGGAACCATTCTCTTGGCACCCACGCGTCGATAATGCAACTAGCTTACTTCCCACTTTATTCGTCATTAAATGGCTAAGGTGACCATAGCACATGCGGCGAGAGAGGAAAGGTTGGAGGGGCAGAATGCATTGCTGGTTACCATGGCTACGGATTCGATTCATAGAAGCTGTATATTTCGCACCAAATCGTGTTGCACTTTTTCGTTGATTTGAAAAGAAAATTGTTGGTAGAAGTGGTAACTCGCATGAAGCGAGCCCCGCGTGTCATGTGCTACTGTTTAATATCAGTTTGCATCCTCAGTGAAAACGTAATTTTTTATGTGATCAGTGATTACTGTCTGATATGTTAAGTATTTAATTTTTCAAATTTAAGGGATTTACAATGAATCCAACACACGACTTGGTGTGTTCCATTCTCCAAACACCCTTTTCTTTATGGAAAAATGATGACAAACGTAACGTGGTAAATGTCGGTAGGCCAACACCAGTGCTATGTTTAGAAAAACTTTGAAACGGAGCATCTTCAAAATATACCAGGACATTTAAGACTCTTTGATATGAGGAACATAATTGTGTCGAATTGAAGGAGTTGGGAATAAAAACACTAAGAAAATTGCAGACGTTCTTCGGAAAAGCTCACGTCTATATATTATAAAATACAATGCTAAAGTTAAGCTTAACAGACTTTTTATGCAATATCCCATTAGGGAAGTAGACAAGAAATGACATTTCGTGGACATAATAAAAGCGAGGACTCTTTAAATAAAGATAATTTTAAGGAACTTTTGGATTCATATACACAGGGAAGCACCATTGAAATTCAAAACCACTATTCCAGTATAAAATCCATCTTTGCAATGCTGATTTTCGACTTTAGGTTAACCAATTTTCCGAGTCACGTAATCAATTCGCCTAGAGCCGCGCCTAATTGAGAGTTTCTTTGAACTCTATTATGAAAGGGAAATCCCTCACAACTCGCAGCTATCTAATGTTCAACTGACAGGAGTCCCCTCGCTGTCCTTTGTGTTCGTGATGGCCTCTTCCAAAGCCAATACTTACCATTTGTAATACCATCTGATGGTGGTGATGATTCACCTGATGAATCAGGAACATATTCTTCATCGGAAGAATCAAAATCAATGCTCATTTTAACCAGAGAGTTGCTTGATAGCAATCTTCTGAGCTCACGAATGTACTTAGTTCAATGTGGTTGTGAAAGTTCTATGTATTACTTCACCGGCTTTGAACACATGCCCCATCTAGGAGGAAGTAAGTGAAATATTCACTTGGCTCACTATGGCAGTGAATAAACAAGGTTTGCCATTCCAATTACATTAATATCCCATTATTATTAAAAATCGGACTTGGTCTACTATGATTATGAACCCTTCATTTATTCACAGCAAAAACTAATATTGATACATACATTTCAACCAGCTAAGGTGATTCATATGTTAGTTTTTATTTTTTTATTTTTCAATTTACGTCCTCCAAGGTTGAATGAAAAGGGTGAAATGATGCTCAGATGAGCCCAGTACATTCTTTTCTTTATCGTTTGTCATTTTAATCTTGTTCATTACCGTTATTTATTATTATTATTATTATTATTATTATTATTATTATTATTATTATTATTATTATTATTATTATTATTATTATTATTATTATTATTATTATTATTATTATTATTATTATTATTATTATTATTATTATTATTATTATTATTATTATTATTATTATTATTATTATTATTATTATTATTATTATTATTATTATTATTATTATTATTATTATTATTATTATTATTATTATTATTATTATTATTATTATTATTATTATTATTATTATTATTATTATTATTATTATTATTATTATTATTATTATTATTATTATTATTATTATTATTATTATTATTATTATTATGATCATCATCATCATCATCATCATCATCATCATCATCATCATCATCATTATTATTATTATTATTATTATTATTATTATTATTATTATTATTATTATTATTATTATTATTATTATTATTATTATTATTATTATTATTATTATTATTATTATTATTATTATCATTATTATTATTATCATTATTATTATTATTATTATTATTATTATTATTATTATTATTATTATTATTATTATTATTATTATTATTATTATTATTATTATTATTATTATTATTATTATTATTATTATTATTATTATTATTATTATTATTATTATTATTATTATTATTATTATTATTATTACCGTTTAGATTTAAACAATGTTAATGCTACTCCTAGGAAGAAACAAAAGAACATAGGCAACCCTGAAACGGGGATGAAGCAGCAGTGAGGCTCTTTGTAAAGCCCCTGAGGGGACAGATGAGGACAGAAACCCAAAGAGCGAGCAGATCCGAGCAACCAGGAGCGATAGATGGACAGGGCTAAGGATATGAGGTTTAACCCATCCGACCCCGGTCCCCGGGGTCTCCTGAGGCCAGAAATTCCGTTCCTGAAGGCCTATTTGACAGCAATGCAGTCGTGGCCAGGGAGAAACATTTCCAAAGTGCACCACCGACAAGCCACAATATACCGAATAGCGTCACAGGGACCTTCAATATGTAGCAGATGATACAAAAAGAAGTAATGGTAAAAGAGGAATTATCAGATCGGAGGAAAACACAAAATAAAATAATGAAATAAAATAAAATCATGGTCAGGCTGTCTACCGGACGAGTGCCGAAACTGTAAGCTCCCGAAAGCGAAAAATCTCGCTTGGTCAGAGAGCGGTTAAAACTTTCCAGCATAAATGTTTCATTACCCAAGTAACAAAATGCACAATATTGGATGCATCACTGACTCTAGGAAGTTGTAAGGCTTTGGCGCAGTATTCCTTTGTTCCTTTCTCCTCGAGTCAGCTAGCCAATCGATGTAATCTCGGAACTTGAAGTTTTAATATCGATGGTCGCTCTGAAGGTTTTGTAAACATCATTCTCTTTTCTTATTTACTCAGTCTCTTATCCCTTTCTGTTCTGTAATGAGGGAGCATTACTTTATACAGGGTGCGTCACCAAGTATTACACATTTCCTGAACTGTCTCCACTGGACAACTGATTTGTTTACTCTTTGGATATCTTGTAGGATAGGTTCTATCAGTATGACGCCAATAAATAACATCTATTTTTCGGAAAACGGTATTACTTTAATAATAATAATAATAATAATAATAATAATAATAATAATAATAATAATAATAATAATAATAATAATAATAATAATAATAATAATAATAATAATAATAATAATAATAATAATAATAATAATAATAATAATAATAATAATAATAATAATAATAATAATAATAATAATAATAATAATAATAATAATAATAATAATAATAATAATAATAATAATAATAATAATAATAATAATAATAATAATAATAATAATAATAATAATAATAATAATAATAATAATAATAATAATAATAATAATAATAATAATAATAATAATAATAATAATAATAATAATAATAATAATAATAATAATAATAATAATAATAATAATAATAATAATAATAATAATAATAATAATAATAATAATAATAATAATAATAATAATAATAATAATAATAAATAATGACCAGGCACGAAACATGGAAACGATATACTACATGGCAATGCGATTAGGCGCACCGGGAAACTAAAGTCGATAATTTTTATAGCGTACTTAATTAGGTTAGCTATGATATTTAGGATATATTTATTTGTACAGTTTCCGTTACAATTTCACTACAATAACTCCAACATTGAACATGCTGTATTATACATCCTGTACAAACACAATAAAATTGCTGCCTCAAAGATTTACTCGTTGACTAAGGTCCCCTGGCCATAAGCATTTGGTTTTCCTGAGCAGCTTGGTGTCATTTCTTCTTGACCTTCGCTTCTTTTACCCTAATCCACTTTTCTCTTAACCTATATAAGAAACCTCCTATACATCTATTTTTTCTTTTCTCCCATCCCCGTTAACATGCGTACTACCAATATCTCTTTGCACTGTCCCATTTCTTATCCCATATTTTTCTCCTGTAATTTGTTAACTCCTTACATTCTACCAGGTAATGAACAGTGCTTTTTCTGTCTTTAATTGCTTATACAATTTCAAAGATTTCTTTTCTTCTATACTTTCCTGTATCTCTTGCCTATCTATGTCTTGCACTCTAGTTCTGACTTCCTTCCCAAAATCGCTATAATTTATCTGCTCAGCTCTCCATAGATCTCCCATGCCTATTGCGGCATACCCGCATGTCAGATTTCAATTGGTTGGTGTTTACTTTTGATTTGGGTTCTAATTGGAGCTATGAGATCTCTTGTCCTCAGGTGAATGGTTGTAGGAAATGGATTTGTTGTTTGTTGGCTGCTCAGTTGTCTCAATAATACATTGGTTCGTTGCAAAAAATGATTTAATTTAATTCTCACTAAGTTCGTTGATTCAGATTGATTTGTAGCGGTGACCACCTGTTACTAAACTTCCTAACAGAATTCTCTTACTTCTTTATACGGCGAATACTTTGCTATTATAAACTTCTTCTGCTGCTTCTCTTACGCTGGTTGCGTTATTCTTGACTTCCCTACATTTCGGACTTAGAAATCTTTACTACTTCTTCTTCACGCGCACTAACACATCTTTCCCCTCGTAGTATGAATGTTGAAGTGATTTTTCGTCTACTCTGCGATTCAGTTCGTACTTTATTCTGATCCCCACTCTAACTCTTATCACATGACCAAAATAACTCACCCTTCTCCCCATTTCTCAAATCTTACATTATTATTGGTTTCTCATTTTATTTCGAATTTTCTTTATTGGTTAGCAAAACTCATCGAACTCATTGACGTTACATCCCACCGTGAGTTGGGTCACGCCTACCCTGGGCTCTTTGTAACGGTATACATCGTTATCACCTCAGCAAAGTAAATCCTTTAGGTCTTATGCTTGACCGCATCTTGAAAACCTTATTGTTCCTACACATTCCTGGTTATAGTTCTCAGACATTGAACCTTTCCTTAAACAAAGAGGCTAACGGTCACCTCTTCCCGTCTCTCCGACTTGTGTTCAGATTTTACAGAAATATTTTCTCTCCCTTACATGGATTCTAGCATGTTAGCTGTCTTAAATTATATTCTTCCCATCTTATTCTTAATTAAACCGCTATTTTAATCATTACTCTAATTTCACTCTAATTTCATATTAATATAACAATATTTTATATTAGTTTAGCAAAGCATTTTTATTAATTTATCTTCTTTTTTTAATTCTCGTGATTTCAATTAATTCGCCACCTCCTAATCGCTGTCTGATACTGCGGTTACACTATCTTCGATACCATTCTTTCCAATTCCGACCACCAACTATTTGTGTTAACGCTTTTCTACTGCTTCATGCACAGATTCAATAATTCCCTTTTCTGCCCTTTAATACACTTATACCAGAATTTCAAAGGTTAGATATTTCGTTTATCCAGAGGCTGGAACTGGATTGGACTAAGCTACGGAAAGGATTCCGCACGGAAGTCCAAACTAGGTCTAGTACCTACGCCCCCAAGTGGGGAATCCCCGGGAGGAAGGATGAGGCGAGAGACAGGGGGCGGCCGTTCCAAAGAGCCTAAAGTGCAGAGGGCAGGACCCATACACTTAACCAGTTGGAAACTCCCCGGCAGGCCGGAGAGCGGGTTCGGAGACCAAAGACTATCCTACCAGAGGAGGAAGTGTTTAATAAGAGCATATCATCCTTCCATACAGCGCCGAGGCTACCATCGACGCTTCTACCCTGAAAGAGACCACCAGATGTGAAAAGATAATGGAGAGGAAATGAAGGTACAGGAAGTTAGGAAGATGTAATTAACCTATCCAGCATTCGCCCGGCGATCTGGGAAAACACCCGAAAGAAAGTGTGGATCAGGTACGTCGGCAACGGGAATGGAACCCTGACCTCCCAAATGCACCTGAGTGCTCCCGTTCGGTTTATCCGGAGAAATAATTTACACATATAATCAAATGATAAATAATATACACTCTTTACACTGGGTTTATTGACTTAGATAATCTTTATTGGTCCGTTTCTTCTTTATGAGCTGTCTTTACGGAACACTACGGTACCTGAAGTCACCCGTCTCTCTACCTCCAAATATCCAAGTTTCCATACCTGATAATAATACCCTGGCATGACCTTCCATGTTGGACCATGGTCTTTTAATCCAACTGGCAGTCTCACGCCCGCTTTTTTAAAATCTTTCAATCGAGAGAGGTCTCTAACTCCAGGTCCCCATGCAGGCGTAAGACCGCAAGGGGAGGGGAGTCAGTTGTATGAACCGCCACCGGGATGTTTCAACCTGGAGCTGTTAGCGACCCTCCTGTCGTATTTCCTAAGATCCGGCCACCCTTAGTACCCTTAGTATTTTCTCATCTCACGCCTCCCTCCAGGGACATTTTTCTCTCTCTCTCTCTCTCTCTCTCTCTCTCTCTCTCTCTCTCTCTCTCTCTCTCTCTCTCTCTCTCTCTCTCTCTCTTTGTAAATTTACGTCCTCCAACGTTAAGTCATATAGGACGATGAATGGAATGGATGAAATGATGATCAAATGAGTCCAGGGTCCATGGAGCTTAGAGTTACCTGACATTCGTCTTACAGGATAAGGGAAACCCCCAGAAAAAACCTTATCCAGGTAACTCACCCTGACCGAGGTTTGAACTCGGGACCTCTTGAACGTGAGGCAGACATGCTACCACCACGCTACCAAGGCGGGCCCTCCAGGGACATATGCACAAAAGGTTCATAGACAGAAGTGGTAAGCTCCTCATCCAAATCGGTCATTTAAAAAGGCTCACTAAACAAAAGAAGGAAGTACGAAGTGCGTTCAAGTTATCACACCTCTTTTTTTCCCTCACAAAGTGAAAGAAAAATGTGAAACTAGTGTCACTTGTCAGTGTAATCTCCCTCTAGTCCTACACATTTTTTACAACGTCGACGCCATGATACCATGGCCACTGCGAACGCTTCTTTAGGAGCGTGTTTTGACCACTGGAAAATCGCTGAGGTTATAGCGGCACGGAGAGTGTCTTTCATTGTGGGAAACAGTCAAAAGTCTCTAGGAACAGGCGAGTAGGGAGCATGAGCAATCACTTCAAAGTTGTCACGAAGAAACTCCTGCGTCGCGTTCGCCCGATACGCTGGTGCGTTGTCTTGATGGAAGAGCACACATACAACCTTCTCCGCCCGTTTTTTCACGCAATTCTGGGTGTAATTTATTCTTCTAGTGCCCTTTGGAATGCAATGAGTAAGGATTACACCACTGCTGTCCCAGAATATGGCCACCATCATTTTGTCAGCACTGGCGCTCACCCGAAATTTTTTTGGTGGCGGTGAGTCTGTGTGCTTCCTTTGAGCTGACTGGCGCTTCGTTTCAGGGTTGAAAAAGGGCATCCATGTCTCATCCATTGTCACAATCGATTTAAAGAGAGTTCCATTCATGCCGTCATCACGCGTCAATTTGCCACGCGCGCAGCCTTGTGATCATCCGTCAATATTCGTGGCAACCACCTGGAAGACACTTTTCGCATTTTCAGATCTTCATGCAGGATTGTGTGCACAGATCCCACGGGAATGCCAATTTTGGAGGCGATGTCTGCAACGCTCAATCGGCGATCCTCCAAAACAACGTTTTCTACTAGCTGGATGTCGTCAGACCGGCTGTGCGAGGCCGTGACTGTCTTGGTTTGTTCTCACACAATGTTCTGCCTTCTTTGAACTGTCGCACCCAGGAACGCACATTAGAGACATCCATGACACCATCATCACATGCCTCACTCAACTGGCGATGAATTTCATTAGGTGTTACACCACGAAAATGGAGAAAACGAATGAATACACGCTGTTCTTGCAATGAAAAAGTCACCATTTTAAGTATCAAAAAACAGTCCTAACTCTCATCGCTGCCACTAGAGTTCTATGCACTGTATAGTGCTGCCATCTCGGTCACGCATTCACAAAGAGCCCACGTGTAATTTAAGAAAAAAACAGAAGTTCCTATCAGGTTCCCGTCCTGAAAAAATAGGGGGTGTTAAAACTTGAACGTACCTCGCAAAGAGATAAAGACATTTATGAAGAAACCCGTAGCATCAATATGGCCAGATACCAGTCGAGAAGGGTACAAAGATAACATGTTAATAACTTGTTCTACGTTATTGAAGAATTGTTTCCTATATTCTAGGAACAAAAGAACTGTTACAGTAAGGAAAAATGTTTCTTTAGTGAAGCAAAATTAAATTTCCTGGTCGTTTGGAAAGTATTCTTGAAGACGTTAAGCGTTGTCAACAGTCCAGTGGCACTCTGCTGACATTGTGGTGACCAGTATTAAGGTAGCATGTTAACAACTTGTTTTACGTCACTCACAGAGCCGTTGTTGTAACGCTTCCAGGAATATAAGGAAAGATATTTCTTCAGTGAAATAAAGTTAATTTAGTGGTCATGTGGCGGAAAGGCAGAACTACCGCAGATGTAAAATACAAATCAATTTTCGTGACGAGCGGCTGTAATGTATACCACTATACGTTCAATGACGCATCGAATCTTGCCAGATTTAGCTGTGTGATTCATGCAGAGGTAGGCGCATAGCATTCCTATTAATGGCAGGTGGATAGTTCTGGTACCTCTAAAAACGGCGTCCTTTAGAATAAGAAAAATTAGCTCTTCCGCATAAAAAAGTTACATTCTATACCCGGTGTCTCCTATTCATACAAGGTATTACTACATTTCGTTTTAGATCCAAGGGAATAGATGTCCAAAGCGACAGTCAAATGTCTAAGAATGAATGCCAGCTTTATAATGTTATAATCTTTCCAAACAACCGTAAACATTTGAAAACTGCCAGGATTACAGAAGAATAACCAAGTATTGAACTTCTAGAATTGCTAATAACATATATATATATATATGTATATATATACAAGGTGATAAACTACCAAAGAGTTATTTAAAATAAATTTCGTATTTTAAAGAGGTCTACATTTTTGTGTAGTGCGTTTTTGTATCTCACTAAACATTTATGAGAAGGGCTGGGTCCTCGATACGTGCGATACTTGCATGGTATCGACATCGAACGATACTTCAGAAAATTCACTCAATATTTTTTCGATACTTTGGTGGTGATTCTACAATTTTTATTTTATTTTAAAATCATAAAACGTCATTGCCGCAAGTAGAACATGGCAAAGCCAAGTTGCCAGGAATATTGTACCCGTACAGTAACATTATGCAAGAAAATAATCGTGTATCAGATTCACTGCCAGTTACCAGTTCCCAAAAGGAAATCAATATCTCAACCACGATTTGTCACCTCCTCTTTTTAGTGTACTGGATTACTGGAAAATAAATTTAAAATTTCCATAACATTTTCGCCGAAAGACTATTTAGTACAGCAAGGACTTATATATGAGAGAAAAAGAAAAGACTTAACCCCGAAACAGTGAAAAATGCTAGTATTTCTCAACAAAAACTTATAAAGGTGGACTGTTTTGCTTTTAAATGTCTAATGTATGGTTTAAAAATAAGAACACTGATGGTTTTAAGTTTTGTCTCATTAAATATGTGCATATACTTAATTTTATTGGCATTACACAGTTCTCCCAACAATGTATTTTGTATTGAATCTAGAAGTAGAAATAAGGTATCGAGTATCGATGTATCGGATATCATGAAAAATGTCGCGTATCGATAAATAAAATTCTCTCGAGGACTTCACAAGCGACTTCCAGAATATTCAAAAAATACATTTTTTTGGTAAATATCTTTAATATTGGTATTTTATAGAAAACATTTTAAGTCATTTTTAGAAAATAAAAATATTCATAACTTCTTCCATTTTTAACGTCCTCTAATGTTATATCATATCGAACAATGAATGAAATGGATGAAATGATGCTCAGATGGCCCCAGCTTCCACGGAGCTTAGTTACCTGACTTCATCTTTCAGGATAAGGGAAAACCCTGAAAACAAACCTTATCCTGATAACTCATCCTCACCGAGATTCAAACTGGGCACCTTTTGAACGTGAGACAGACACGCTATTTCTCCATTTAAAGAGCAGTTCGGAGTGGAGTTACTTTTTTGAGAATCTAATTGTGCATGGATAGATAGAGTCAGATTGAAAAATTTAATGCCATAAACGGGATTTGAACCACGGCTCTCCCGGCCTCCGTCCGGCTGCTCTTAATCATTGAACTACCATAATAAAATGGCAATATGATAAATTTTATTCGTATTGTTTCCGGTAAACCACTAGGAGATATCATATACAATGAGATACATACTTTTCATGGAGACCTACTATGTTGTAAGTCTTAAGTGTCAGGTTTCATAGTTTTTTTTAATAACTATTAGGTCAACTGATACACATTAGACTGTGTAGGGCAAGCGTTTGGATAGGTAGTCGGTTTTCAATAATATTTTTCTGAGTTTTACTAAATCTTTTGGGCTCAGTTTTGTAAATTGCGTAATGGTAATGGATAAAAAATTGCTAAGGAAGTTATCTTTTCTGTAATTGTTGAGGAATTTAAAAGTTACATATATCATTTTCATTCCGTGCTCATTTACGTGAAATAAACTGCCTTAAAAATCAATTTACGAAGTAAACGCCAGATGTAGATGTACAATTTTAACGGTGCTGGCATGCAAAAAGTATTTTTACCTTTGTCAGTAATTTAATTTTAACCCTTACCTTTTTCCTGATTTCCTCTCCATTTTGATCGATTCTTGTTCTTTTATCCCTTACCAGGACATGATGGTAACTCATTCACATTCTAGGTTATTTTTAACCAACTAATTTTATCTATCACCAAATGTTCTCAAAAGTTTAACAGCTTTAGTTATTTTCTATGACATAAATCTATTTTTCATTACATCATACTCATTGTTACCATTTTAATGAATCATGGTTCATAATAATTAATAATGAAACGGAATTAACAATGTAAATAAGTAATCAAAGCTGTCATATTACTGTTTTCTACTAAATAAACTTCCTGGTTTCGGATTACATATATTCCTTTTATAATGTTCTGAAAACAGGGAAGGGAATATCTGAGAAAAGCTGTTTTCCTATATAAAATCCCAAAGTTTAGTGATTTGATTTCTACCCTTTGTATATTTTAGCTTGTTAGAAATACAGTACATATGTTTCATGTCAGTTATTTGGTTGGTGATGGGATTTTAAGGAACCAGGAATTGTATGACATAGTTGAAAATGCAGTACAGTTACGTGCAAAAGATCTTGCTTATTTTCCTAGGTCATATCAGCGGCTCTTCTTCCGTAAATTTCTCATAGCTGATACCTGCCAACCTTTATTTTTGCTGATATGAGGCAAATCTCGAAACTTTATTGTTAAAAATGCATAAGTACTACTGCAGGACCAAGTTTGCCAAGATTGGATGTAAATAGACAAATCAAAAGTTACTTTAATAGTTGAAGAAGAATGTACTGTCTACCCAATACAAGATACAGGATACAAGAAGGCAAGCGGGGCCTGAAGAAGGAGAGGGACTAGAACTGTTTATCTGCTCTGGTAGTGGATCTGTTTACTACAAAATGAGAGTGCATATGAGTCACCCATGCTGCCAGATCTAATGCTCGTTTCAGTAAATGCAGTGATAGGTATGATGGGTGAGTTACGTGACAACTCTGTGAACCTAGCATTCTTATCATATCCAGAAGGTGAGCATGAACACAGCAAAAGTGCCTTCTTGTGTTGGGTGGGCAGTAGATGTTTGACATTTCATTACCAACTGATGCTTTTGCACTTACAAGATCTTTTGCACGTAACTGTATCCCACAGTCTTTAAGAAAGCAAACACATTTATTTATGTACATTATTAACATAGTGGTTTCATATAACAATATTCTTGCACATTATTTTCCTTTATTGAGAATTATATAGCTTGATCAACGTTGCCGGAATGGTGCTATTGATTGCTGAAACACACTTTACATCTCCTGAAACGTAGATCGTCTTCAAGCTGCATTAAGTGAACGTCTTCGATATCCGAAAACTTTACATCTTTCAAGATACGAATTGCTCTATCTTTTCATAAATCCTGTTATGGATGTATTTTCACAACTCAACATGCTCCAAGAATACAGAGTTTGCCAAATGTGCCAAACAAAACTTCGCTATCCATTTTCATAAACCAAACAAATACCTCCAGTGCATGTTCAGATATGGTTTTAACATATCTAATTAGAATTTTCTAAATCAGTAAGGGATTACATTAAAAAGTACTGATTTCAAACAATCTAGGTCAGATGGTGGTCCATTAAAGCTTTAATGAAGCTTATTTTTAGTCGAAATTTCATGAAAAACACATTTTATCGTGTAAAATTTTGTACGATTTTCAACTTCCTTGCTTACTGCATTGGCCAGATTAGTTTAATTTGTCTAGTTGGCTAAATGCAAGACATTGGCTACGAATTTTACAAATCTTACAGAAAAGCAGACTCAGAAATAACTGAAATGCTGCACTCACACTTCTAGAAAGTAATTTTACAAATTCTTCCTTTACGGTGTCATCAGATAAACATTGTAACTACTTCTTGTTGCAACATTTTTATTTTGTACTTTGTTCTTACAACTGTATTTTAAATTGTTGTAGTGTAGTTTAAGTCATGAAATAATATATGACGTACTATGAACTGTAATTCTTATCAGGTCGAGAATGGATATAGGGAGTACGAAGTCCGCAGGACCGAGATCTGATAAGTAACTTACAGTTCGTGGTTAGCCAATTATATTTTGTGCAATACTTTGAAAAAACCATAAAAAGCAAAAATAAATCAAAATGCTTTGCCATACTTTTTATTGGACATTAAGAAAAAATAATGAATTAAAATGCGAACAAATGAGGAGCTACATCTAAATTATAAGGGCAAAGCCTTCTTATCCACTCATTTGTTAATGAATTAATTGAAGTAACACATGGCTTGGTTGTTAGGTTATTTGTTTATGTAACCGAATTGTATCTTTCGATTTTTATGAACGTAGGGTAACTCTAAGCTCTATAGACGCTGGGCTGATTTGAGCATCACTTCACCAATTTCATTCATTCCTATATAACTTGAGATTTGAGGACGTAAATTAAAAAAATGAACACACCAACAGCCTTATGACGGCCCATCCGAGACCATTTATGTAACGTATATTTTAAAAAGCAGCAAAGTTTTATAAAAATGAGGGACCTTGCTATTCAAGGAACTGCGGATCAACAATGTGCGTCACTTTTAACAGGGAAGTCTAAGGAAAGTATTTTTAAGCTTACAAATGTTTCCGAAAGTGATGCTTTGATAAAAGCGTTAACAATGACCTATTTTTAGGTTACTACGTAGTTGGGTATTACGTCACTTCCTACTGATACCGTAAGTATTAATGACCTATCCCATCAGTGTTGCTACGGAAAATGACAAATGAATTGTACATTTAGCTCACATAACCAAATATGGTTAACTTACAAATTAAGTATTACAAAAAATAAATTTACAGTACAGCTTTATGTTTTGTAGTACAAGTCATTATGACTCATTTGTCTCTCAAACCTTTAAAACACCATCTTTTTTAAAAAAAACATTTTACGCCCTCCAACGTTAGGTCATATCGGACGGTGAATGAACGGGTGAAATGATTAATCAATAAACTTCGACTTCCTAAACGTTCATATCTAATGTTAGCCAAACAAAATAAAATACGTTCAGGGTCCATAGAGCTTAGACTTTCCTGACATTCGTCCTTCAGGATAAGGGAAAACCCCGGAAAACCCCTATCCAGGTAACACACCCTGACCGAGATTCGAACTCGGGACTTCTTGAACGTGAGGCAGACATGCTACCATCTATGCTACCGAGGCGGGCAAACACCACTTCAAATTTGTTCTCTTTAATGTTTGGTTATCCAAACAACCCCAGTTAAATTGTTTCGGGGAATGCAAAGTATTGTATTTTTCAGTATGGCAATCTCTGTGCTTGAGACATGTGGTTTCTTTACAAATATACGAGGGTAGGTTGATAAGTCCAGGGCCTCACAATAACAAAAACATTTACAATTTTTTTCTTCATTTCATCCATTGTAAGTAAGCCGTTTCAAAATTTCACTGGGATTTTTACGGTAGAGCTCCAAATTATTAGCAGAAACAGTTTTGCTTTGCAACTTTTATTCAGGTGTCAACAAACGCGACACCCATCTTGCACAGATCTTGTGAAAGCCCAAAACAATATTTAAAGTTTTATCTGAACGTTCTTTTATATGTTTACAGCATCTGCTATCTCAACCAACTTTAATCTGCGGTATTCCAGTAATAAACGATGAATTTTTTCAATGATCTCTGGAGTAGTGACTGCCATAGAGCGTCCAGAGCGAGGCTCATCACTAGTGCTCGTACGTCCCATTTTAACCTACAACCCACCTTTTAATCATAGTATATGAAGGGGCAGAATCTTTCAATGTACTGTCCATTTCCTTCTTGATTTTTCAGACGTTAAGCATTTCAAATGGAAGTATTTAAACACTGATCGTTTTTCCAAAACCTTCATTTTCATAAAACCTCTACACTTGGCTTGTTTAAAATGCTGTCATTTAAAAAGCAAACAAGCTATTGGCCTGTAACTCTGGATTCAAACTAGTCTAGAGTTAAACTATATGGTGTTATCCGTCAAAATTGCCCAGTGGCGCCATCTCTATATGAGGCGCGGGACTTATCCGCCCATCCTCGTATAAGAGCTTGTTTTCTCCACTTTTTGTTTTGAAGAACTTTTCCTAGAAAATATTTTCTGAACGGTCATTATTTACAGTTTATTTTAAACAAAAAGCGACTTTTGACAGTTGTACGATTCCTTGAGGTTTCCACGGCAACCTCTAGGCAACAGCTGAACTTTACTTTCATTCTGTTCACTAATTCTCCCACTTTGCTCCTATGAGTGAACTGTCAGAAGTCACTGTTTGTTTAAATGCTGTTGTTTATCCACGTACATTTTGACAGTCGTTCACAAGATGTATGTAACAAATACACCCCAGGCGGCTATGTCAAGGATGTTCTACCCAATGGGGCCACGTCATGATCTCCTGGTAGAATTTCTCGCCTGGACTCTCCGTTCCGGACACTTGTCTATGAGCTATGAGTTTGTAATTCGGGGCTATTTTCCCCAACTCCACTCCCTTGTCTATGAGACGTTTACAAGTTATGATCTGTGTATTGTTGGGCTTGTATGTGATGAAAGTCCCAACCACGGCTATGCCGATGCTCACATTGTTGTAACCGTAGGCGAAGGAGCCCATTTTGTCCCATCCTCGACCTTCGTAAACATATGTATCACCGCCGATGAGGAAGCTATAGCCGATGTCCCACCAGCCGTTGCTCTCCATGTGGAATGTTTGTATATTACGAACTATGAAGACACACTCTGCACGAGTACTGCAGTTCTCGGTAGCAGTGTGGAGGATGACCACGTAAGGAACTGGGTGCTTCAGAGGATCCGCGGGGTGGATCGGTGGCTGCGCTAACCACTCGCGTCGCTTGACGATCCTCAGCTTGCCGCTTGGTATAGCTGTTCCTGAAAACAAACGAAAATGGTTAGAGATACTCATGTGCATTTATCAGGTACAATATTCTTGGGAGGGGCATTTGTTTTCCTTTGATTTTGTTCTTATTTCTAATGTTCGTTTTTTGTTTTACATATTCACACAGATATTTACATGAACATAACACCAAAGTCAAACACAGCATACTAATGCAGAGGGGTGTATTAAACTACAAGAGAGAGAACACAAATTTAGTTTGCTATATTTAACTGTTGTCTTCCCGCATTAGGGGGATCCGGGTTCGCTACACCTGGCCAACCTACCTGACCCATGGATTTTTTTCGGTTGTTTTCTAGGGTCGCCAGGCGAATGCTCAGTAGGTTAATTACATCTCCCAAATTCCCTGCCCCTCGATTTCTTCTCCATTGTTATTCCACATCATCTCCCACCTTGTCTCTTTCAGGAAGAAAGTGTCGGCGGGAATCTCTGTGCTGCATTGCAGGATGTTATGCTTTTGATAAACATATTCTCTTCCAGTAGCACGATCTCCGGCCTGGTGGGCCGTTTCAGAACCACGGTGGGTGGGATGCCGGTTGTACTGGCTGCGGGGAGTTTCCAAATGGACAATAGTAGGTACACTGCCCTCTGCACTGTCGTGATACCTTAGGTCTGCCACCCTTTGTCTCCTCTCACCTCATCCTTCCTAACGGGAATGTCCCACAATAGATCAAGTCAGGTCGACGTAACAAAACCCCTCTGTAAGATTCTGTCCTACCTATCCCAACCAAACTGTTATCTTTAATATCCCAAATATATATCATTTATTTTTAATTCTGGGGTTTACTATGCAGTCTCTCTGAAACCCTCGACAGACACTTTTACCATCACTTTTAGTGCTTCGGTTGCTTTTATGATCGGCATTAAAAAGTTAATCCTGCCTTATTCTACTTCAAACATCAGGATTCTTTAGCAGTTGGGCATAAGGGTCAAGTAACCAGCAAAACATGATATTGGGAATTAAGAGAGGTATGTAAGTGTTAATTGCTCACTATCATATTTATTATTTTGTTGAAAAGTGCTTTTAAAGCATACTGTTTTCGGAGCATTTCACATAGAGATGATATATTTAATAATAATAATAATAATAATAATAATAATAATAATAATAATAATAATAATAATAATAATAATAATAATAATAATAATAATAATAATAATAATAATAATAATAATAATAAT
This sequence comes from Mantis religiosa, assembly GCA_030765055.1. Lineage (NCBI taxonomy): Eukaryota > Metazoa > Arthropoda > Insecta > Mantodea > Mantidae > Mantis > Mantis religiosa. Next base: position 83,966,912 of record CM060959.1, read on the forward strand.
AATAATAATAATAATAATAATAATAATAATAATAATAATAATAATAATAATAATAATAATAATAATAATAATAATAATAATAATAATAATAATAATAATAATAATAATAATAATAATAATAATAATAATAATAATAATAATAATAATAATAATAATAATAATAATAATAATAATAATAATAATAATAATAATAATAATAATAATAATAATAATAATAATAATAATACAGTAGAACCTGTTTACCGGGATCAACTGGGACCGGGGCCAATCCGAGCTAAAGAAAAGCCGGGTTATCCAGAGAATGACTGAAAAACGATAAAAAAACCTGTACCTCATCGAAATATTTTTAATGGAATTTAAAAATTACTATCGGCATAGTTCTTAGTAGTTTCATTGTTGGTACTGCTTGTTCCCGCCATTTTAAACCACCTTCGAGCTGTGCTGTAGGGAAGAACAGACTCTCCATAGGCCTCCTGTAACATTGTAGAGGCCTTAACTGAAGATATGTTGAGACGAAAGCAGAATTTCAAAGCCACATATTGTTCCTCGCGTGTTGCATCCATTGCAGCGGTAGGCGATACTGAACATATCTGAACTTGCCTGTGCCTGGTTCTCACAGGTGGGAACCAGGAGTACCAACAGTGAAACTACTACGGTGTGTTTGTTTCACCATAAGCTAACTCAATATATTAAGATTAAATTTTAGTGCAAAAAATTATGATCATTCTTTATTGAACAGCCCTCGTATATTATAAAGAATTATACAAGATAACCTCAAATGTCTTATTTGTGTACTCATATGATATTTACAACACTCTCTTGTACAAACTATACCTGAAAACGCTTATTCTACTATCTACTTCACGTTTATCCAGATAAATGTTTATATAGAAACTGTTTTATTATATTTTTCCTTATGTGTACAGTGGAAATGGAGTGATACACTTATACTTTCTCTTTATATGTTCAGAAAATAAACAAACGAATGACTTCCTATATTGAAAAGTTATAAATATTTTAAAATACATTTTAAAAACGTCCGTTCCGGACAATAATTTTAAACGTTCTTAAAATCACAGACTTTTGTGCTGGAGGAAATTCCATCATACCTGCGGAACTGATAGAAGTTAACACACAACATATATACTTCACTGTATATATGTGTGTAGACCGATCTCTATAGGTAACTAGTGATATAAATAGTACAAATATATTCATTGACAAATTCAGAGAAGTATGGGCTGATGTAAAATTACTGATGCGTAATGGTGATACTACATTTACGTGTTCCAAATTATTTGAAGCTCTGATCAAAGCAGATGAAACAGAATCCCTACAGGGAGGTGTGGTGTGAGTTTTGTATGAATACTGTATAGCAAATGTCCAATATCATTCCAAACAGAACTCTTCAGCTTGAATGAGCTCTGCCGCAGAGAGCTGTTCATTAAAACTTCATCATCCCCGTTCAAACTGAGCCTACATCCACTTCGCAGATTTCTACACGAGGTTACATACAGTAATGTTTACCTATGGTTACATTGTACCAACCAGTGTGGGTACTATTACCTAATTTTGTCTTAAAAATAGTTATTTATGCTACTTGCGAGATAATTTGATGTTTATTAGCGAGTGAAGAGATCTAATGCCCGAAGCGTTAGCGCCGAGACATGATAAACATCAAACCTCGCTAGTTCCATACGTATCCGTTACCTAAGAAAATATGAAACCAGAATAATAACATTGTATATGTCGTATATTTGTTTCTTGTTTTTCAGAAATAAAAAAAAATCCCTGGCACCACAGCCCTAAGAGGGCCAAGGCCAACCAACCCGACTGCCGGCCTCACGCCCACTTACGCACGGCAGAGGTGGACGATCATCCAACCGATACGGGGAGGAGATGTGGTCAGCATCTCGGCATCTCCCAGCCAGAACGTTGGTTTCCGTGACCAGGGCCGCTTACCTATCGTAAGCTCTTCACTTTCCTCACGATGTTGAGTGAGCACCTGTCCTATACCCGGGATTTAAAATCCACACCCTAAGGGTGGGATCGAACCCGGGCCACTTTCCGTCGCCAGGGACCAAGGCATGCTGCCTTAGCCCGCTACGTTTTTTCAGATAACTAAAGAAAAATTGAACATCGGACTGAGCTATACGAGGTAATGGGTAGTCAATTCTGTTAGGGATAATTTGACTCTTTGTAGAAATTATTCATGTCTAACAGTAAAATGCCTACTTTTCAGTAACAAAAGTATCGCGTAATGTGCTTTTTTCTTATGGTGGCGAATAAATTAAATTAATTTTACTATCATTAGCCAGTAGAGTGGTACACTTAACTCATCTTTTATGGGCAGTTTTTCTTTACAAGTTTGTACCTCTTCTAAATATGGTAACTTCTGTAAGTTCAGGAATGTGGTTTCCATTTTTGTAAATATATACATTTCCACATTTTCTTTCTACCAATGTCACGTTGACAATCTTAATGCTTTCACACTAGCCGTGGGTAGGCCAAGGTTTCGATGGATAGTCGGACTGAAAAGTTCAATACTGTGACTTTGTGGGTTCGTGAAATGAAAAGTCCAATTGCACCACTCAAAAATGTTCTTTATTTCCACCGACTTACAGTTGAACACTTGCCAATTACACAGAATTACGTAATGCACACAATTACGATTCGCCAGTTCGTCCGTTACAGTTCCACTTGCACTCGCAATTACGTAAACTCCTCCGAAGCAAGTACGCAGTCCGTCCCCTCACTGGGCGCTCCTCACAGCTCGCCAAGAACTGACTCAATTCACTCACTGCAGCCCTTTTTATAGGAATATCGCTGTTTTCTCGAAGTCTCTCGTTTCAGTGAATCACCGCGAAGCTTCCAGACGGCAGGGGAAGGGGGAAGAGGCGGCCAGCGACAAGTGACACTTCCCTAATTATCCCCTCAGTTAGTGACTGAGATAAATGGGTGGGTGGAGCCCGGATGCCTCTGGTCCCTTCTCAGCTGTCGTTGGTCGGGCTTTCCGAAAATTGGGTGACAATACCATAGCCGGGATTTGAGCCTCGTTCTCTTGCCCTACTCGTAGCGTAGATGGTAGCACGTCTGCATCACGTTCAAGAGGTCCCGAGTTCAAATCTCGGTCAGGGTGAGTTATCTGGATCTAGGGTTTTCCCTTGTTCTGAAAGACGAATGTCGGGTAACTCAAAGCTACATGGACCCTGGACTCATTTGAGCATCATGTCACCCATTTCATAAAAAAAAAACCACGGCTCTATCCGGCTGTTCTTAACTATTGCAATAATACCATGGCAATAATAAGACTCAGTTGGAGAATTGTCGTGTCGGCACGTTGCCATGGTAACTCAATGGTTAAGAGCAGCCGAAGGGAGACCGGGAGATAGGTGGTTCAAATCCCGGCTATGGTATTGAAATTTCCGGTCGCACTCTACCTTAGTTCTGTTGTTGATCTTCCTTGATATTTAGTAGGTCAGTTGGTTTTGTTTTAAACAATTATTGATCAAACATGGGTAGATAATTATAAACAAATACAAAAAAACCTAATATTTTTAATAACTGAAGGTATTGTATAAAACACTGAGCGTGAAACACGTGCATCTACATTTGCGTATGCATTTGTTTTAAATAACTTGGCTACTGAAGTTCGCAATTTTTCATTGATACGACCAGACTTTTAATGTACCCTTAACTGAATGACAGGATCACTTACGTGAATAATAATCCTGTGGGACTGACGCTACGAATCCGACTGCCGACCTTACGCTCACCTAACGCGACGAGTTGGGCGAGCGATAGCTACTCTTTCCTTAATCGGTACCAGTCATGTATCCGGTTGGCATCGATCCCGGGGGTATAACGTGACCGGGAACCCGAGATAAATGCTCCAGCATACTGTTGTGTCGAATATTTTGAAAAGTTTTGTATTAGATGAAATTCCTGGCAATCCCACGGTAAAATCATTTATTCCTTTAGAAGAAGCGTAGGAATGTCTACAGAATTCCTCTCCTGAAGGATAAAAATGAAATTAAATCAAGAATGACAGATATTGCAGTAAAGGAGAGACATAGAGAAAAACACACATACACACACACAAAATGCCAGCAAACTTCTAAAGGGAGTTTTTACTCTGTAAATGACAAGTTTAATGTGAAACAAGGGAGCTGTGACGTCAAAGGAAAATACTGTTACTCGCAGTTAAAAAATCAAAATAGCAACTAACAACAGACGGCGCTAGTAATAAATTTGTTTATACGCATGCTTACAATGTGGAAAACATCTTTCTGTATGCAAAGTTCAAGTTTTTATTCTGTTCTTCCACTCTTCTCTATGCTCCTAATCAAATTCCTGCAGAGCTGATTCCCTCAATCCTCTTTCAGTATTCTTCATCTCTTTAAATCTAGATCGACCACGTGTTCCTCTTCCAGGTGGGTTCCATTCTAAAACTTGTTTTGGTACTCTTATCTTTCAAAATATAAGATTGAATTATGAACTTTCATGGTTTGTCTCATCAATTTGTTACAGATTTTTTTTTCTAATTTAGGGTGTCTAGTGGATCTCCTGAAATAGTCCATTTGGTAAATAATAATTTTAAATTTAAATATCCATTCAGTGTCCATTTTTGCTCCATAATTTAACATATTTCTAATTATTGATTTATACCTGTAATTTGGTTTCTAAAGTTACATTCTTGTTCCATAAAAGTCCATTCAGCATGGATATTGCCTTTCTGAATTCTATATTAAATATTTAACACCTTCTTCTTAACTACAATTTGAATTTATCTCCATTCTAAGTACAGATATAGAGTTTCGTTTAAAAATACTTCTGATGACATAAAATATTGAGCTACCAATGATATTAAATGGTTATTTCTGGGGGAAATGTCTGAGTGATGTGATAATGTCTCAGGGAATTGACAAACCTGCAGTTCCTTTTAAGGTTTCTCTCCTTTGACACCATATCCATTCCGCAAACCACTAAGCAGGGACGACCCCTACTTGCTAAAGAATGAGGACAAGACTATTTCTTTCTTTTCTGTTCTTGCATCGCCACTAGCGTTATCATCGATTTTTCTGCATTGTTTCTCGCTGATAGCACAAAGGAGAAGTGCAGTGCAACAAAGAAGCGAGGTCCTCTGTCGAAATAGTCTGAATACGTCGACACGTGTTTTGACTCTCAAGGTTGTGGCAGCGTGCCACCTTGTCTCAGCTGTTTCATTCTTATTGTTAATGCACATCAACACTGCAGTCATTATTGCAGTCACTTATTAACTTTATTCTTTCACAGATAGTTATTTACGGTGCAAGGGTTGAAAAGATCATAAATGCGAGTAGATGTTATTCCGAAAAAAGGCCGCAGGCCGAGTCCTAAGAACAAAATAAAATACTTTTAAATCGTGCATCATATATTATTTTTAGACAGTCCTGAATATTTGTAGATATATTATAGATAGAAGTCTACAATATTATACTTAAGACATTGGAAATAATAAAAGATGAAAATAACATAATACAAATTTAATTAATGAATTATATTACTACTTCTTTCCAAATTTACTCATCTTTTGAGAAAATTGAAATCACGGCCTTCTTGAATAAGGCGATTGCCACATTCTGCAAAAGACCAAAGTTGACATTGCCGACGTGTTAAAGGCTTTTGATCACTGAGCGAAAGGATTTTCTAATTTTAACACAGTCGTGAACTTCTAAAATGACCACTTTCACTATCAACTGTCTAAAACTTTATTAGATTTAAGTCCACCACCAAAACACGTGAAAAAATAAATATTTATCCGCCACCATAAGAAAAAAACACATCATTTCACAATATTTCTGTTACTGAAAAGGAGGCATTTTACTGCTAGATATGAATAATCTCTGCAAATAGTCGAATTATCTCTAACAGAGTCGATATAAGCAGAACAATAAAGTTAAAATTTGCAAGACAAAAACACATTATTCTTTAGAAACGTCTACTCTAATACAGCGTCAAAGACAATATATTGTAATCTCTTTGACTGTCGATTTCCTCGTAGATGGCTCAGTCCGATGTTCAATTTTTCTTTAGTTATCTGAAAAACAAGAAACAACATGCGACATCTACAATGTACAGAAATATATTTTATTATTGTGGTTACATTGCATAATTAATATTAACGGTACAATTGTTAAAATTGAATACAGGTCCACTAGTGTAAGCTGAAGATGAACTACCCGACAGGTTGCAGTCGAACATGTAAATAAATAAATAATAAATAACTAGTCCATCCCTAAAGGGCAAAGGCCTCCTGTTGTGCAAAGAGTTGCTGTTATGAGCTCATAGAATGGAGGTGGACTGGTGGACATCGCCACGAAATGCTTGGCCTTATTAGGGAAAACTGCTGTCAGATCACTGGGTGGTAATGGTTCATCGATAGATGGGAGTTTTTGGCAGGATCAGATACAGAACCCTCATAAGGTATATCCGGGATTTAAACCCATTGTTAACCATCTCAGACAGCTGCTGGACACCAGTAATGACCTCGCAGTTCTCGAATCAACGAGAAAACAATATCACCTGCTCAATACATCTCAGTGTACACCCAGGATTGAATAGAAAGAGAGTAATGGAAACTTATATGGAAGAATCTCTTCAATGAAGTTGTTCCTACTGATTGGCAAGAGACAGCATATGAAACATTTAACGAGACCATACCAACAGCGGAAAAATTATGGTGACAAGCTCCCGCAACATCTAACATATACCAAATTTGTTCACCTTGGAACATAGGATTGCCTCTTGCAAACAGGTGCATAATATGTGGATGGCACTCAGAGGTTTTATTGGAAAATGGTGCCCGCCGGAGTTTCCACCATGTCTTCGGAGAGTACAGCGACTGGAATTCAGTTTTAAAAACATGTCACTCCAAAGATGTGTGATTTGGTTGGTAATGGGAACCTTACACTGGATAATTCAGAAAAATCATGGAAATGTGGCATTAGAGAGAGAATGGTTTGATTTCCTGAGAAAGGAAAGCTGGAAGCTAATCACTTCTAACCTTAGCGGTTGCATGGAGCCTTACATCACCCGATTTGAGCTCTCTTACACTGGTAATTGCAGTGGATTATAAATTATTTATTGTTTTGAGACACCCAAGACACTACCCCATCTTCCGTTATCCCTAGACCCCCTCCTTTCCGCCCAATGCATGGAAATCCTAAAAAAAAAAGTTAAATTAAAGAATTCTGTTTACAAAAAATAAACTGGAAATGAAAGTCTTAGTTTAAAAGGGTAAAAATACGAATATTTATACTTATTACATTTCTCTTCCACATTCCAGATTTGTTTGGTATGAAAAAAAAGGGTACTGTTCTGACAGCCGGGCAGACGCAAGTGTAACAAACCGACAGATGTGGGCGTAAAAAAAAAAAAAATTAAAAAAAATAGGGTAGCAACTCCTAAGAGCCTCATACTTGCTTGTCGGTACCTCCTTATTTATTGTGATGACTAGTAATGTTCCATATTCTATACACCGTGTACTTAAATCTATGTTAGATTGTTTTATATTCTATGTTCTATAACCTATGTACCACTGAGCTTAAGGTGATGCATCTGTGATATTTCTATAATTTCAACTCTACTAGATTTGGTGATCCATCATCTTAAATTCACCATGACTGGTAAATTATTGTTGTTAATTACAAAAATAACCTCATTTGCAATGCCGGTCTTTTCATCTACACTATTTTTTCTTACGTAACGGATAAAATTACGTATGGGACTAGCGAGGTTTGATGTTTATCATTCTGCTGAAATTTAAGCCATCAACGCTAACGCCTCGGGGTTAATTCTTTTCTCTCGCTAATAAACATAAACTTACCTCGCTAGTCCCTTAAAAATGTCGTAAATGTCGTCAATTGTTAGAGTTGCATCAGCGCCGCTAATTTTCGTCCCGCAAGAGCTCTCTTACATGACAGGAACATTTATTGAAATGAAGCTATTGCTTTTAAGCACAGTTAAAAAGTAGAGATCTGAATATATACTCGTGTAAATAAGACATGATTTCAAAGGCAAAACAAGTCGAGTTTTTTGTTAGAAGTACCCGTTTGTCTTCTAATATGACGTAATGATCCTTCACATCCTGGTCAGTCTAGGTAGCTCAGGTGGTTAGTGTTCCGAAAATCGCGGGTTCAAATCTGGCCCAGATCTATGCTTTTTAAGTGTGCTTTAAAAGCGATAGCCTCATTTCATTTAATGTTACATTAATGTTACATTTAATGTTACATGCGGTACAAAATTTCGCAGCTTGGCGGCGCTGACGTGATCCTAACAATTGACGACGTGTGTGTGTGTGTGTGTGTGTGTGTGTGTGTGTGTGTGTGTGTGTGTGTGTGTGTGTGTGTGTGTGTGTGTGTGTGTGTGTGTGTGTGTGTTAAGTTAACCACTGGCGCGACAGCCCTAAGAGGGCCAAGTCCTACCAACCCGACTGCCGGTCTCACGCCCACTTACGCAAGGTAGAGGAGGGCGATCATCCAACCGATACGGGGAGATGTGGTCAGCATCTCGGCATACCCCATCCGGAATGTTGGTTTTCGTGATCAGGGCCGCTTACCTATTGTAAGCTCAATTTCCTCACGATGCTGAGTGGGCACCGGTCCTAAACCCGGGACCTAAAATCCGCACATCATGGGTGGGATCGAACCCGGGCCGCATTTTTTTTACCCGCCTCGATAACGTAGATGGTAGCATGTCTGCCTCACGTTCAAGAGGTCCCGAGTTCGAATCTCGATCAGAGTGAGTTACCTGGATAAGGTTTTTACCGGGGGTTTCCATTATCCTTAAAGATGAATGTCGGGTAGCTCTAAGCTCCATGGACCCAGGGCACATTAGAGCATCATTTCACCCACTTCATTCACCGTCCGACATGACTTAACGTTGGAGGACGTAAAATTACAACAAAAAAGTTTTTAATTTATTTAAAAATCACAAAATATTATTGCCGAAGTAGAACTTTGCAAAGCCCGACAAATTTCCAGGAATGTGGTTACCTATACAGTAGCATTATGCAAAAAAAGAATCCTCTGTCAGATTCAGTGCCAGTTATCAGTCGCCAAGAAGAAATTACTGTATATCTCAACGACGATATGTCACCTTTTTCTAGTAGCTGCTAAAGATTTATGTATTCTACTTGTAACAGTTTTCTCTGAAATAATATTTATCACATCAGCACCCATATGTGACAGAAAAAAAATAGACTTGACCCCGAAAGAGTGGGAATGCTAGTAATTTTTTTTAAACAAAATACTTTAAATGGAATGTTTTGCTTATAAATGTGTAATGTAGAGTTTAAAAAAGAATGCAAATAATTTTAAACTTTGATTAAATATGTGCACTTAATTATGTTGGCATTTGTGGAAAATATCGTCTATCAGTATCGAGAATCGAATATCGAGAAAACTGGTATCGACCCTTGATACGTGCACTAATTTCTCCTTATAGGTACAATAAGAATATAGTCTAAAGCTGGTGACTATATGACGGCTTTGAAATTCAGTTCTAATAGAATAATTCCAGGAAATTCACGTACAAGAGCATTAAGCAAACTTCGTTGAACATTACTTCGCTAAGTCGAATGCATTGCAGATTACGCTCATGGAGAACTGAGAGTTTAATCCTATAAGAAGATTAACCAGAACATGAAGAGAATATGTCAGCATGAAACCTACACGTATCTACCAGCTGCTAATGAACGTTGTAGGATAGTCGCTTGTTTAGATCTAAAGATGTTGACTCTACAGTCATGAAAGAAGCCATATGTGTAACACGCACTGAAATAAAAACTATTATAAGAAAGAGCCTCTTCAACATCCCATATTTGGCCTCATATTCTTGCTGAATGACACAGTTCATATCACTAATTACTCCGGGAGAGGGTATTCATGAATGAGAGTTCTATTTTCACATTTTTGTACTATTCATGAATGAGAGTTCTATTTTCACATTTTTATACTTTCTTCATTACGTATAGTAGCAAGCGAAGTATCATTGTGGAAATTTGACCGCAAATGTGCTTTGAAGACCCTTCTTTTATAAAAATATTTTTGTAAAAGTATCCATATGTGTTTGTCTATAAACAACATAACCTAAAAATGAAAAATCGGTTAAATACCTAACTTGATAGTAAAACGTCTACCAAGAATGAGGTATAAAAGTTTTAAAAAAATTCTTCCATTCCAAAATACTAGGTATGGGTCCCTGATACTTGTGAACCTCGATGCTCACGATACTTGCTTGCATGGTATCGATTCGAACGATACATCAGAAAATTCGCTAGATACTTCTTCTTCTTCTTCTTCTTCTTCTTCTTCTTCTTCTTCATCATCATCTAACTCCTTTGTGCTGTTAAGCGTGGAGTACAAGCCTCTTCTACCCATTTCCTCCACTTTTCTCGGTCCATCATCATTCTCTTCATTTCTGTCATGGTTTTCCCTCTATCCTTCCCCAACTTCTCAATGTATTCCTGATACAACATGCGTGACCTTCCCCTAATTCTTTTACCATCTGGTCTTGCTTCTAAATATTGTTTGGGTTTTCTTTCTTCTGACATGCGGAGTACATGTCCATACCATTTAAGTTGTCTTTTTTCCAATATTTCTTTAACGGAGTGTGTACCCAACTCTTCCCTTATTGTTACATTTCTAATCATATCTCTTCTTGTCTTCCCCACAGCTCGTCTTAAATATCTCATGTCCATAGCTGTTATTTTGCTTTCTTTTTTCTGTAGGAGAGTCCAGCTCTCTGCTCCATATAATAGAATTGGGAGTATTATTGTTTTAAATACCATAATTTTTGTATCTTTTGTTATTTCCTTTTTTTCCCACAATAGTACTATTAATCTGATAGTAGACCGAATTGGCCTTTCTTATTCTGTTTAAAATTTCCTGCTCTATTTTTCCATCCTTATTCATAATTGTACCCAGGTATTCATAACTGTCTACCTGTTCTAAGATTTCATCATTACATTTAATTTTAACTTCTTCTTCTTTCCTTCCTATATACATGGTTTTACTTTTGGGTATGTTTAATTCTAAACCTTTTCTAGTTAATTCTTCTCTCCATTCATTTAGCGCTAATTGTAAATCATTATTACTATTTGCTATCAATATGTCATCAGCATATATCAACGATTGTGCCCAAACTGGTCTTAAATTCCTATATCCTATCATAGTTCTTGCTGTTCTTCTTTTGCAAATTTTCCATATTTCATCCATCAAATAATAAATAAGAGTGGGCTGAGACTATCTCCTTATTTAACTCCTCTATTCATCAGAAATGGTTCTGATTCTTGTCCATCTAATCTTATTATCCCTTTTGGTTCTTGATAAACTGATTTTATTGCTTCAATAAAATTCATAGTTACTTTTTTGTTCTTTAGAGCTCTCCAAATTTCTTCCCTAGATATTGAATCAAATGCTGCTTTCAAATCTAAGAATCCTAAATAAATACCCTTTCCTCTATCTATAGCTTTCTCTATTATCATTCTCAATGAGAAAATTTGGTCTTGGGTTTGTCTACCCATTCGGAAAGCAGCCTGTTCTTTATATAAATCTTGTTCTACTATTTTCCTCAATTTCTGCTCCAGGATTCTAGTGTACACTTTATATACAACCGGGGAGAGACATATAGGTCTAATAGTTTGAGCAATCCGCTAGATACTTTTTCGATAAAATAAGACCTGAAGCTTCCCTAGCGACTAATATGTTCAAGCTCTTCTCGGGAAGCAAGCCAGGTGAAAAGACGATAGAAATCGACGTTTCGGGAGTGTGCATCTCTCCCACCATCAGGATATTTATTAAATGTTATAACCACAAACGTATCACTGGATATAACACAAATATAAACAGACAAAACACTATCAATATTCGCATTACTGAACAAAAGACTGTTTTCAATAAATTACCAGGTCAGGAGATGGCATGCGTATAGAAAATTAATTAGGTCAAAGAAACGTAACTACTTAACTTGATTATAAAGCTGTATAGATCTGTGCTCTTTAAGTCGATGAATTCCCATTTTTAAGGCCGGCTTTCAAGAGGAGCTAAACTAAAATCCAGCATCACGATTAAGCGTGCTGCTCTCGGAGGAAATGGCCAAAGCCTCCTTAACTCTCCGCTTCTAGTAACTGTTGCATTTTGCCAAGATGGTCGTCTCCCGAATGTTGGCTCTATGGTCGTTATCAAAACAATGCTCTGCCAGTACAGACTTCTCAGGTTGCATTAAACGAATGCTCCGTTCATGTTCGATTATTCTGGTAGCGATGGTCCTTCCGGTTTGTCCTATATGAGGTGTCCCACATTCACAGGGAATGCGGTACACTCCCGGAACTTGGAAGTCCAATTTGTCTTTCACGGGTCTCAACAGCTGTTTAATGCCCGCCTCGGTAGCGTGGTGATAGCATGTCTGCCTCACATTCAAGAGGTTCCGAGTTCGAATCTCGGTCAGGGTGAGTTACCTAGATAAGGTTTTTCCAGGGTTTTCCCTTATCCTGAAAGACGAATGTCGGGTAGCTCTAAGCTCAATGGAGCCTGGACTCATTTGAGCATCATTTCACCTATTTCATTCATCGTCCGATATGACTTAACGTTGGAGGACGTAACTTACACAAAAAAAGCCAGCTGTTTAATCTTCGGAGGTGGCTAGTGGATGGTCCTGATGTATTTGGCGAGAATTCTGCTAATTCTGCTGGATTTCTAATCGTCTTTCCATCTGGCTTGCTTCTCGAGTAGAACTTGAACTTTTTCGATACTTTGGTGGTAATACTGCAATTTTTATTTTATTATAGTCACAAAATATTATTGTCGTAAATAGAACATTGCAAAGACCACGAAACTGCCGGGAATGTGGTACCTAAACAGTAACATTATGCAATAAAATAATCGTGTGTCAGATTCAGTGTCAGTTACCGGTTCCCAAGAAGAAATCACTGTATATCTTTGTCACCTCCTCTTTCTAGTGTACTGGTTTATTGGAAAACAAATTTAAAAACTTCCAGAACTAAAAAGAAAACCGCTAAATATTTGTGTATTGCACCTGCAACTGTTTCCTCTGAAGGACTTATTCAGTACAGCAGGACTCAGATGTGACAGAAAAAGAAATACACTTGACCTCGAAGGAATGAAAATGCTAGTATTTTTAACAAGAACTTATAACTGTTTTGCTTTTAAATGTCTAATGTAGAGTTTAAAAATAAGAACAGTAATGGCTTTAAGTTTTGTTTCATTAAATATGTGCACCTATTTAATTTTATTGACATTACACAGTTCTGCCAGCATTCTATTTTGTATTGAAACTAAAAGTGGAAATGACGGTATCGAGTATCGTGGAAAATATCGTGTATCTAGAAATACTGGTGTCGACCCATCCCTACAAAATACCCTTTACATGGAAAAAGTTTCTACAATTTAGATTTTCTCAGAAATTACTCTAGAAATAGGAATTAAATTACTATATGTTCAAAATATTTCTGGGAACAGCATCTGAATGATTTTGCATAACCGTAAGAGATGAACAAAATTTTGCTTCTCAAAAGTGTCGTTCAGTGATTCTTGAAATATTTTATGGCCGCACATACAGGTAATTTTTTTCTTTATAACCTAATGTAGATATTTTTTGTCCAAGATTGCTACTGCTATTGAAGCCTACAGTATATTGTAAGAGACAAGAAACAAGGCCAAGCCGTTCAGTTTCGTAATTATGGAAATATAAGGGGAATTTATTCCACTTTATGCATAAAATTTACAACATTTAATAAATTTAAGGTTCACTTTGGATATATACATAACAGAATTTCTTATAGATAAGCGATAGTCATTTTTACAGATCTTTGTAAGTACACTAAAGGCACATTCGCAGCGATAGTAGAACTTCCATATTCTCTGGACCAAAGATAAAGAGACCGTGAGTATTGTTTGTGCATTATTAATAGAGCTAGGAATTTTAAGTGCTGTAACTTAATTTCATTGTAACTTTGTTTTGGAACTAAAACACTAAATAAGCACTCTGTTTTGGTTGCAGAGATTAGCAAATCTTTGAACCTTTGTTCAATATACTCACATTTTTACACTTTTTAGAGCTTTTTTGCTCCTTTTGTCATCATTTTATTGAATAATAATACATTTTTATATCATTTCTTCAAATACACTTTCATAATACGGTTTTTGCATGCATAATTATCGATTATAATCGAAAACAACGTTAAAAAGAGTGTATAGGTGTTAAAAACCGCTGCTCAGGAACAGTTAAGCTGGAAGAACTCGAACGAAGCAGTATACGTTAAAACATTCACATCTAGTTAATAATTTAGCAGGCGGTCTAATAGGAAAACGTCCCATGTACACTTTTAAAGGAATAACGTTACCTCCGGGTTCCATTTGCTGGAAACATGTTTAGGATTAATGATAGCTAAACTTCTACAGAATGAAATACTGTAAATTTTTCAACCCTTCCAGATTACAATTTTTAGTTTTAAAAGCAATCCTAAGCTGCACAAAATCTTTCAAAACAGGATAGGATATATAAGTTAGGATTTTTTAATGTAACCTACTCCAACGTTAAGTCATATCCGAGGATGAATAAAATGCGTGAAATGATGCTCAAAGGATCGCAATGTCCATAGTGCTTGGAGTCACCAAACGTTCTTCTGTTAGAATAAGGGAACATCCCGGTAAAAACCTTATCCAGGTAACTCACCCTGACCGAGATTCGAACTAAGGACTTCTTGAACGTGACGCAGACACGCTACCACCTACGCTACAATAGTCGGGTATGTACGTCAGGAAGAAGCAAATAAATTACATTTTGAGCACAATTTCTTAATATTTTAATGTTTGGTAGCTGAGGTGTTAACATTATTTTTGGGGGGGGGGGGCGGGGGTTGTGCGTAATAAAACAGTAAAGGAGTACGTAAGATAAACGGTTGCACTAAAAACATCCGGATAAACTAAACGAAGCACAAACACTAATGGACACATTTGGTTGTCATGACAAAAAGGCCAAGAAAATCCTACGCATTCTTTTTTTTTTTTTTTTTTTTTTTTTTTTTTAATTTACGTCCTCCAACGTCGTCATATCAGACGATATGAATGAAATGGGTGAAATGATGCTCAATGAGCCCAGGAGCGCTTAGAATTACCCCAAATTCATCATTCATCTTTCAGGATAAGGAAAAGAACCCGGACAAATCCGTTATCCAGATAACTTACACTAACGGAGATTCGAACTCGGGACGTCTCGAAGTGGGCAGACGCGCTGCCACCTACGCTACAGGCAAATCTATCTTTAAATGGTGTTGATGCTATTACATACAATTTTCACTGAATTTGCGAAAATCGAATTACAGTTATAGCGAACCTCCTTAACCCGGAACAGTTTTGAAAAACAAAATTATATTATTTAGCGTAGCAAATGAAGACTTCTTTTACAGACAATAAATTGATATTCCCAGGAGGTACATTACTCAAATTCTCTTGCCAGCGGGCGAATTCATTGCACTCCCCCAGCTGCTTGGGACCAGGATGGAAGAGACACTGCGATAGTCATGGAAAACGTTGAGGCCTGGTATGTGTGACTTGCCAGGAAACAAGATTGAAAAATAAAAAATAAGTGTGGAAGAAAATTGTTCCGATGTTGATGTTGAATAAACCGATTTCTGAGGAAGACATTATTGCATCGTGCAGTGTCACTGAAAATGAAAATTAAGAGTATTCAGATTTAGACAGTGTTGATGAGCCAGCTGTGGTTATGACCCACGCACAAACAGTAGCAAACATAGAGAAATTAATGCTTTATTTCGAGAGTCAAGCCGAAACATTGCCAAATGAACTTCTAATGTTAAAGCGGATGCAGGGTCGCGCTGCTCCTAAGCGATGCACTAAACTGAGACAGCGCCTCTTTTACTACCGACTAGTTTGTAGCTATATTGTGCACATACATAGGCTATTACAGTACATACGGTGTATGTGTTTTTAGGTGAAAGTGTGGCAATAGTAATTTCTAAACTTCATTTAAAATATTACAAGTTCTAAATGGGTTTTCATGGTTTTCCCGACATTTTCCAGATAACACGGATTTTCGTTAACTCGGGTCCCAGTTAATCCAGTTATACGAGGTTCTACTATAAAACAAACACTTGTTATTTTTAATTTTCTTTCATTTATTCAAACATATTAAAATGTTAATATGTAAAGCAAATTGTAAGTGTAATGGACAAAAAAAGAATAAGCTTTATAAATTCTTTTCCATATATTTGAATTTATTGGAAGTAAAATACCTCAATTTGTGTTGTATTCAAACTCGTCTCTTTCTCCTTTCTTATCTCCCGTTTGTATATCCTCGCCGTACGAGGTAGCATAGCTTTCAAATTCAATATCCTTCTCTTCCCCCATACCGGTGCATGTTCTTCAGCTGTTAGCTTCTTCAACCTTCGGAATTCCTCATTCATCTTATCCACGTCCCCCTTCATTTTATTTACCAGCTCGTATTGCCTGAAATAGTATTTCCTTGCTTCTCTTCCAGGTCCCTTTTTATTCTGTTTATCTCTTCCAACATCTATTTAAGTTTACCTTTACATTCAATTTCCGTCCTTAACTTAGCTTCACATTGCACAATGTAGTCAACGATTTTTTTTTCAACTACTGACTTTAGGAAAGAAATATCGGATTACAAACATCTTCAGGCATGTTGTCAATGTTTTATTGCTTTATAGCTCAACATATTAACTGCAATACTATACCGCTCGCAAAAGTTAAAGGCATATGAACGCTGGCCATTGCTCAAGCGAAGCACTGTTGCCAAGCGTAGTACGTGCACCTGCAGAGGTTCCGTGTACATAAGAGCAGTTTTACTCGCCAGCAAAGGTTTTGGCTATTCTTCCCGTAATTAAACAACACATTAAATATTCCTAAAACATTAAGACACACGTCACAGCAGTGGAACAGCAAGCAAGGTTTCCAATCCAGTAACTCGCTTTCCGACTTCATGGACCTTTCCCGGAGATTGAAACACAGGCACACTCCCTTTTTCTAAGCTGCTTCACTACAAATTCGTGACACTGTGTGCACAATACCTATACCACAAGATCACAGAGTTACTTGCTGGGATTTTGAAAAATCTACAGTTGCCCTTATCCTGGATTGGAGAGCTTTCGTAAAAACTTGTTCATATTAAATATAAGTTTTCTGCCCTGAAAATAAATCACTTCAGGTTTGTTGATCGAAAAATCAGTTGTCCCAGCTTCGAGAGACATGTTCACGCGCTCGGATCACAAACACTGGAAAAAAGATGTGTATAATAATAATTTAATGTAATATTACCAATATTTCAGCTCGAGTTCAACACACGACTTAACGATGCCATTCACTTTAACAAAACGACATCTCTACTACATGGCAAAGCAAGAAGGCGTATCGGGAAACATTCATAACAGAGAGATGTTTACCTCAGCTTATCGCACATACACGGCGAGTCCAGTATAGGTATAGTCTGTTCAGATGTAATCATGTCTTCTGGACAGCAACGTGTCATACATCGGCAAGCGCGAGGAAACATATCATATAGACACATGCAGCTTCCAATCGCTCTATTTGTGTTTCGTAACTTACTATACATCAACTTACGAATATTTCACTCTTCTAATCGACCAGATAAGACCTGATAAGAGACGATCACAGCGCTGGTCACCTGAAGGTCGATACGCCTCAACGCTCTGTTGAGTAATGCTCTGAAAACGAAACTGAAAATTAACTCAGTTTCAAACTGCGTCACTTATGTTTTAATAGTAGGTGCACTATTTATTTATGCTTAAGATAAATGTTATTAGGAAAGAATGGTGTTGTTTTTCAGGCTAGTCTGTGTTGAATTGATGGATGTTCGCTGTAACCATAACCACGTGAAGATAAAAAGTGCATCGCTCGCGTTATATGTATCATAGAGACAGGATTTTTGTACGGTCATGATCAGGAAGTAAAATTATTTCTTGTCATAAGATTGGCATCTGTAATTTTCACATATTTATCCGTAACATTTAACCATAACCATGTGAAGATAAAAATGCATCGCTCGCGTTATAAGTATCTTAGAGATAGGATTTTTGTACGGTCATGATTAGAAAATATCATTCTTTCTTATTATAAAAATGGCATCTGTAATATTCAAATACGAGGCATGTTTTTTAAGTCAGTACCTTTTGCGATTCCGCCGCCGCAGCGCTATGGTCGGCATTCCGCGCATGTGCGCTGGTTACCTACATCCCTTGTCTACGCACTGACGCCATTGCAGTCTGATTCTTCATTGTATACGTTGGTTACTGAGTGTTTAAGATACCTACTACAATCGTGAGTCCCGCCGATTGTGAAGTACGGGCTGTTATACGATTTCTTAGTGCTAAAGGCGTAAAACCGATCGATATTCATCGTGAGATCTGTGAAGTTTACGGACAAAACATTATGAGTGATGGAATGGTAAGGAAATGGGTGAGAGCATTTAAAGATGGCCGCACAATTGTGCATGATGAAGAACGGAGTGGGCGTCCTTCAGTCGTTACTGAAGATTTGGTGCAGAAAGTGGACGAAAAGGTGAGAGAAAACAGACGTTTTACAATTTCATCATTGTGCGACTATTTTCCTCAATATTCTCGTAGTGTTTTGTATCGTATTGTGACCAAGAACTTGAAGTACCGGAAATTGTGTTCACGTTAGGTTCCGAAAATGTTGACGGATTTGCACAAAACCCAACGTTTAGGCAGTGCATTGACTTTCCTTGAGCGGTACCACAATGAAGGTGAAGATTTGAAACAACAATCCATGGAATGTCGACATTCATCATCACCCACAAAAGTGAAGTTTAAGCAAACAATTTCTGCCCGGAAAATCATGTGCACAGTTTTTGGGACAGAAAAGGAGTATTGCTAGTGGAGTTTCTGCCTCGTAATGAGGCAATCAATGCAGCGCCTTATTGTGAGACATTGAACAATCTGCGCCGTGCAATCCAGAACAAAAGACGTGGCAAGTTGAGTAAGGGTATCGTTTTTCTGCATGACAGTGCCCGTCCACATGTGGCTAATCGGACCAAAGATCTCATCAAATCTTTCCAATGGGAAACTCTAGATCATCCTCTATACAGCCGTGATCTGGCGCCCAGCGACTACCATTTGTTCCTACACTTGAAGAAACATCTGGGCGGTTAGTGTCTTCAAGACGATAACGAAGTTAAAACAGTTATGATACAGTGGTTAAAATGTCAGGTGGCAGATATTTATGAGGAGGGTATTAAAAAACTGGTGCCACGTTATGACAAGTGCCTAAATATTTACGGAAATTATGTAGAAAAGTAAATTAAGGTACAGGCTTTCATGTAAAAATAAAATTATTGCGATATCTATGCACGTCTTTTTAAAATTCCAAAACGGTACTGACTTAAAAAACACGCCTCGTATTTATCCGTAACATTTAACCACAACAAAGTGAAAGATAAAACGTGCATTGCTCGTGTTCTAAGTATCGTAGAGACAAGACTTATGTACGGTCATGATCAGAAAATAACATTATTTCTTATTATAAAATTGGCATCTGTAATATTCAAATATTTATTTTGTACGGTCATGATCAGAAAATGAAATTCTTTCTTATTATGATTGGCATCTGTCATTTTTCAATCATTTATCCGAGCGTAATTAATATAATGTTCTAAGTTCAGACACGCGAAATGCGTGCATAGTCGCGCTACTCGTGCCGTTACCATTGATTTATCCTTGGTAATAGATACCTCTCAGATAACGCACTGATTACTCCACGTGGAGTAAACATCTTTCATTTGTGATTCCTGCGAATTCCACTGGCTGAAGTGATGCGTTCATTGGTGCTTAGCACAGAACTCGGAAGCGGTGGCAGTTCCCCTCTCACTCTTACAAGAATAATCGGCGCGTTATCTGAGAGGTTTCTATTACCAAAGATGAATCCATGGTATAGTCGCGCTACTGGAACGGTTACCATGGATTTATCTTTGGTAATAGAAACCTCTCAGATAACGCACTGATTACTCTCGTAAGAGTAAGAGGGGTACCGACGCGCCTCCAGGTCGTGAGCAAATCACCATTGAACGCATCACTTCAGCCAATGGTATTCGCAGGAATCACAATATATATGTTCACTCCACGTGGAGTAATCAGTGCGTTATCTGAGAGGTTTCTATTACCAAAGATAAATCCATGGTAACGGTTCGAGCAGCGCGACTATACCACATTTGGCAGCGCTAGTGGGAGGAGCAAGCTTAGGATTGGCTGGAGTCTACCGTACGGCCCACCTCCATATGCCTTTAACTTTTGCGAAGATTATAAAATAAATATCAAGTTGAAAAACAACCACCAATAACAAATATAACATAGCCAAAACCCTCGATAAAAGGTTTATATAAAAACTAGAATCACAATAAACAATAAAGCAACGAAAAGGTACACATTATTAAAATTGACAATTATAAGGGCTATAAAATGAGTATATTTTAGTCCAGTAAGAATGAAACACATTGCCCGTCTATGTAGCGCAGGTGGTAACTTGTCTGACTCACATGCAAGAGGTCCCGAGTTCGAATCTCGGTAAGAGTAAGTTATCTGGATAAATTTTTCCCTTATCCTGAAAGATGAATGCCATGTAGCTCTCAGCTCTATGGACTCTAGGCTCATTTGAACATCATTTCATTCGAAATTAATTGTTCTTTCACACCGGCCGGGTGTAGGCTAAAGTATGGAAATGTAGAGTCAGACTGAAAAATTCAATGCCATAGCCGGGATTTGAACCACA
Source organism: Mantis religiosa (assembly GCA_030765055.1). Classification (NCBI taxonomy): domain Eukaryota; kingdom Metazoa; phylum Arthropoda; class Insecta; order Mantodea; family Mantidae; genus Mantis; species Mantis religiosa. Next base: position 83,987,752 of record CM060959.1, read on the forward strand.
TATCCTCTGGTTTCCGTCCAGCCGCTGTAACCATTGAGCTACTATGGTCAACGTGCCGATATGACATTAAATTCTCCAATTGACTCGTGTTTTTCCCGGTAAACCACTAGGAGTACTCATAAACACATGAGACAACTACCTTAGTGGCGACTTACAACATGTAAGTACTTTTAAGGACCGGGCTTTATAGTTAACCACTATTAGGTCAATTATTGGAAATTAATTGTTCTTTCACACTGGCCGTGTGTAGGCTAAAGTATGGAAAGATAGTGCCAGACTGAAAAATTCAATGCCTTAGCCGGCATTTGAACCACGGATCTACTGGTTTTCGTCCAGCCGCTCTAACCATTGATCTACTATTTCAAATGCGGTTCAAATCCCGGCTATGGCATTGAATTTTTCAGTCTATCTTTCCATACTTTAGCCTATACTCGGCCAGTGTGAAAGAACAATTAATTTCCAATAATTGACCTAATAGTGATTAACTATAAAGCCCAGGCCTTAAAGTACTTACATGTTGTAAGTCGCCATTAAGGTAGTTGTCTCATGTGTTTATGAGAACTCCTAAGTGGTTTACCGGCAGAAACACGAGTCAGTTGGAGAATTTAATATCATGTCGGCACGTTGGCAATAGAAGCTCACATGGTTAGAGCGGCTGGACGGCAACCAGAAGATCCGTGGTTCAAATCCCGGCTATGGCATTGCATTTTTCAGTCTGGCTCTACCCTTTCACAGTGCGTGCTACACACGGCTAGTGTGAAAGAACAATTAATTTGACATTTAAATGGTTATATTTCAATTATAGATGAATGTTATATCATATTCTTCTATTAAGCATGTAATGGCTTCATTCCCTTTATAGAGAAAACGCTTCAGTTGGAAGCGAATTCATGTTTTGAGTATACTTTGCATTACTCGCCCATTACTGGTTATAGAATGAAAGTACACGGATGCTGCGCTGTGGAGGTAATTGATTAGTTGTTTCCCAGTAAATAGCGTACTTGGAAACGGGAAAGGTGGAATATGAGCACCTGGCACAAACACAAACAAATGAAACCCGTTGAAAATACCGGTTATGAGAAGCCTGACCTTCACATCTACTGTGAACCCGTTCTTACCCACATATTCTCGGAATGTGTATTACGTCTATGGAATGATCTCCCAGAAATTCGTGTTCACAAGGGGGACACTTCAGAGTAGCAGCACGAATGAGGGTTCATTTCTCGACGGCGTGTTTAACTCCCCTTTAAAGAAATAGAGAACTCTGTAAACTCCCGTGAATTCAATATCGTTTCGTACAGTCCGCTTCGGTAGCAGTAGCCCAGCGTAATAGTTCGGCTTCTCCACAAACCAACCAGTATGGCTCAGGAGGTAGCGTCAATGGCTACTCCCCAAGTCCACGACCCGCCGCTGGGAACTTTCAATATATAACTACAGTAGAACCTCGTTTACCCGGATCAACCGGGACCAGGGCCGAGTTAACGAAAATCCCGGTTTTCCAGAGAATAACGGGAAAAAAAGTTAAAGGAAAAAACATGTACGTCACCGAAATATTTTTAATGGGGTTCAGAAATTACTATCGACACACTTTCACCCAAAAATGCATGGATTGTATGTACCGTAATAGCCTATGTAGTTGCACTGTACACAATACAGCTACAAACTACTCGGTAGTAAAAAAAGCAGCGAGCTTTTAATATCTCAGTTTAGTGTATTGCTTATGAGCACGCTATCTCGCATCCGCTTTAACATTAGAAGTTCATTTGGCAATGTTTCGGCTTGACTCTCGAAATAAAGCATCAATTTTTCTTTGTTTGCTACTGCTTGTGCGTGGATCATAACCACAGCTGGTTTATCAACACTGTCTGAATACTCTTCATTTTCATTTTCAGTAATACTACATGATGCAATAATGCCTTCCTCTGTAATCGGTTTAAACTCGTCAATGTCTTCATTAACATCGACATTTTTAAAAATGTCTATAACATCCTCTTCCACACTATTTTTTCTTCTTCAATCTTGTTTTCCGGCAAGTCGCACACACCAGGCTACAACTTTTACCACGACTTTATCAAAGTTTCTCTTCTAACCTGGTCCCAAACAGATGGGGTGAGTGCAATGAATTCGCCCACTGGCAAGAGAATTCGAGTAACATACCCACAGAGAATAGCAACTTACAGTCTGTAAAACAAATCTTCACTTACTAGGCTAAACAATATATTTTCTCAAAACTGGTCCAATAAACGAGGTTTTACTGTAGTAGAAATACTGCACTCTTCTGGAGTATCAACTCGCTGGGGCGTACCGTCAGGGTATAGGTATAAAACATGTGATAGACCGAGGTGTTAACTCCTTCCTTCGAACCCAACTCTTGTCCTTTCCAGAGCCTACATTCGAGAGGGAAACAGACGAATTTAGGTGCCTTAAGTTAGAGCTTCATTGGCAGTTTTACTGCAGGTTGAAGGTTATACTACGGCGACTAGGCCGGGTTACAATTTCTTTCAGTAACTCACTGCCTCCCCCCTGGTTCCACTTACAATAGATCACTGCAGCCTTCTTAAACACGATGTGTATTTGCTCAGTCACGATGTTTACTTGTTTAAATAGATTTTGAGAAATATTAGGTTATCCATAATCCTGAGAACGAAAATTATAAGAATATAAATGCAAAAATCTAATTATGACACTCATATGATTTTCTCTACACACTTTCGTACGAGCTGCTCCCACAAATCCCTATTCTGATAAATATTTGCGAGGTGGTTTTATGGTTGGTACAACAAGAATATGGGAATATAGTAGGCTTAAACAATAGTTGTTCCTTTTAGGAACTGATCACTATGTGATAGCTTTGAAATTACTTTCTCTTTTAATAATATGGGGGAGAACAACGAATAACAGTTTCCCATTTGAGAAAAATATAAGCATTTAAAAGTATAAACCAACGTAAACTCGTTACTAAAAAGGTTTGCATTTTTATGTAGTAAGATTTTGTCCTTCTCTTCAGGTTAGCCAGGTTTTTAAAAATCATTCAGAATAAAGAGATCCCTTGAGACTATTCTCAGAAAATTCAAGATATACAGTTCATGTATTCACTATGTAACAAAATTTGATGAAGCTTTTGTTTATCCCACTTTTTAGTGTTTATTGCTTAACTCGGTAATGATGATAACGAATACAGTAAAACCTGCCTAAAACGGACCCCTTATATATCGGAAACCTGGAAACCGAAAAATAAATTTCGGTACGGAGCTATTTCCCATGTAAAATGATACTCTAAGCCGGAAAATTCCTAACGGGGAAACGTAAATATTTTTCGAGAACAGTTTGTGTAAATAACCTGATTAAAACTGATTACTTTATGTGTAATAGGTTATAACGTACGTATTTTAAAAAGTGCAATAATTTTGAGGACAGCTGCACTTGCACCGAAGTTCCATAAACTAGTCATAAACTGCAATCCTTCGAGGAAAAAGCAAAATAAACCATTAGCTCTCTCAACTCTCTTCCAGTACACATGGTAAGGGTACAACTCTTTTGCAAAATGTTCATTCTTAGCTTAGCTGTTACTAGTGATCAAGTACGAGTGGAAGAAAACTGAACTCTGGTGATTTTTAAAAGCATAGTTTGTGAGTACAAATTCTGTAAAATGAGTTCAAAACGTAAGACATTATCTTTGGAGAAAAAATTAAGTTTAATGAAGAACAAGAACAGAACAAACGTCGAACTAAAAACTTAACTGTGTTGTTTAAAGTGGGAAAACTGAGATTTATGAGATTTTGAAATAAATAAAAATTAAAGACGAGTGGTTAAAGGGAACAGCAGGGCATGTGAAACACATTACAAAATCTGCAGAGAATGACGAGGTGAATCATTCTGTGTTCGAGTGGTCCATTTCTGAACCACTGCTTCAAACTCAAGCTTTAGACATCATGAAAATTAGGCAAATAAAATTTCAGAGCTTCCAATGGATTTGCTCGAGAGTTTCAAACATCGCCATAACATTGTTTTGAATGTTGTGTGTAGTGAAGTAAATGATGTTGGTATGCAGACTGTTGCAGATTGGAAAGGCAAAATTGAATACAGACAGAGAAACTAGACAATAAATTACAATTATTCTAAGTTGAAAATACGAAAATACATATCAGCCTATTGTTTTTACATTTCATATATTATTCCTTCACTATAAACCTGACGCGACTATTTCATAAATTCTTTGAGTTCAAACACATCCTTTTGTAAGACGGAAAGCTGTGTATAACGAAAAATAAATCCCGAAACGATCGCGTTCCGTTTTAGAGTAGTTCTTATTGGCGTTCTCAAGATTTAATGCCTCAAATCCCGAACTACTCAACTGTCAGTGCGACACTGAACAGCGATTAACTGCCTTTTTGCATCACATAGCCTACTCTGTAGTATTTCTGCAACTGTGCTAGGAGCCCAATCCATAACACTGAAAGCTGGTGTTCTAAAGGTCACTGGTTCGGTTCCTATTATGCAGTTAATTTATTTTCTTCGTTATTTTAATACATACCTCAGAAGATGACCTAACTGCCCGAATAATAGCATCATGTGAAGTTATTCGACACACACAAGAAATTTTGAACAGAGTCTTCGCTGTCAACTTTGCATTAAAAACGCAGGTCGCCATTTCGAGTAGTCCCTATAAATCTGACATAAAAAGCTGCATTTACTTTTTATTTTATATAAATTCGTTCACCCTTTAAACACCTCCCGTTTAGTTGTACAGCGTGTGAAAGTATTAAGCGGGATTCAATCTTTGTTAGAAATAATTGTATTAAATTGGACTGACAAGGTGAAATTACTCCATAACATGCACATATTTATACAAGAATTGAGACCTTAGACAAAATATTAAAAGTAAAACAACTAAGCTAAAAAAGACAAAAAATGAAGGACACTCGAACTCGTTTACCTTTCATTTGATAGCTAATGTCATAACCATTGCGCCAGAGAGAGAGAGAGAGAGAGAGAGAGAGAGAGAGAGAGAGAGAGAGAGAGAGAGAGAGTGCTCCGAGACGTCTTTTCATTTTCGTGTGTTGTGCACTCAAATGTTATCATCATTAGTAGTGGCGTACTGGCGTTTTAAAAACTTATAGCCATAACTTCCACATTTGAACTAACAGGTCATTAGTCTCCTATCTCAGATTACTTAAGATACCGCCACTTGCTCTGAAAATATTTCGGTGTAGTTCATTAATAACCTGTATTTTTTGTTGGAGATGGGAAAGAAAATCAAATCAATTTGTTTTCTTTGTAAATAGTAAATAGCAATTAAATATTAAGCAATGTTGAAGGTGTTTCTAATGGAATGTTTGTGATTTTAAGGAGTAAATTTAAAATGTGTTCATTAAAATGACATATTGTACAAGTAGAGCCAAGGGTTTTGTTTGCCACGTCTATTAGCGCTTTAATACCACTGGCGCCAAGGCAATATTTCCGCAGACATATTGATAAAATACAATACCATAGAAAGTGATAGAGCATGTACGTATGAAATTTTATCTTCAGCGCAGTACCAGATATTTCTGCTATTAAACCGTGATTGCATTAGCATTTTATAGAGTGGAAGAAGAATTATTCTAAGTGCGCACTTGCTGGATTCCCTGCCCTATCTTTTTTTTTTTTCCTACATAAAAGTTTTGAGTACAGCAAGGAACGTGTAGTGCATAGGAACACTTCCGCTTCTCCACCCACCCCGGCGACCTGTTGTGTTAAGTTGATTTTAGCTTTCAGCTACCGGCTCGTGAAGCTCGGCATCTTGGCTCCTGTTGTTCCTCAATGAAATTAGCTCTTAAGCTTATAGACCAGCGGTGCTCACAACGGGGCTCGCGAGCCGCATGCGGTTCTTGACCGCAAACTTAGAGTAAGATTAATTAATATAATTAGGGCCCAGATTTTGATGAAAAGTCATCTTTTTTCTGAGTAATCATAGACGATGCTTATTGGAAATTAAGTGCATTCTTTATAGGTCATCAAAATGCACTTTTTCCACATTTTTATAATAAAGTCATTTTTTAACATTTAGATGCATTTCCGGTCATTTTTTCACGAGTCTATTGGGCATTTTCATCTGGAGGCCACATTCGGGAGGCCTGGATTCGATTCCCGTGGCAGACCTGACCCTGGGCTTTTTGCAGGGTTTTAAAATAATCTGTGATTAAAAGTTCATATCGTGTAAGCCGATATCATGCCAGGAGGAAACTTCAGAACTGATATTTTTGAACACGATTTAACAGGCTGTGACATACTGTTTTTCAAATATGAATCTATAACTTCTGTGGAAGTGGAGAGAAGTTTCTCAAAGTATAAAACAGTTTTAACTGACAATCGCCGTTCCTTTACTTCTGATAACCTGAAGATGACCACGGTGGTGTACTGCAACGCTAAGTTTTGGTTAAAGTAACTTATGTTTTCTTAGTTTATAAAACTGAAAATGACCTAATGAATTTTGAATTTATTATTTAGTAGCAATAATTGCATTATTTCCTAAGAAAGTTAATTTTAAAATGTGGTTATTTGAACCATACATTCATTATTTGTCTGTGACAGTTATTAATTTATTATTATGAAAGAAATTGTTAATTTTTGTTAGGTTATTTTTTTACAGTTTATGTGCATTTTAAAGGCATTATATAGCTCATTTTTAAAAAAAATTTAGGCCAACAACTTCCGGGCCCTAAATATAACCAATAGAAACTAACAACATCTCGTGGCCGGCGAAAAAAATAAAAATCTTTCCCTGAACTTAATAACACACATTGCTTATTATTTGGCTTTCTCTTTTACAGATGTGTTCTAGCATTTATAAACATATCCTTACAAGGAAGAGCAAAACGTAGTTCGTAGGGGAGGGGATCCGTCCCCTTCAGCTGCCGAGGTGCGGGCGCTGCGGACCCTTAGCACTCGTGGTACCTCTGACGTTACCAGAGGAACCTCGGGCCGAACTGCCAAGCCCCTCCCGTCGGGGAGTTGTTCGGATTGGGTTGGACTCGGGGGCAGTGTGTTCCCGACACCCACGGGGAATCGGGTACCTCCGGCCAGGCTGCGGCCGCCCGGAGTGGGTAGAGGGTTGCCTAATAAGTCCCGGGTACTAGCTGCAGAGCTAGCAGAAGGTGTGCTAGATCACCAGGCGGTCCCACCGAGGTTTTGGTAGACTTCCCTGTGGGGATGACCCGCGTAAGTGGCATATCCACTTCCACCCGTCTTGACGTAGTAGTCGATGGGGGTGGGGGCTTTTAGGCTCAAGGTATTGCTCCATGGAAAGAACCCTGGAGTTTTCCATCGCTCCCGGGTAGAAGGAGACCCAGGTCCTTGGTCCTACGGGTCCAGGACTAGTGGGAGTAGAGCCTCTGGAGTTAAAAAAAAGAGCAAAACGTATTTCTGAACTGGCCCAGACTGTACTTAGCTTTCATAGCAAGTTGAAGCTTCAGACTAAAACATTTGCTCACTTCAAATATTTGAATATACGAGGCATGTTTTTTAAGTCATTACCGTTTTGCGATTCCGCCGCCGCACCGCTACGGTCGGCTTTCCGCGCATGCGCGCTGGTTACCTACATCTCTTGTCTACGCACTGACACCATTACAGTCTGATTCTTCATTGTATACGTTGTTTACTGAATGTTTAAGATGCCTCCGACAATCGTGAGTCCCGCCGATTGTGAAGTACGGGCTGTTATACGATTTCTTTGTGCTAAAGGCGTAAAACCGATAGATATTCATCGTGAGATCTGTGATGTTTACGGACAAAACATTATGAGTGATGGAATGGTAAGGAAATGGGTGAGAGCATTTAAGGATGGCCGCACAAATGTGCATGATGAAGAACGGAGTGGGCGTCCTTCAGTCGTTACTGAACATTTGGTGCAGAAAGTGGACGAAAAGGTGAGAGAAAATAGACTCTTTACAATTTCATCATTTTGCGACTATTTTCCTCAATATTCTCGTAGTGTTCTGTATCGCATTGTGACTGAGAACTTGAAGTACCGGAAATTGTGTTCACGTTGGGTTCCGAAAATGTTAACGGATTTGCACAAAACCCAACGTTTAGGCAGTGCATTGACTTTCCTTGAGCGGTACCACAATGAAGGTGAAGATTTTTTAGACCAAATTCTCACTGGTGACGAAACATGGGTGCCTTACGTCACACCAGAATCGAAACAAAAATCCATGGAATGGCGACATTCATCATCACCCACAAAAGTGAAGTTTAAGCAAACAATTTCTGCCCGGAAAATCATGTGCACAGTTTTTGGGGACAGAAAAGAAGTATTGCTAGTGGAGTTTCTGCCTCGTAATGAGACAATCAATGCAGCGTCTTATTGTGAGACATTGAACAATCTGCGCCGTGCAATACAGAACAAAAGACGTGGCAAGTTGAGTAAGGGTATCGTTTTGCTGCATGACAATGCCCGTCCACATGTGGCAAATCGGACCAAAGATCTCATCAAATCTTTTCAATGGGAAACTCTAGATCATCCTCCATACAGCCCTGATCTGGCGCCCAGCGACTACCATTTGTTCCTGCACTTGAAGAAACATCTGGGCGGTAGCATCTTCAAGACGATAACGAAGTCAAAACAGCTGTGATACAGTGGTTAACACGTCAGGCGGCAGAATTTTATGAGGAGGGTATTCAAAAACTTGTGCCACGTTATGACAAGTGCCTCAATGTTCACGGAAAAGTAGATTAAGGTACAGGCTTTCATGTAAAAATAAAATTACTGCGATATCTATGCACGTCTTTATTTAAATTCCAAAACGGTACTGACTTAAAAACATGCCTCGTATATTGAAAGCCTTCCCTACGTTCAGGTGGAAACTGAAGATTACTTGAGTAACATGTCGAGCCTTGCTGAAGAAATCAATGGCAAATTTAATGATTTAAGATCACTTAGAAGCCGCTCTGAATTCATTCCTCTATGTCTGTAGTTCGCTAAAAGCTACTGAGGCCCTTGATTTTTGTTTATTTTATAATAAGTTTTTATCGTTAAAACTTTGCTTACAATTTAATATTACTTCCTTTTATAGTCGATGCTTTACTTCTTTCTCTTATATGCAACAATCCATAAACTAATAAAGTATCACTGTTTGCTTTTATACCCCGACTGCAAATAACGTTAAGCATGTACTTAAATGTCAACGCAAGGGAACCAAATGAAACAAACCTTCCAAGTGGTACAGCAGACACTATTTCAAGAGTAACAATCAAACTGCCGGCGTTTTGGAGAAAAAATGTTAAGGTATGGTTTTTACAAGTAGAATCACAATTATTAACTGCTAGAATTAACACAGAAAAAACAAAATTTCATTATATTCTTGATTTATTAGACACTTAAGTAGTCGATCTTATATCCCACTTCCTCACAAAACCAATATTTGCTATTCCCTACTCAGATCTTAAAACAGGTCTAATCAAAAAATTCGAATAATCGGAAGAACGAAAGGTAAAGAAACTCCTTACAGAAGTAGAACTAGGTGAAAGAAAGGCTTCTGCACTACTCCGAGAGTTAATATCTCTCGTCGGAGATAAGGTATCCACCGAATTTTTACCTACAATTTTCCTGCTGAGATTACCCACGAATGTTAGGGCAATTCTAGCAACTAGTAAAGATGGAGCTAGATGCTGTAGCAGCTATGACTGATAATATTATAGAAATAAGCAATGCTGGCGGTGCATTTCTTTGTCATACTTCATGCTTATCTGATTCTCAGAGCAATGCTTCAAGTGAGCGGTTTTCTAGGTTAGAAAAGCAGATAACTGCGCTCACAAATTCAATTAAGGATTTACAGACGCCTAAGCGGTCACGTCGGGGTCACCACTTACGGTTATTTGGGTTGATCTTGATGTGTTCAAATAAATATTTGTGGAATTATAAAATCTGCTTTATTTGAAGTTATTTTATACAGAACAAAACATAAGCTGTAACAATAAAAAAGAAAGAAGATAAACTTAAAAGAAAAGTTCAGGATAGCCAACCTCCAATCTTCGGAGGCTTACTAGCCACACACATCTAGTTTCATGGCGATGGGGGATGGAATTTTTAGAGTGCAAAAGTCGTTATTATGGGTATCTTAAAAAGGGAAGTAAAGTTGGTGGTCGCGTGTCGCAGATCTGCGGCACGTAAGGGAATCTCAGCCCTGATAAGGAGGCCTCTGAGCAAAATTAAGGTGTCTTTTAAACACAGCATTTAAAGAGCGTCCTTAAAATAAATGGAAACGTAATTCCAACTTCTCGTTACATATTTTCCTCATTTTCTCTCACTTGCGTTACATTTTTAACCATTTTAATCTTATTTTCCCTTAATATTTCTTTTTCTAACATTCCATTTTTAGTTAAAGCTCTTATCTTTTAGCTCTGCTGAAATCTTTCCCTATTTATCGTAGGTTAAGTTACTTAAATTACCTCTTTCCCTTTCCGTAAAAGCTCGTTTACTGCTTATACAAAACTGTTTACGAATTCCTTCAGAATAGGCTTGTCCGCCATCCACTCGCCTGATTCTTCCACTCTGAGACCCAAGGAAGTTTAGACAGAAAAGTTCGCAACATTATGTAATTCTTATACCAATCAGGATACATGACGAAACATTCCCAAGAGTGGTCGGCTTAAGGAGAACTGGACCTCAGATTTGTGTATGCGATCATCAGACATTAAGGAGATGCCATCTCCTTTGATTTGACTGCGCATACACGATTGTTCCAGATATTTTCCTGGGTTCACTGCAATTTCAGTAGATGGAATTATGCCATTATACTCTGGAGATTTCAGATGGGAAATCTGTGAAACCGCAAACATAAGTAATACTGGAATTACTACAGAGGAAACCAGAAACGAAGATTTCCTATTCGCTTCCCTTTAATGCTCTTGTACCTCGTAATTTAAGCTCTAAATTATTTCCGACATTATGCATACACTAAACTGGTGTTTAGGTTGCCAGCTTCCAACTCCAGAGGTCCCAGGTTTGATTCCCGGCCAGTGGGGACGTCTGGAAATGTGAATTTAATGTTTATATTTTTACGTGTCTGTCTGAACTTCAGAAAAGATAGAATAAATACCAAATATCATCCCTGCGTGAGATGTCATAAGCAAGAAGCATCAAAAATGGTCCAGAGAGGAAGAAGGAAAGAGATCCCACTCTGCCATACCTGTTAAATGGAGTAGGTTCGTCATTTTACAATTTCTTAAAAATAGCGAATGATTTTCATTATAAAGACTAAAGAGATGTGACACTATTAGACTGAAAAATAAGGGTTTTGGTTACTTACTGCTCGGACTATGTCTGAAAGATGTTACAGTTTTAATACCTCGCGGCGTAAGAGCCGTTTTCAAACTACGACCGCTGCGTTACCCACCTCTGCCCACTATAGTCGTCATAGTAGGGTGCAGTATACTGGGTGGGACGTGATGAGCTCCCCTGTCCTCGAGCGATATATTCGGTTTAAGAAATCAAGCGCCATTACTTCTAAATCAAGGAGCTCCTGAATTGACCCTCAAAGACCTGATAAGAATGGATACATTGTGGACCAGGTCTCCCAGGGGGGAGATAATTCCCTAAGCAGGCAGTGTCTGCCCAGCATAGGAAGGCAACCGGGGAATGAAGGGCAGGGAATTTGAACTGTGTATCGTCCTTGTTAGTGGATCTGTTTACTACGAAATAAGTGTATGAGGGTACATATGAGTCACCCGTGCTGCCACATCTAATGTTCGTTTTAGTAACTGCTATGGTAGGTATTCTTCATTGGTGAGTTAGTGACAACACTGTGTATTTTACATGAACCTAGCAACCTTATCACATCCAGAAGCCGAGCATAAACATTACATTGCACAACAAAAGTGATTAGTGATTACGTTACACATTGCTTTGTCTTCTTGTGGTGGGCAGACCAGTACATGCCTTTCTGTAGTAGATTTTATGTAAGTCTATTTACTTTTCCATGTTTTAACATACCAAATTTCTTATTGCTCTTTCAGATTTTAATTTTTTAAAGAAACATTCACTTTTTTTAAATGTCATTACCCAAATAAATAACAAAACCTTTTATTTTTCGAATTAATAATTAGTGATTTCACCCACTTGTTCTACCCAAGCTAAAATCAAAATACTGGACTTACCGTTGTATTGTATGACATTAGCACCATCTTCTTCACTAGCGTCTATGAGATCTGAGGAGCCATATATTCGTGATGGTTTGGTGAAATATATCACCACGAGTATCACCATGACTAGCGTGGCACATGTGCCAAGAGCCACTAACGCCACACAGCGTCGAGACTTGGATGCCTTCCTCAGCCAATGTGATAAGCTCTGTTCAGTATCTGAGAATAAACATACAGAATTTATAAAATATATAATCAGGAGTTACAAACGAATACAGATAACTAATTATGTTACATTATTTATTTTATGTGTTATTAAAAGCAAGTAAGCTACAATAGTGAATAGAACAGTCATCATGCAAAATTGTTTTTCTGCATTCAGTACTCGTATCGTAACTTCCTCTGTTGGGAAGTGTATTACTCGACAGAACATTGATGCCCGATTGCACCAACAGATGTTAAAATCGACGTTAACAAATGTAACGTAACAATTGTCACAGTGCTAAAACTAATGTTAAATTTCTTGCATTTCACCAACCTGTTTTCTTAAAATGTTAACAAACCTGTGTTAACGCCAGGAAACTTGTAAATATCACAGCTATAGAAGGCTATGGATGATTTTCTGAACGTACTCCGATGCGCTTTTGTTTTCATTTTCGTCTGCACAAATGGCGGATGAACAAAATCATAAATAAAGCCGTGAGACAAATTTCTCATCGACGGAGAAAGAATTGTTAATTGAAATGGTGACGAAGTGTAAGGATACCGTGGAAAATAAGAGGACGGATGTGGTGAATGTAAAAGAGAAAGATGTCGCGGTGAAAATATTGGAAACGAATTTAATTCAAATGCATGTGTCACTACTAGAAGCACCAAACAACTTGTCAGTATTACGTAAATTTAAAACGAGGTGCGAAGAACAAGTGCCTTAAACGTTCAAGACGGTAGATGAACAATGTATTATCCATATAATTCAGAGAATTATAAAATCGCAAACTTATTAATACTTGAAGCAAAGGCGAGATCGTCATACTCCTTTCGATGTATATTCTAACTCATTATTACGTAAATTTAAAACGAGTTGCAAAGAAGGACAAGTGACTTGAACGTTTCAAGACGGCAGGTGGACAGTGTATTATCCACATAATTCAGTGAGTTATAAAATAGCAAAGTTATTAATACTTGAAGCAAAGGCAAGATCGTCATATTCCTTTCCATGTATATTCTAACTCATTATTACATAAATTTAAAACGAGTTGCAAAGAAGGACAAGTGACTTGAACGTTCCAAGACGGCAGGTGGACAGTGTATTATCCACATAATTCAGTGAATTATAAAATCGCAAAGTTATTAATACTTGAAGCAAAGGCGAGATCGTCATATTCCTTTCGATGTATATTCTAACTCATTATTACGTAAATTTAAAACGAGTTGCAAAGAAGGACAAGTGACTTGAACGTTTCAAGACGGCAGGTGGACAGTGTATTATCCACATAATTCAGTGAGTTATAAAATCGCAAAGTTATTACTACTTGAAGCAAAGGCGAGATCGTCATATTCCTTTCCATGTATATTCTAACTCATTATTACGTAAATTTAAAACGAGTTGCAAAGAAGGACAAGTGACTTGAACGTTTCAAGACGGCAGGTGGACAGTGTATTATCCACATAATTCAGTGAATTATAAAATCGCAAAGTTATTAATACTTGAAGCAAAGGCAAGATCACCATATTCCTTTCGATGCATGTTCTAACCTCTCTTGTACTTCCGCAGTAACCTTCATAACAACATGTTTCGACAGTCTATACCTCCGTAAAACAGTTTTCTTCGGATAGTTCCTCAGAATCATTTCTGCTCATAGGTCGTACTCTATTATGAATGCCATTTAGACGGTCTTAAATATAGCAAATCGACATCAACAGCTGAGTTCATGCTCGCCATCTTGACTATTTACAATTGTTAAGGACTTAACATTAGAAATTCGGCGTGTTAGTTTAACATGAGATTTAACAATTGTGTTACGCTAACACTTGATGGTGAAATGCAGTTTTTGTTTTAACTATTGCTAAACTCGTGTTAAGTCTTAACATTTGTTGGTGAAATCGGGCATGAGGCGTATTGACCTTCAGGTGACCCGCACTGTGAACATTCCTTGTCGGGTCTTATCTGGTCGATCAGAGGAGTGAAATAAGCTTTTTTAGTCTTATCTGGTCGATCATAAGAGTGAAATATTAGTATTTTTTTTTTAATTTACGTCCTCCAACCTTAGGTCATATCGGACGATGAATGGAATGGGTGAAATGATGCTCAAATGAGTCCAGGGTCCATAGAGCTTAGAGTTACCTGACATTCGTCTTTCAGGATAAGGGAAAACCCCGGAAAGAACCTTATCCAGGTAACTCACCCTGACCGAGATTCGAACTCGGGACCTCTTGAACGTGAGGCAGACACTCTACCATCCACGCTAGCGAGGCGGGCTATTTTTAGTAAGTTGATGTACAGTAAGTTATGTAACACAAATAGAGCAATTGGCAGTTGCGTGTGTCTATATGATATGATTTCTCGCGCCTGCCTATATATGACATGTTGCTGTCCAGAAGACATGATTATATCTGAAAACAAAAAGAAGAAAAAGTAAAAAAAAAATTGAAGCCTAAGTCAAAATAGCAAAAAAAGATATATATAAAAAAATAAAATAAAATGAATATATATAACGAGGCGCATGCGCCTCGCTAGACTCATTGAGACCACCTCCGTTCTATAGTGACTCCCATGTTAATATTCCAATAGCCAGTCACATGCATTCTTCTTTTGTTTTAGTCGTACAGAAATCGATTGTTTAGTTTTTGGAAAACAAAAGAACCAACAGAGTATACATATACTGGACTCGCCGTGTATGTGCGATAAGCTGAGGTAAACACCTCTGTGTTGCGAATTTTTCCGATACGCCTTCTCGCTTTGCCATGTGGTAGTTTTTCACTTAACGTGAAGTAGATAGAATAACTTCTTTATTTATTTACCTATTTTTTTATTTACGTCCTCCAAGTTAACACTTATCAGAGGATGAATAAATTGGGTGAAATGGTATTCAAATGAGCTTAGAGTTACCCGATATTTTTCTTTCAGAATAAGAGAAAAGCCGGAAAAACCCTCATGCACAGGTTTTTGGCTTTATAAACGAGGTAATAAACGTTACTGCAACATCCACCTAATTCATACAGTTCACGCAACATTATTACTTTGTTTACGGTCTTGTGATTACACCCAGATTGTACCTTTATGTGAGCATCCTGCTGTAATATTCATAACTATGTTATGTAAGTTAGAAAGGTTATAATTCAGAGGCGAAGCGGAACTGATGGTACGGTTAACACAAAGAGCTTTGTGTGTTTTACGCGGTATTGATAGGAAGTGGTATTTTTATGTAGTGTGGGCGTCAGGTAGCTATTGATTAAGTAATTACCCAGATAGCAAACATTGCACCAAACACCAGCTCACTTACTGAAATGACATATGCATACGTACTTCAACCAGCAAGGTTCTGCATATCAGCTATATTCAGCGTGCTAAATAGTACCACACTAAACAGATAGTGAACCTAGTATAAAATAAAACATACTCATTCTTGCCACCTTTATAAAACAAAAATAGAACAGAAGCAATAAAATACGCTGTACCAGGGATGGGTCGATATCAGCTTTTTCGATACTCGATACATATTTTCCATGATACTCGATAGTTCGAACCTCGATACCGTCATTTCTACTTCTACTTTCAATACAAAATAGAATGTTGAGAGAACTGAATGATATTTAATTAGTTAAGTCGCACATATTTAATGAGACAAAACTTAAAACCATCAGTGCATTTTATTTAAACTCTCCATTAGATATTTAAAAGCAAAACAGTCCACATTTGTAAGCTTTTGTTGAAAACTACTAGCATTTTCACTTTTTTGGGGTCAAGTCTACTTCTTTTTCTGTCACATATGAGTCCTGCCGTGTTAAATATTCTTTCAGAGAAAACTGTTGCAGGTGGAATACACAAATATTTAACACTAATCATTTTTTAGTTCTGGAAATGTTGAATTTGCTTTTCCAGTAATCTAGTGTACTATAAAGAGGAAGTGATAAATCATCGTTGAGATTTGCAGTGATTTCTTCTTGTGAACTTTTAATTGGCAGTAAATCTGGTACACAATTATTTTCTTACATAATGTTACTGTGCAGGTAGCACATTCCTGTCATTTTCTAGCTGTGGTAATAATATTTTGTGATTTCAAAATAAAATAAACATTGCAGAATCACCACCGAAGTATCGAAAAAGTACCGAGCGAATTTCCTGAAGTATCGTTCGATGTCGATACTATGCAAGTATCGTGTATATCGAGGTATCGCAAATATCGAGGACCTATCCCTACTTTGTACTGAAGAACGTACTATAATTTTCCAATTTGTTTCGTGATTGTTTCATGGTGATTTACGGTCCGGACGGGACTTCCACCACGATTCGGAAACGTCCTACTGAAGGAGGAAGTTTTACTCAGAGCATATCATCCTGCCATGCAGCGCCGAGACTCCCGCTGACACTTCTACCCTGAAAGACCACCAGATGAGAGATGATATGAAATGGTAATGGAGATGAAATGGAGGGACAAGAAATTCGGGGGATGTAATTAACCTACCCAGCATTCGCATAAAAATCCCCTAAAGAATCTCGGTCACGGGAAACTAATCCGGACCTCCCGGATGCGGGCCACAGACAAAACCGCCTGAATTGATAGTTAGAGATATCGACATTTTAGCATAGCCACACATTTATGTTCCATTATTAATTGTTCAATAATTAAGCAGTAAGGCATTCACATTGTTATACAGTCAAGTAAATTAAAAACAGACAAATTAAGGTCACTGGTATATAATTTAGGACCCATGAAATAAACAGATAGATAGAATCTTATAATAAGTTTAATCCTACTTTACGGATTTGAACCACAGCTGCTCCAACCAACTAAACTAACTTGGCAAACTAGGTAAGCATTAGAAAACTTAAAAAAACAATGACAAGGGATAGATATTTAAAAATGGTTAATTGTACAAAAATGATGTGGCATAAATTGTGTTTTTTGACGTTCTGTCTTTAAGGATACCTATGACTAAACGTTTAAAATCCTGAACTAATAACGCTAGCTTTTTAAGATTTACACTACTGATGTAATTTAGTGCAAATATGATACAGGCCAAATTTTGTCAATTTCACTGTGATAGTATAGAAAATATGGTCTAATTTATTTATTATTGGTTACGTCACCCAAAAAGTCCCTTGTAACTTATATTTTAACAACAGGTTCCCACTATATCCAGGTTTTGAATTTGCCTTAGGCTTGTCTGCGTCTCAATAACTTCAGGCTCCAGAAATTTTGGAAGCTATGAATATGGCTTTTTTGCCCAACATTTGAAATATTTGTGTTTTGAAGTAAAGAAAGTGTGCTTAAATGCATATCACAATAAAACCCAGGGCAATTTCTGTTCACTGTGTCTCTATGAACGTGTGTAGCAAGTTTCATTAGTCTAACACTAAAACTGCGATGCAAGGAGCATCTTAAATAATAAAAAATGCTGAAATCTTCAATAGTGAGAAAACAAGGATAAAGAATTAGAATTTATATCTAATACTAGCATTCACGTAACTTTCAAACTACATAACTACATTAGAGCATTTAAAAATGGCTTGCCTGTGCTATCTAAGCATTTTTTTGGATTCAGGAAGGCTTACATATTTTATAGACTAAAAAGAGGAAAATGTGATATTTTGAAAATCTTCATGAAATGTCAGTCATACATATCCTTAAGTAGTAAGACTTTATCCATCTCGCACTTCAGCAAAAGTCATTCAGAATAAAAAGGACTTCATAAAAAATTCTCAGAAAAGTCGATACATATTTGTCACGTGAATATTCACATCTTAACCACATGGTAATACCGTGTTTTCACAGTGAAAACACAATATCAAATTCTCGGGTGGCATGTAACACCTTATCTACTAGCTGTGTACGTGGTAGAGAGAGAGTACGCCTACAGCGCAACCCGATGAAACTCATTTTATTGCAGCAACGTTGATAATTTTGCAGTGGTTACCATGGCGATGAGGTTCCCACGCTCGCTTGTTTTTCCTGCCGCATTGCTTTCACGCCCATTTGACGCAATTACTTAAAATCTGGTTTTATTAATTACGAGTAATATGGTTCTATCAATTTTAGTTGTTTTTGCTTAAGCTTTATCACTCATCCTGATTAAACCCTTCCCGCCCCTCCCTCCAAATGTGTCCATGTCCCTGATCGAAGTCATTGGCGATAACCTATGGGTTTATTTGCTAACCTCTGTACTGTAATAACAGCAAGATCGCAGAGATGTATGCATGTTTTATTTCTTAGAAATCCTTTTAATTGCCTCATAACAGAAAACATTATTTCAAATTTATCACTTGATCCTGGAATGGTTCAAGTCTTTCAACTTGTAAACTGTCAAAAGTATTTTAGTTCTTCCTTATAAATATTTGCCAGTAGCCAGGCGTGATTTTCAAAGTGAGGGAAGCTCCAAGTAATAATTTTTATTAAAATAAGAGAGAATAATTACTCAAAGAACTAAGGTTATTCTTCTATTGTACAGTCATACGTTGGACCTTCTTGCCTTGCAAGGCTGGTAAGAAGACTACAAGCAGACATATTCCTGCTTCTCTCCACTCAAACGTTCCTATTTTTTCAACAGCTGGCCTACACCGCGTAAACTGTTAGTCTAAAATGGAGAAAGTATATCATTCACACACTTTTGCTAATAACTTAAAACTTCACAAGAGTTTCTTATTTGTCACCACTAAATACCAATCTACGTAAAATACTACTGCTAATCTTATTCAAATATACATACAGTTGTATATAAAAACGCCGCATAAAACAAAATAAACAAATAAACGTTTCTTCACACGCTACAGAGACTTCACGTGACAAAATCTGTCACAGCTTTCTAACTATCGAAGAGTCGCGATTGCGTCCGGAAACTTAAGTAGCATGGTATTCAAAGTTACTAATGCGTAAATACAGAAATATTCAGAATTGAATGAGCTCGCGGAACTGGTCAGGCGAATCAAAGTAGCTGTCAAATTTACCGCAGGACGACGGATGTTTGCGAATAAATTTTGAAAATGTATCCAGAGCAAATAAAATATTGTTTGCCATCAATTTTGTTTCTTTTTGTCCTGAAATTGTTGGTTAAGCGGCGCTTCCGGCACTTCTTTACACGCTTCACCACTGGTATTTGAACTGCTTTCTTTACCACACTTGATAATTATAACATTCATTTTTTCTTCCGCTGGACTGATTAAACATGTAACATAATTCTATCTTGGTAGCTGTTATGATATAATGCAACTATTAGGCATCATTTTAAGCAATTACTTAGTCATACATTCTAAAAAATGCAATAATGTACGCTTTCATAAATTCAAAATTACTTTCCTTGAAGCTATGGCCGCAAAACAAAACACCAGTTCCTTGCACATTTATAAATGACTTTAATTCATAATTCCTTATAGATAAAATGGAAATAAGGGTTTTTATAGTAACGTTAAGGGATGCTCAATTCTTTTCAGAGACAATTGCTATATGATAACCTAGAAATTCCGTTCGCTTTGAATTTCCTAGGAGACAGAGGAAAATAGATTGACTTTCCATTTGAGAAAACTGTCAGTATTGGTAAACAATGATTATATCTGAAATAGTTAACCACAAAAAAAGTATTTGACACAAACTGTACACTTTAACAGAGTCTATATTTTTGTGGAGTAACATTTTGTCTATCTCTTACAGTTTACAGTTATCCAAAGGTTATTCAGAATTAGTAGTTTAAAACGCAGGATGTATTTTTTGGACTGGAATGGATTACGCTACCGAGGAGATTTGGCACCGAGGTCCAAACTTGGTCTATTGTACCTATGTCCAAAGTGGGGTTACCCCAGGAGGAAGGATGAGGTGAGAGGAGACAGAGGACGGCCGTCCAAAGGAGTCACGACAGTGTAAAGGGTAGGGTGCCTACACTTTACAGGTTAGAAACCTTACCGTGATCCAGAAAGGACCCCACCAGACTGGGTTCGGAGACCCGAGACCATCCTATTGGAGGAAAAAGTGCTTACCAAAAGAATATCATCCTGTCATGCAACGCCGAGACTCCCGGCGACACTTCTACCCTGCAATAGATCACCAGATAAATGAAACAATCAAAGATGATGTAAAATGGTAATGGAAATGAAATGGAGGGACAGAAAATTCGAGAGATATAATTAACCTACGGAGCATTCGCCTGGTGACCCGGAAAAGCTCCCGATAAAGCCCATGGGTCAGGTAGGTCGGCCACAGGTATTGAACCCGGATCTTCCGAATGCGGGCCGGAAACGAAACCGCCTTAGCCATCCCCTCGGTTTTGAATGGACGATAGCATTTATGTAGGCCGACATGGGTAATAATAATCCTTCAGAAATACGTTACCGAGTTTTGAAGTTGAAAAATTAAACAATTTCTCGAAATTCCAGCTACTGACTTGTCTGCTAATTTCTGTGGTACGGTTTACAAATTGCCGTTTCCATAACAACAATGCGAAGTGTACGTTTCCCTTTATTCCAGAAATGCTAAGCTGAAGTGACCCAGGCATCCGTATAACCCGAGCGCGGTTTTAAAGCACTGGGGCTGCCGATAATCGATCTAAATTCACAATTCTGTAAGCTAAAAGGAAAAGCCGCGAATTTTAGAAATACTTGCTATTTTACTAACCCCTGTTTACCTATTGGTTATCACTCTCTACCAACATTCCAATCCTAAACCTTCCAATCCAATTCGTAGCTAAGTTACAATTTTCTTCTGACTTTCCTAAAGGTGGGAAAATTTTCCCTTACATGCCTTAGTAACATTTGCGATAGCTGAATACCACTGAGCTCCAGGAAGACCTTGAGCTAATGGTTTTCTTTGTCACTCCACCATAACAAACTGTTTTTACTTATCATCAAACTCGCTGAAGACTTCCATTGTCTGACATCTTTTACATTGTCTAGCTAATGACTGTAACCCACATTTATTGTGCTATGTATTAGGATTTCACTACGGAGGGGATTCGATACGTAGGCCACCATGCTGGCCGCATTGTGCCCATGCTCCTAATTGGGGGACACCCGGGAGGAAGGATGGGGCGAGAGGAGACAGAAGGTGGCCGTCTCAAGGAGCCACGACTGTGCAGAGGGCAGGGTCCCTACAGTTTACTTAAGAGACTTCCCCGGGAGGTCAGGAGAACGGCTACGCTCCCCTACTGCGGGACGGCAACGAGCCCAGCAGCCGAGCCCCAAAGGTCCCAGGCAGGTGATCCGAGCCCCATAGGTCCCTAGCTGGCGATCCCGAAATGGGACCAGCAGACGCGCGGAGACTGGAAACCGACCTGCCGGAAGAGGAAGTAGTTTGCCTCAGAGCATATCATCCCGCCATGCACCGCCAAGACACCCGCCGACACTTCTACCCTGAAAGGGACCACCAGATGAGAGATGATATGAAATGATAATGAAGATGAAATGGAGGGACAGGAAATTCGGGGGATGTAATTAACTTACCCAGCGTTCGTCTGGTGACCTGGGAAACCCCCGAAAAACCCAGGGTCATCTAGGTCGGCCACGGGAATCGAACCCGGGCGTCCCGAATGTCTGCCACAGACAAAACCGCCTGAGCCATCCCGCTTGGTGTTCTATGTATTAATTTTAACACCAAGAAATTATTTGTGACAATCATTTACTTTCCCCCATATACAAAATTATACGAACATAATTCCGGCATTAACTAGCTACTCGTTTTAAATTATGCGGCTCATACATGCGTGCGAGGTTCTTTTGTCTAAAACGCTTTTTAGTCTAGTAGTGAAAGTAAAAAAAGAGAGAGAGAGAGAGAGAGAGAGAGAGAGAGAGAGAGAGAGAGAGAGAGAGAGAGAGAGAGAGAGAGAGAGAGAGAGAGAGAATAAGTCAAATTAATGGAATAATTAGGAGAAATTTAAACGAAAAGTAAAGCAAAAAAATAAACAAATAAAAAACTGTAAACAAATTTTCCGTTTTTAATACGGCTGTAGGAAGTTGAATAGTTGACCGTCAAAGGCACAGATGAACTGAACTCTCCAAGCAGCAATAATAAATGTCGAAGGTAAAAATTATAGTACGAATTAAAAATTAAGTGGTTTATATGTGGAGAAAATAAGATATAATAAAGCGAGAAAATTAATGGTGGACGCTTTTATGGCCGGTGAGGAATTACCCAGGTATTTAAACGTGTGCGATGTATTATCAGCTAACAGCAGCTTGTCAAATCACTGACCGGTAATGCATGACGTCATTGGCGTTGTAACAGCTCCAGGTTCAGTAGAAACTTACGCTTGGTTTCACATACATGTACTGATCTGTTCTTTGTTTGAAAGCACGTCATTTAGTAAAGTGTTGCACACAGTGATTGTGTAAGGATTTAATCATTTTGAGTGTTACATTCAGAACTTTACTGCCTGTATGCTGCCGCTGTTAAAGGACAAAAGTGTACTGAAACGGCCGCGTGGCAGCAAGATCGTCATTCGCAAGGTAATTTCTCGACAATAATAAATCCAATGGCATAAACACGAAGATTTGTTAGTTAAAAGGACTAGAGAAACCTCTGTTCATAACTGTACAGTCTTTGTTGCAGACGTAACGATGTAGATGATGATTTTCTTACGTACTTTGATGCTGTGATCCATTTATAAAAAATATGACGTATTACATTCTCCTGAGTGTCTCTGCACATTTTTCACTCTTCAACAAACCATTCTAAACAATTTTGTATTCTTCTATGTTACTTTAATCGAGACAAACATTTGCTTAAATGTTTTATTATATATTTCTTTGTAAATGAATAGGGCAATATATTACATGAGTTGGTGACTATATGGAAGCTTACATACTTCGTTCTCTTGACACGGCCTTGAGAAGGAAAAAGGATAAGGAGTTTCTCTTTGAGAAACCTCTCTAACTTGAAACACGATTGTTCCGGCATTTATTTTACGTTCACACAACTTTCCATCTTACAGAGGATTGCGTTTGAATACAAAGAAATTACAAAAACTTAGCTGTATATGTTTACAGTGAAGGAATAATGTAAAATATAGTGTAAACAATATAGACTGACGTGTATTATGTATTTATATTTTCAACTTACATACAATAATTGTATTTTTTTTTTTTTTTTTTTTTAATTTACGTCCTCCAACGTTAAGTCATATCGGACTAAGAATGAAATGGGTGAAATGATACTCAAATGAGTCCGGGGTACATGGAGCTTAGAGTTACCTGACATTCGTCTATCAGGATAAGGGAAAACCCCAGGAAAAACTTATCCCGGTAACTCACCCTGACCGGGACCTCTTGAAGGTGAGGCAGACATGCTACCATCTACGCTACCGAGGCGGGCGTAATTATAGTTTATCGACTAGTTTCTCTGTTTTCAATTTTCCCTTTACAATCTGCAACTGTCTACATGTCAACATCATTTGCTTCACCACACACAGTATTCAAAACAATGTTATGGTGATTTTGAAAGTCTCTAGGTATCCATTGTAAGCTCTGAAAATGTCCTCACCTAATTTTATTGCTGTCTCTAAAGCTTGAGTCTGAAGCAATGGTCCAGAAATGGGAATTCCTTTAGCGCGAGCACTAGCAAATCACTCGAACACAGCACGAGTTAGCTCATCAAATCATACTCTGTAGATTTCTTGATGCGCTTCACATGCCTTGCTGTTCCCTTTAGCCACTCGT
Source organism: Mantis religiosa (assembly GCA_030765055.1). NCBI lineage: Eukaryota > Metazoa > Arthropoda > Insecta > Mantodea > Mantidae > Mantis > Mantis religiosa. The sequence goes on from CM060959.1 coordinate 84,011,729, forward strand.
CTTTAATTTTCATTTTTGTTTTTTTCAAAATCTCATAAACCTTAGCTTTCCTCACTTTAAACAACACGGTTAATTCTTTAGCTGCATGTTTGTTCTTTTCGTGTTCTTCAATAACCTTAATTGTTTTCCTCCAGTGATAATAATAATTTATGTTTAGAACTCATTTTACAGAACTTGTGTTTATACACAGAAACTATGTTTTTTTTTTTTTTTTTGAAATTACCAAAGTTAACAGTTTTCTTCCACTCGTACTTGATCACTTGTAACTGATAAGCTAATAATGAACACATTACAAAAAGTTGTACCCTTACCATGTGTGTTGGAGGAGAGTTGAGAGAGCTAATGGTTTGTTTTAATTTTCCTCGAACAATTATTGTTTATGACTTTATGTCATGGGACTTCGGTGCAAGCACAGTCATCCTCAGAAGTATCGATCTTTTTAAAATACGTATGTTATAACCGATACGAGGTCGGCTGATAAGTCCCGGTCCTCAAAATAAAAATAAACATTTAATTTTTTTTTTTCTCTGTGTCCTAACATAATCTCCAGAAAGACTAATCCATTTGTCATATAAATGTTGTGATTTCATTAAAACATATCTGTAGTGCGCTCGTTCACGGTCCTCAAAATAACTGTTTTACCGCATTAATAAGACCTCGTTGATGTGAAATCTTCGTCCTGCAAGAAATTTTTTAAGGTTCGGGAACAGGTGGTAGTCACTGGGTGCTAGATCTGACGAATAGGGTGGATGTTCAAGCAATTCCGAATTTAATTCGCACATTTTTCTCATTACAATGCCGAAGCATTGTCGTGAAGAAACGAGACCTTTTCTTTGCCAAATGAAATCTTTTTTTCACTTCATCACTCAAACGTTGAAATAAGCTTGCGTAGTGGTCACCAGTGATACTTTTACCATTTTCCAAGTAATCAATATAAATAATTCGTTGTACATCCCATAAAATACTCACCATTACCTTGTTAGCTTAAAAGATTGACTTTGCCTTTTTTGGGGTTGGTTCACTTGGCGCAATCCACTGTTTCAACTGTGATTTACTTTCTGGAGTGTAATGATATAGTCAAGTTTCATCCATGGCAATAAGTCGTCTCAAAACTTCACTGAAAGTTCTACGACAGAGTTCCAAATTGTTAACAGAAACAGTTTTTCTTTGCAACTTTTGATCAGGTGTCAACAAACGCGGCACCCATCTTGCACAGACCTTGTGAAAGCCCAAAACATTACTTAAAATATTACCTGCACGTTCTTTTGATATTTTTTTTTTTTTTTTTTTTTTTTTTTTTTTTTTTTGTAATTTACGTTCTCCAACGTTAAGTTATATCGGACGATGAATGGAATGGGTGAAATGATGCTCAAATGGGCGCAGGGTCCGTAGAGCTCAGAGTTACCCGACATTCGTCTTTCAGCGTAAGGGAAAACCCCAGAAAAAACCTTATCCAGGTAACTCCCACGTTATTTTGATATGTTTACAGCCTATTCTATCTCAAACAACTTTAATCTGCGGTCTCACAGTACTAAACGATGAATTTTCTTAATGATATCTGGAATTATGACTTCCACAGGGCGTCCAGAGCGAGGCTTATCACTAGTACTCGTACGTCCCATTTTAAACTCTGCAACCCAGTTTTTAACCATTGTATATGAACAGGCAGAATCTTTCTATGTACTGTCCATTTCCTCCTTCATTTCTTTAGACGTTAAGCCTTTAAAATGGAAGTATTTAATCACTGCCCGTTTTTTAAATCTTCCATTTTCGTGAAACTTCTACACGTTTCTTGTTTAAAATGCCGTCATTCAAAAACTAAACAAGCTATTGACCTGTAACTATGAATACAACTAGTCCAGAGATAAACTATATGATGATATCCGACAAACTGCTCCAGTGGCGCTATCTCTATGAGAGGTCCGGGACTTATCAGCTGACCCTGTACATAAAGTAATCCGTTTTAATTAAACGGTCCTGAAAAATATTTCTGTTTCTACGTTAGACTGTTTTCCGGCTTATAGTATAATTTTATATGGGAGTTAGCTCCATTCCGAAATTATTTTCGGTTTTTCAGGTTTTTAGGATATAAGGTATCCGTTTTAGGCAGGTTTTACTGTACCTATTTTAACCATGAAAACCAAGAACAAGAAATGCCTAGGGTTACCTCTATTACACAAGCACACAACGGATACAGAAGAACTCAAAACTGTAGTTTCAGTGAAATTATTGTATAGAATTTTTAGGTGGAACGCAGTACCTTCTCTACATGTAAGTAAAGTAATGCGATTTTAAAGAATAAGCCACAAATAATATTATTTATTATTTATATAAAATTATTTATAAAATTATTTATTATTTATATTATTATTTATAACCATATAAAAGGATGGTGGGTACAGAAGTATATCACTCGAGCGCTTACATTTCTAGCTTGGAAGATCGGGTTGTTTGAACGGCACTATATTGATCGTTTCCTTAAAAATAGCCCAGCAATGTCAAGTAACTCCCGGAAATTGTTTTTCGAGGAATCCGTTTGGTCCTAGTTGATGTGCACTTCTGCACTCCGTCACAGTAATTGGAACTCTGTCGTTAATTGCTGCTGCTGCTGCTGCTACTGTATGTGTACTTGAATTTTCACCAGCGTTCGTTAACTTTTCGTCAACTACAGAGTACGGAAGTGGCAGATTTAAAAATAGCGTTAAGAGATTTCTTTGTTTAAGATAGTTTGTATTGGTATGAATTTTCTAATACTTTATATTTTTCCCCAAGTGTTTGATTTGCTATTCAGTTTTTTTTTCTCTGATGGCAATGCAAAGATTGCAATAACAAAATCATAACATAGAAAAGGCTCTCACATCACTTTTTTATTTAACATCCTTCAACGTTGTCTTATCGGACAAAGAATGAAATTGGTGAAATGATGTTCAAATGAGCGCAGGGTCCATATAGCTTACAGCTAACTGACATTCATCTTTCACGATAAGGGAAAACCTAGCCAAAGCCTTATCCAGGTAACTCACCCTGACCGAGATTCGAACTCGGGACCTCTTGAACGTGAGGCAGACACGCTACCACCACGCTACCGAGGCGGGCAAGAATGGGGCTATTTAAGTAGCAAGAAGGCATGGAGGTTAAGGGCTACCTGGCAGAGAAAACCAAGGTGCCATGTAAGCCAAGGTAGCAACAATGTAAAGACAAATAAATGTAGCCAAAAGTTGTAAATTGTAAAATTTTGGAATATGCACAATAAACAATTCATTCTAATAACGAACCACTAATCGGGAAGCAAGCTAGCTGCATTATCGACGCGCGGGCGCCAAGAGAACAGCCCAGTTACAAAATAAAATGTGGAGAACTTTTATAAACGAAAATTAAATGCTAGAACATAAAACATAACCATGTAAGTTACTAAAAAAAGTAGGTGACTCGGCGATTCAAACGCATCAAAGAAGAACCGCCCATGGTTAGCTCTCATTTGTTCCCCCCTGCGCGCACCACACCCTTTTTTTTTATTTATTTATTTTATCCATCGATCAGCAATTATGCTTTACAGATGTTTGGTATAAGATATATAGGAACAGGACACATAACAATGGAGGTAGCCATGAACGACTCCTCTAACTAAATATGGAGGATAACTGTAACACAATTGAGAACTTAAAGTCTGATGGTATTAATCACGTGTCTGAGTCATCTGTGCTGGAGACGTCACTCAGGAGAAGATCTTGGGGCAGTCTGCGCTTCAGGCGAGTTGGCTGGCGAGTGCGACAGCCGAGACGGTAGGTAACAGCTCCAGGGACCTCCTGGAGATTGTAAAAGAATGGACGTGCCAGGCGTCGGATGTATTGGTGAACGGGTAGAAGACCAAACTCATGGTGCAGCTGCTGGTTTCGGATGAACCATGGAGCGTTTGTAACTGTGCGAAGCACCCTGTTTTGTAGTACCTGCAGTCGGCGGAGATTAGTCTTACTGGTGCCACCCCAGACTGGAGCTGCATAGGTAAAAATGGGACGGACTAGAGATGTGTAAAGAAGCAGGGAGGATTCATAACCAAGTGAAGTGCGCCTGTTGAGTAGAGGGTACAGTTTTGATAGCCGGGCAAACGCAAGCGTAACAGACCGACAGATGTGGGCGTTCCAAGTAAGTCGAGTGTCCAGTAACACCCCAAGGTATTTCACTGGCACATTGCTTGGTAACCATGAGAGCGGTTCCCCCAGCAGCCGTAGTGAAGGAGGATCCCTATAAGGTCGTAAAGAGAAGATCTTAACCTCTGTCTTGTTAGTATTGAGGGAAATGCGCCAGTGAGAGAACCAATGAGCTAATTGATCTAGGGCAATTTGCAGTTTCTGAATGGCATGAAGAATATTGGCGTGAGAATAATAGAGAGCAGTATCATCTGCGTATAACGCCGTACAAACTGGAGCTATATCAGGAAGATCATAAGTGAATATATTAAAGAGGAGTGGTGCAAGTACTGAACCTTGAGGTACACCTGCTAAAATAGGCCGTCGGGTGGATGTGAAACCAGCAATGCGCACCACAAAGGTTCTATTGGTGAGAAAACTTGCTATGATTTGTATCAGATAATAAGGGAGACCAATGCGATATGCTTTAAGTAGTAGTCCACTGTGCCACACCTTGTCGAATGCCTGGGCGATATCTAGGAATGCTGCTACGGTGTATTGCCTGTTTTCGAAACCTTGAATAATAGACTGCGTGATTCTGAGCAATTGGTGAGTGGTAGCATGCTTCGGGCGAAAGCCAAACTGAAAAGACGGAATTATCTGATTATGAATCAAAAAATGAGAAATACGTTGATGAATAATCTTTTCAAAAAGCTTAGAAAGTGTAGGTAATAAGCTGATTGGTCTGTAACTTGAGGGAAGATTTTTTGGCTTGTTGGGCTTGTGGAAGACTATAATTTCCGCATGTTTCCATGTAGATGGAAAATGACCAATGCGCAGAGCAGCATTGAAGATTGATGATAAATAAGCTAGGGCTTTGTTTGTCAAATTCTTCAGCACAACGTTAGGGATAAGGTCATGACCGGGAGACTTTTTAACGGGAAGACGATGGATAAAGCGGGACAATTCACGTGGAGTAGTGAACGAAATTCTGTTGTGCGCTGTAGGACGAAGTTGGTACTCAAGGAGTTCCCTGTCCACGGAAGAGGGAATATTAGAGTCAAGACAGGTGTTAGGCGTGAATGTACGCTCGTAGTGAGTAGCTAGAGCGTCACACTTGGCAGCAGAGTCACTCAAAAGGGTCCCATCAACCTGAAGAGGTGGAATCACTGTCGGCTCTCGGAGAATCCTCTTAGTGATGTTCCATAAGGTATGATCTCCGTGACGGATAGTGGCTAATTGTCGCTGGTACTCCTGAAATCGGTGTTGCTCTAGTGCGGTCCGTACTTGTCGAATGAGACTATTTAATCTTTGGCGCAGCCAGGGTAGACGCTGACGTTGCCACAGTCGACGGATGCGATGTTTCTCTTGGATGAGTTGAGTAATATGGATAGGCAAGGAGGGGAAATGACGAGGTTGAGGACTGCGGATAGTAGAGGATCGTACACTGGAAGAGAGGGCAGAGGTAAAATGGTGGACGGCAGTGTCTATGGCATCCGCAGTACCCAGTTGATAAGATGTGTGGAGTGCAGCATCCAGGTGTGTGCGAAAGATGTCCCAGTTGACAAAACCATCGATGAGTCGCGGGATTTGTGGCAAAATATCTGGAGTGAGGTTAAATGTGACCAACACTGGACAGTGATCGGAATCGAGCGCTGGCAGTGCAGAAATCGGTGCAGGTAATCGTATATTGCGATGTACCCCAATGTCCAAAATGTCAGGAGCTACCTGTGGGTTACCAGAATAGTAAGTTGGTTCTGTGGGAGCCAGTATGTGAAGACCAGTGGCATTAATAGTGTCAAACAGACGTCGTCCATTCGGGTTTGTGACCCTACAGCCCCAAGAAGTGTGCTTCGAGTTCAAATCCCCTAGCAAGAGAGTGCAGCTTTCTGCTGGGAAAAGGAAAGAGAAATAGTGAGTATTAAGCTTACTATTTGGGGGCTTGTAAGCACTCATTAGGACGAGATCGTTGCTATCGCGAAGAGAGAGTTTAACGCCCACTACCTCAAAACCGGGAATCACAGGTAGGAATATTTCATGATGAGTCAGAGAACGTTTAACTAGCACAGCTACTCCCCCAGAGGCGGTAGGTGCATTCCGATCAAATCTATAAATCTTGTAGCCTGGAACAGAGAAACGTTCATTCGGGAGAAGATGAGTCTCGGTGATACAGGCAGCATCTATACTGTGCAAGCTGAGAAAGGCAGCGAAGGAGGCACGTTTAGTGCGTATGCCATTAGCGTTCCAGTTCAGGAGAGTGAGTGATGAAAGAGATGGCCTATTACACGCCACCATTTCGGAAAGTAGTTAGAAGAGCGTTTTGGAAACATTGTGTAAATTGCGGTAAGAGAGGAGTGAGGAACGTGGATAAAGAATTTAGAAGTTGAGTGAACAGGCTAATTAGCAGAGCCGAGAGAGATGAAGAGTCAGAGGGATCTTGTTGTGCAGTAGTACGCCTCGTTGAGGAAGCAGAAGTTACACTGGCATAAGTTGCTGATGAAGAAGTTGGAGGTACTGGTGATGCAGCTGGGGGTTGTAATGGTTGCTGTGCAGGATTGTCTGATTGTTGTAGGGGACGGGAGCGATGAGAATTCCCAGGCTGTTGCCTTGTGTTGCTATTTTGTGTTCTGAATTTCAGTTCTAAATAATGCCGACAACCTCGGTAGTTAGCTGGATGGTTTTCATGACAATGAACACACTGAGCTGGAGTGTCTCTCGGTTTAGTGCACTGTGAGAAGTGATGATTCTCTAGACAGCGAACACACCTCGGGGTCAGCTGACAATAGTTCTTTGTGTGACCGTAATTCTGACAGCGGGTGCATTGCGGTATGTCAGTGTTACGACGGCGATGTTCCACCTTAACAACACTGTAGAACAGGCGAGTTAGGTTGAGTATAGCTTTACCATCATCGCTATTTAACAATTCCACCGCACAGAGAGGAATGGGTTGTTTCGACCGATTCATAAGTCGAGTGACCTTCCGCACTGGGTAGTTCTGTAAGCACAGTTCGTCATAGATTTCCTTATCAGTGAGCGAAGGAGGGATGTCTCGGATAATTACCGAGAAAAGCTTATCTGTCGGATTTCTGTAAGTGTAGTATTCCTGTTGTATGGAGCTGAAGTATGTAGTAAGTTTACGGAAATCGTCAGAAGTAGAGGGATGAACCTTAAGGATAGACCCGCGAAGCTCTGTGTGAAATTCAGAGGTAACATTATTTTTTAGATCTTGTAATAGAAGTTGATAGTTATCAATGTTGCGCAAGCAAATTGGTGGAACTTTTTCCTTAGGTGTCTCGGAGTTGCTTGTCTCGTCCATGGCTGTGTTGTCTTCTAGTAGTGCGAAGCGGTTGTGCGTGGAAACAGTGTAAGCATAGCGCGAGGCACTTGTTTGTTCTGATGGGGGAGCTGTACAGCGACGTTTACTCGGGCCAGCTGTGGCAGCAGCATGTGTAGCAGCGCGACTAGAGCTGGTTGCAGGTGAACTGTTAGATGGGGCAGTCTCATGCATGATAACGTCACTCGTAGTTTTAGCGGTAACTATAGCAGCAGTTGACGTGGTAAGATGTAATTGTGACGGGCGTAAGGGTGATTGACGCACTGGTGAATTAGGATTAAAAGTATTGGTGCGAGAAACCTGGGTTGGCTGCGTAGACACTGGTTGAGCTTGCTGTAGAGGCACTGGTAACTGTGGAAATTCACTAGTGGTATTATAAACCATATCGATAGCTGAGCGTACTAGATGGCCGGTAGTTTCCGGCGTGAGAGACATAATAGGTGAGGAAAGAAAAGAAAAAAAAATAGAGAAAGAGAAAGAAACACACCTGTACCCAAAGGGCACTAGTACACGTTAGTTGAAGAACACTGCTTGCACTGATTGTGAAAATACAATTCACTAGAAGATATCGTATTCCACAGTTAAACACAGTTACACTGTAACACTCACGGAAGCAGCGCGCACGAAACACGTCTGTCTGCCGCGACTGTCGGTACACGACTCCCACCACACCTTAAAAGTAGCACTCAAGATAACGTGCGCATGCAGTACCAACTTTGCGACAACAGACCCTTGGATGGTATATTTATTACTCTGTATTTGAGATTAATTACGCATCCATCTGCACAAAGAAACAATAGTAGTGGTTGCAAACTTATAAGGTACAATAAATTTAGGACTGCGGCTAAACCTCAATATGGAAAAGTTGGAAATACCTCAGGAAACGGCCTTCAACAGCACAGAGAAACACAACACATGTGTGACCTCTGAAGGACAAGGCAGTTGCATAATTCTTGTAAGCATTACTGCCTCGCTATGCAAGCAAAGAAAACAAAACAAAAACAATCACACATTTACTGTCGTAGACATGTTTCCAATAATTCGTGCTGAAGTTTATTTCTCTATGTTCTATCAAATCACGCTTAATTTTTTCGTAAACTATTATGTGTTTTAAATAAGAAGTGTTCTGGAGTCCAGCTAATCAGATGTCGTATCACGCTCAGCGTTGCCAGCTTGAACCCCACTCCTTTTATACTTCCTTCTCTCTCGCACACTCATACAACATCCAGGTCTCCTTGGCGCAGACTTTAGGGTAAGAAAATTATATTTTACAAATTTTACAATGATGCAGTTGCCTAAATCAAAATTCTAAAATGCATTTTCGCAAATTATGTACATTTTTAAATACTATAACTATATAGTTTATGAATTACCTGTTTTTATATTCCAGTGGAACTACCAGTGGCTCATCCATATCGCTGTTAATGTCACTTCCGTCAGGAGACAATTCGCCATTGTCACTGTATTCATCGTTTAAGTCTTGCAAATTTATGATTACAGATTCCAAAATCATGTCACGTACTATTTCTTTCTTAAAATCGTCTTCTTGAAGGTTTTCTGCATGCCTTACGCAGTTTTCCCAGTCCTGTTGTGTTACCTTGTCAATTTCTTCGTGAGCAAATTGTTCAACGTCCATCAGTTTAAAAGTATTATTTCTGATTGCAACCCCCATTTTTATTTGAGCCCACAGCAACTATTGAATTATATTGGCAGGGGTAAGGTGGGAGGCGTATTACCTCGTGACCCATATCAATTGCAAGTTGATACAGCTGATACACTTTTTCCCTGTTTTTAAACGAAAGTAGTCTTTGTAATAACCCATTTTTAGTTTCTGTTTCCGAAAATTTTTTGAAGAACGTGTACACCTTAAAAATAATACTTCGAGCCTGACTTCGCAATACCTGCCTCTTTGACTAGCCACTAAATTTACCGCAAGTAGCCATTACACTATTTAACTCTTTACTGCTGTGTAAAGAAAAACTGAATGATACTGATTTGAACTCTCCAGAGTAAATAAACACTTCTTAACCAGCATTCATTCATGAACATAAGCATACAGCATTCCACAGGCTAACAGGAAATGAAGTGTTTGCTCTTTCTCGAATTTAACACCTTGACTTATTCACAGTTATTCTTTTATCACGTCATGTCAGTAGTTTAAATTTCAGTTCTAAGTAATTAAAAGTATATGTACATACATACACACCAACCACTTTGAACTCTCTAGAGTAAACAGAGATTACGAACCATTCATAAACAAAGATATAATGTGACCAGACACGTTCTGCCAGGGCAGCAGGAAATTTATTGTTTCCTCTCGTTCGAATTGGATTATTCAAAGCAATTCTTTCATCACATGTCATATATTTACATTTCAGTTCTGAGTAATTACAAATATACGTACACGCATACATGCCAACCAATAATGATACTCATACAGTGGTTACGTCGCTTTTCATTGTTATAATATAGGTAACAGTGGTTTATTTATTTGTATTAGAAAACTATTTGAGCTAAAAATATGGGGTTTTTGTGGTTATGATAGATACATTACTCTCTACCTTCCACATGGATCAGTTTTGGCAAAATCTGAATTTTTGTTTTAGCGCGAACAGTATTTCATACAGATTGATTAGGTTGGCGCTCCTCACACACCACTTAGCGGGAATGCAATACAACACCGCAGGACTCCGATTGGTTGCTCAAGGACAAACACTTTCCCATTTGAAACACATAATAGTCCGTTTTATGTATGCTAGGCAACAAACAAGAGCACAAAATGCTGAAACAAGTTTACTGTTCATTTAAATGCACTTATAATATTTATTTTAAATTCTTCGCCATTCTCAAGTCATAGTATTCAGAAGTAATTTAGCAAGACTACAGAGTATTAAATGTGTTAAGCAGGAAGTATAGAGAGTTGAAATGTAGGGTAATACAGTTCGCTCTATTCAATAGAGAGGGCAGAGCGAAAGAAAATTTCCAACCTCCCTTTACAAGAGAAACGGCACCTCTCACTAAAACAACTAATGAATTTACGCATTACGAGCACATTTTTTTATTTACATTACATAATTGCATTTTCCCTTAAAAGCAGAAGGCCATGTTGTGGTTTATTGCAGGTGCAAGGTCATCTCACTGAAGTTGCGTTCTTTTGTTTTCTTCTCCAAGCGACATTGAAAATAAAATTCCTTTCTGATTAGAAATATGTTACACTATTTACATAAAAATATATTTCACTGTTCACCTTACATTTCTTGGAATAAATTCTCGTTAAAAATAACCTCACACAAAGCAATAAATATCGTTTTATGTGAAAATTAAAACTCCTGAGAACACGAAGGTCTAGCAACTTTAAGCTCTATAAATTCTGGGCTCATTTCCAAGGAAAATTGTCTAATACTGTTCAGTTTTATGTGGAATCACCAGTAAAACCTTTACAAGCCAATGAGTCCTATCTACCAGCCAGTGGCGAGGCGTGGCTTTCAAATCGATGGTAGCTCCAAATAACAATTTTCATTAAAATAAGAGGGAATAATGATTCAAAGAACTAAGGATACCCTTCAGTGCTCTTTCTATTTTACAGTCCCACGTAGATCCTTCTTGCATTGCAAGACAGCTCATACTACAGGCAGACAGATTCCTGCTTCCCCTCTCCACTCAAACGTTCCAATTTTTTCTACAGCTGGCCCACATCGCGTGAAGTTAGGCTAAAATGGAGAAAGTATATGATTCACACACTTTTGCTATTAAATTTAAACTTCACAAGAATTTCCTATTTGTCACCACTAAATATCAATCTACGTAAAATGCTATTGCTAATGCTGTTGAAATATACGAGGGCTGTTCAATAAAAAATGATCATAATTTTTTACGGTCATAATTTTTCGCAATAAAATTCAGTCTTATTATATTCTGTTAGGTTAATGTGAAACAAACACACCGTAGTAGTTTCATTGTTGGTACTCCTTGTTCCCGCCTGTGAGAACCATGTAAGTTCAGACATGTTCAGTATCGCCTACCGCTGCAATGGAGGTAACATGCAGTTAAAGGTGATGTTAGAGAAAGATCCGGAGTTTCTTTCAAATGTAATCACTGCTGATGAAACTTGGCTACATCATTTTGATCCTGAGAGCAAGCAGCAAAGCTCAGTGTGGAAATGTCCTTCATCACCAACCCCCAAAAAGCGAAAGTGGTTGCTTCTGCTGGGAAAGTTATGATCATCTCATTCTTTGATATTCATGGAATGGTTTATCAGCATGTTGTGCCTGCACACACATCAGTAACTGGACAATACTACAGGTATGTCCTGAAAACATTTCAAGACCATATCAGGCGCAAAAGCCACATTTCCGTGAAGCAGGCTGCATGCTGCACCACGATAATGCGCGGCCGCATATTGTCAATGTTGTTGCTGAATATCTTGCAAAAATCAACCTGAAGTGCATCCCTCACCCTCCATATAGTCTGGATTTAGCCCCATGTGACATTTTTTCTACTCCCTAACTTGAAGAGACGCCTTCGTGGAAGGCGTTATCCATCATCAGAAGTAGTGGTGAAGGCTGCGGAGGCGATTTTGAAGGATCTCTCAAAAATGGTTTCCAGCATGTCTTTGAAGACTGGCAGAAACGCTGGGACAAGTGCATCGCATTCATGGAGACTATTTTGAGGACTTTCAAAATTATGTGGATGAGCAAAGTTGTCAAAATAAATGTGATCATTCTTTATTGAACAACCCACGTAGAAACAAGGATCGCGGGAGAGAATTATCTCCACACCTAGCCTAATAATGCGAGGAGAGTTTCAGGTTTCGTCACAAAACTTTGAATGTCTTTTGATAAAACATGTGGAGTTTTCAAAGTTATGATGTGTTGTGTTTGGTTCTATTAAAATATAATATAACTAAAAGCTTTTGTGTTTACGTCGGGTTTATTGTTGTGAACGCCCCTTCATCATAAAAACGCGTGGCCGTTAGCAATGGTGACTCCGTTGGCAACGGCAGTAATATTTTTGAAATGAAAAAGATAGTACACGTATACAAGCAGACAATGCTTATAAAATACTGAAACCGATGTTGCAACCTTGTCCGTTCTGCTGGCAGACAAAGGTACAGCTTGAACAAAAGTTTTGGCGCACAAAAAAGAACTGCACGAATTCTTCAGTGTGCTATAACCTATAGGTTTGGTAAAAAGGAATTTTTGTCTGGTCTACAAGCCATAGCATCTCGGTGAGGTAGATTATTTTATTTTTAACATAAATTGAAACATATAAATATTATAAAGCAATTGTTGAGTCTCCCCGAAATATACAAAAATGAATGGTACGTAATGTGACAATCGCTTCATTCAAGAACGCCATGAATCTGAATTTAATACTTGTAAAACGGCGGGTAAGTTAATGTAAATATGGTCCATACTGAACCTGTTGACATTTTACAAGCAGCAGAGAGAGTGAAATTAGAATGTTACCCAAAAAATCGAGAAACCAATACGATATTGCGTAAACAAGTTCTTGGATGGTGCAAGGTAAAGAACATACAAAACAGTTACACTGAACATGTGTTATCAACATTGTGTGCAAACAACTCTATGATAAAGCTGTCTTAATATAAACAAGAACCCCATCAGTCAATACTACAAACTTACAGCATTTTTAAACATATGTCTCAAGGTTACCAGCTAAAAAGATCTAACATTCTAAACAACGGACAAACTTCCTCCGCCCAAGAAATAACTATTTTAAATTATAATATAATAAAACAATCAACATTTCAGTTTTCTCCAGAGAAGAGAAAGTTTGGAAAACGTAATTAATTAAATTTTTGTTACGCTATTTTCATCTATATATTTCCAGTGCCACCCTTACGTAGAATGTAGTGGTTTTCTAAAATTCATGTTGTCAACACTGATGCTAAGCACTTTTTTTTTTTTTTTTTTTTTTTTTTTTTTTTTTTTTTTTTTTTTTTTGTAATCTTACGTCCTCCAACGTTAAGTCATATCGGACGATTAATGGAATGGGTGAAATGATGCTCAAATGTATCCAGGGTCCATTGAAACATTCGTCTGTCAGGATAAGGGAAACCCCCGGAAAAAAACGTTATCCAGGTAACTCACCCTGACCGAGATTCGAGCTCAGTACCTCTTGAACGTGAGGCAGACACGCTACCTACTACGCTACCGAGGTGGGCAGATGGGTAATGCTAAGCAAGACAAATGAACATCGCAACACGATGAATATCATGAGAAAGATAAAACAATATCATATATTTATATATCATCTATAATATATCTATAAGTATTCAGGATTGTTTAAAAATAGTGTGTTATAGAAGGGTTTAAACGATTTTATTTTTTTCATAGGTCTGCGGCCTCGTTTCGGAATCACAGCTACTAACAAAGTATTTTTTTTTCTTTTAACACACAGCCATGGGGTAGTTGAAGGAGGTCCTTCGACTATGGTCATACCGGAACTAATCTCTGTTTCATATAACTTTGGCCCGCTGACATGTATCACTCCGCGTGCAACTACCTTCCCCCTAAACCTAATTGGCTAATGCTTTCACGCCATAGGCCATAGCCAGTATCTTCCCGTCACATTTAAACCTGCAGTAAACGTCATAATAATTGCCAGGAAGATAGATTAAATCATACAAATAAGAATATGAAGGCATGCAAACATACAAGTTTATAATGAAATTGAGCAAGTTGAAACTGAATGAGCAATGAAACTGAAACAAGTTTATAATGAAAGGCCTTCGGCCTTATCCACTGGGATTTTTTAAACCAGCACACATACCTTGCAAAAATGTTTGTCTTTCAGTCTTAAAAATCGTGTCACGCCATACTTGTCGTGTGTCCTTCATTCACCCAAGTCTCGTCAAGGTAGTACATTTTGCGATTTGTATCCCGGTACAGTCTGATTGTCCTTAAATAACGTCTTCGCCACACAGCAATATCGCCCCTGGAGTGGTAAGTTTTCCTGTTGTCTCAATTTCATGTCGCGATGTTCCTACACATCTATCACTCCCACCTTTAGGTTCAGAGCACAGCTGTCTGATTTCTCTCACTGACAAAGACGGATTCTTCTCTGTGAGTGCATTAAACACATGCACCACAATTCTTCTTTCGCCGCTTTGTAAAGGTTTTCCCTTGCGATGCTTCAGCTAAAAACTGGCGTAGACTCTACCATTATACATATAATAAGTACACGCGCAATAAACGATCAATAAAATAATTTAGCTCTCGCACTCGGCACAACACACCTTCGAATAGCGATATATGACTAATCCAGTTCAAAACAAGATCAGTGATAAAAGGCATATAAACAAATGTCACCACTACCGCTAAATCACGTGCTATCGTGCACGTGGTTGAGAGCAAAGGAACCTCCTCTTTACTTCGTTTAAGAATTAACATGCATTTCAGATAAATCAACTCCGTTTGCGTAATATATTTAATTCAAACAGTTAAGAAAATATAAATTTGACAATTCTCTTCCAACATATAACGATATATCACCATGTTAAATAACGAACTAATTTTTACCGCACAACAGTATATACTACAATAGCAGTCAATGAGAGGTGATAAGGTCACGTGACCGTTAAGAGTTACGGGGCAAGCTTATGTGAAACAAGGATTAGGTCCCTTACTGGTATAGAGAGGGGTTGTTTCTTTTTATTAATGATGGTGGGTAAGTGGTGGTGATTGGATTAGGGACTTAGAGATGTTGGTAAAGGTAGAGATGTAGATATCGTATTTGACAATATGATGATTATTTATGGTTCTTAAGAAGGTCCTAGCACAAGTCTGGGTCTCTTATATATCTCTCCAGGCTTCGAGATTATATTCTGCGAGTCTACGGTTGAGATGGTTGAAACTGTTAGGAAGTAAGGTGTAGGATGTAGTCAGCAATTTTAGTGAAGGATAGGTCTAAATGGATGTTGTCCTTAGGGATGTACCGGTCGGCTGCAACTGCAGTCCGAAGTTATGGAGTTTGGAGAGGTGGGTTTTGGCTGGGGCACCCCAGAATTGGCAGGCGTAGGTAAATACCGTTCTTAGTACCTGTTTGTACAGTAAGAGTTTGTTTCTAAGTGCCATTGGTGATTTGTATAAATGATACAACATAGCCATCCTTCTACTGACTTTATTAGGCACAGTTGTTATGTGCTTCTTCCAGGTAAGGCGCATCGTTGTATCGTAAATAACACAATACTTGCGCTACCTTTTAAACTGCAGAGCACAGGGGTGAAGCCGAGATAGCAGAAATGGCAACACGAGATTTTATAGTGTGCCATCTGAAAATAGAGGCGCTAGCGTGCTGGATCGCGAAAGGCGATTGGCTGATTCAAATTATGCTACAACTTTTCAATTTATTGAGGCTTAATGTTGGCCATCCTGGAAATTTCAATGTGGAAGAAGAGGTGTTCTATGTTCGTGTGGAAGGAAAAGCATTTGATTTATCTTCGCTATTTACTCCAGGTCATGAGGAATGAGGATAATCATCAGAGGCAAGATTTTGTGGTGATAGTATTTATAAAATTCGCATTAATAATTTTAACTGGTGGTGTTTCGTGATGTTTTGACCCTAAATTCGCATTAATTTCGCGCAAATTTTCGGGAAGAATTAATGAGTAATGACATGACTGAAATGAAAATTAACAAGTAACTAGAGTAACACAACTGTTGAAACCTAATTTTTCCAAATTAAATATTTTATTTGAAATCAGCAGATAGTAGGTAACGTGAATAAAATCAAATATCACATATCAGACATCGTCAAACTGCAGCATACCAACAAGTTGTGATATTTTCGCTTTTCATACTTGTTGTTTTGTCTGTCACAACTAAGTTATATGTAGAGTATATCTCTCACTGTCAGCTTTTGACATCGGCAACCAAAGACATTGACGGGACTTTTCACAGAAATTGCGGTAAGAATGAGTTTTTGCCTTCAATACCAGGAGTGCTGTTATTATATCTGATCTATTATTGTTACCATCATGGCTTTGCTGTTCAACAATGTCACAAAGCTCTTAGTAATAAAGAAGCAAATCACAATCACAAGTAATACCACTGGTTTTAAATGTAGTTAGTTGTTTAAATACTGCCATTATATGATTTTAATCACCTATACTTGATTTAGTAACCAGCCTAGAAGGCTCAAACAAATGATCTAGAGCTGTTATGGTTATTACATCATCTGTTTATTTTGCTATAACGGAGTTCAATGTAGACAAAGTCTAAACGGCAGAAAACTTTTAGAGTCTCTTCTACTGCTTCTCTAACACTGGGATCCATGTTATGATATATTAGTGCACTTACTCTGTTTCCAAAGTGACCACAGTCTAATATTTCATATCTCAGAGAGTTAATTCGGGATAAAATAAGATGAGCCGTAGTTCTTTTTTTTTTGTTTTTTAATTTACGTCCTCCAACTTTAAGTCATATCGGACGATGAATGAAATAGGTGAAATGATGCTCAAATGAGTCCGGGATCCATGTAGCTTAGAGTTTCCTAACATTCGTCTTTCAGGATAAGGGAAACCCCCGGCAAAAAAAAAAACCTTATCCAGGTAGCTCGCCCTGAAGGAGATTCGAACTCGGGACCTCTTGAACTTGTTTAGATTGAAATTCTAATATTGGATCTATATTCAATGTGCAATTTTCAGAAACAAATATTGTTGTGCCTTTACAATACTGTAGCACTTGGCAGCGCAAAAATGATCATTTAACAAATTTTGCGCAGGAACTGAAAGCTTTTCTTTTAGAAAAGGAATCGACAATTGCATCAAAATAGCTGGCAATGTAAACTGCTGAATTAAACCAGCTAGACCAGCGTGTCAGTACAGGCAATGGAAACAGTTTAGCTTCTAAATCTGGGTGGTTTTTAGTGTGGTATTCTTTGTATTCGTTTTTCAACTTTCCGGCATTTCGAAACACATACTTAAGCCCTGAGGGACAATAGTTTCATGTTAATGTAGTATCTAAGAGTAGCTTCCAAGAAGTTCACTACCTTCTCAGTACCTTTAGTCAGTATAATAGTTATTTTCTCTTTTTTTTCCTTGCTGTGCACGGTGTGGTATCCAATAAATAGCATTTGCAGTTAGCATACGACGTACAGTTCTCAGTATCACGGACCAGCCGGTTGCTGTGGTGTCAGTTTATTATTGCACCACTTAGCTGTTAGTTGATGATGCCACTGTATTGGCTTTGTTAAGTGTTAAATTTTGTCTTGCCTTCGTTAAATTTGTAAGCATTTTTTTCACGACTTTTAGCTTCATGCTATGAAGACATGCATGTTAAATTAAAGTTATATTTATGCAATTTGTAATAAATGTAAATTTTTCTATGTAGACTAAAAATAACAGAAATTTTCTGTTGGCCATGGTAGCTCAATGGTTAGAGCGGCTGGACGACACCTAGAAGATCCGTGGTTCAAATCCGGGCTATTGCATTAAAGTTTTCAGTCTGACTCTATCTTTCCATACTTTAGCTTACACACGGCTAGTGTGAAAGAACAATTAATTTCCAGAAATTTTCTCATTTATCGCTAATAATATTATTCTCTAAAAAGGGAAGGTTCGCGAATAAATCGTTAAAAACAAAAACTCTTCCCTCTGATAATCATATATTTGTGTTTAAAATTATCATTATTACTGGAGGACTGCTAATAGCTCTTGTAGTTTAAGATGCTATAACACGTTAGTCAATGCATTGAATGCATTTATCCTACACCAATATGGACATTCTAAAGTGTCTACGAGAATATTATACAGGAGATAGATTAGAATACTACAACAAAACCTTGCCATATTCCATGTCATTCTCGTCTGATACAAGCTTTAATTTCTTGAATGTTTTATGTATCTGCCACGTTTAATGAAATGGTAGACGTGTTTAGACTTCAACAATCCCTACAGTGCTATTACAGAATGTTATGTTAAAGCTTATTTGTAAAATATTTCAAGTTTATCATTTCTGTTATTTATATCACTTTGTGCATCAGCTGCAGTTCTATGTTAAAAGTGCCTCTGTTTTAAATGAAAAAAAGTTAGTGGTGTTATTCATATTATTTAAATGCTTTAGAAATTTCTGTAATATTACACAGAAAGTTATGCTAAAGTTTCTTTGTAGTTAAGGGTATGTATGACTGAAATTTCATGAAAATCGTGAAAATAACTACTTTTTTATTTTAATTCTATAAAATAATTTAGACATTCCCGAATGTGAAAAATGCATAATTTGCCTCCGGACGCCATTTTTAAATGCTTATTTAAATGTCGGTGGCCTTTAAACTCTGTCAGAGTCATGCCCTCTTTTGCCTACATCCACATTCTTTGTCTGTTTTCCGTTCTTAAATTTTCAATTCAAGAAAAGAAAAATAAGGCTTTCAGACAAAATAGTTCCTAAAATGTTGCCAATATATCGGAGGCTGGCTTCTACAACATTGCTAGAGAGGTGCAAAACAGGAAAAACACAGAATGCCAATGAATCTTTGCATCATGTCATATGGAATAAGTGCCCAAAGGAAGTTTTCATATCAAAACAAAAATTGGATCGTGCTGTTATTAAAAGCATCAGTGAGTTTAACATGGGTAGTCTTAAGTCATTGGAGCTGCAGCAAAATATCAGAGGTGAAAGTGTAGTAGACTCAGCAAGGAAAACTTCAGTGCAGCGAGATCAGACTCGTATCCTGCAAACCAAGAAGCGAAGTTGTGCAGAAGAAAAGCAACATCTAAAGAAGAAAAATGTGGAAAAAGCAGCAACAGAGGAGAGGAAAAAGAAATATGAGGGTCCAACCTATCAGCCTGGTGAATTTTAATGTGAGTTATGCAATCAAATCTTTAATCGCCGTTTTCTCAATGTTCATATTTTCAGCATTTTTCTTCCTGTAAAATGCTCCTTGCGATGCAGTTTTTGTACTACATTCATGAAATTTCCTAAACAGGTTCAGAACATCATGAGGAATGGAAATTGCCCTAGGTTTTATTGTGAAATGTATATAAGCATATATTTTTAATTTTCAAACACAAAACTTAGTTTTTTAGACAAAAAAAGAATATTTGTAAATTAAAAATATTTTGTGACCTAAGCTAAAGGAGACACAGAAAAACCCAGAGCAATTTAAAAAAGTATGTGTATTATGAACATAGGGTTAAAATATTAGACCAAAATTCAAAATATTTTGTCGCAAGGAACTTTTTTAGTGACGTAACAAAAAACATACAAAATTTATAATTTCTAAATTGCTGGAGAAAAATGATTTAAATTTAGGTTGTAACATGTTTACAATATACTACACCTATCGTGTAAATTTGAAAAAGCTAGCATTATTAGTTCAGAATTTGAAAATTTCAGTCATACATACCCTTAACTGAATTGCCATGTTGCATCACTTTTAAGTGTTTTGAGTTATAGCTACAGTGTTGGAACTAGTGTTGTGTTATAGATCATTTGTAATTGATTCAGTTGAATTACTCATGTCATTTATGTCAATGAGGCAGAATAATAAAAGGAAGCAGTAACTGTCAAAAGGTGTTATTACTCAAATTTTCCTTGAAATACCACATCCTATTGTTAATTCCTTGAAAGTGCATACAAAATTGTTGCGTTATTCATTAAAGTAGGAAATAACGAAATGTGCCATACAGAAAATTAATTGTAAGACTCAGATGATTATATGTTCTAATACTGCTTTGCTACAGATCATAAAAGATGATGTGAGCTTTTGTAAAATGTAATAATTTCGAAACTGCAATCACAACTTTCAAAGCTCACGTAATATCTTATGCGTCATCTGTAGCAATTCGGTATTGGAACATATAAGCTGACAGCTAGGCAGATATGAAAAATACAGCTGTAGTAGCTTCCAACAACGTAAACATGCTGGTGGGCTTGTTTTCATAATTTAATTTGGCATCTGAAAATAGGAGGGCTGCGATCACTTCGTGTTTTAAACGATTGACATGGGTGGTTCACTATGTTCTGTGGTACAGCGAGAAAATTTGAACAAATATGGTTGAAAACTGTGGAAATTAGCAGTTTCGCTAATACGTGCACTTAATCCCCCGTATTATCTCTGTTGCAAAGTCATTTGAACAAAAGCCATAAAATGATAACATTTTAATGTGCACAGAGTAACTAAATACTGATAAACAGAACGCAAACGCTGGGAACGCCTTATGTAGAATTACATGCGTGAATTGGTAAACCTCGAATGGCTACGCAATACACAAATCATTTTATTGCACAATAATCTAAAACGTTATCATGGTAATTTCATAATTTTATAAATACTCACAACATTTTTAAGTTCTTTCAGGCAGGCTTATAACACTATATAACTTACCAACTCTTAGATGTGAAACTATTGCACAGGTAAGTTTTGTAAATGCAGTAAAGCGTAAAACATCTAATATTTGCGCCTGCAATTATTTAATAAAAAAGCTGATTTTTTATCTCACTCCTATTCTACCCGCCTCGGTAGCTTGGATGATACCGTGTCTGCCTCACGTTAAAGAGGTCCCGAGTTCGAATCTGTTAGGGTGAGTTACCTGGATAAGGTTTTCTCCGGGGGTTTCCCTTATCCTGATAGACGAATGTCAGGTAACTCTAAGCTCCAAGGGCCCCAGGCTCCTTTGAGCATCATTTCGCCCATTTCATTCATCGATATGACTTAACATTGGATGACGTAAAGTACAACAAAAAAACTCTTATTCTATTTACATGTTAATTATAAATGATTTTATTACACATTTCCTCGCAGGTGCAATGGGAATAGAGGAATAAAGTAGGCCTTAAGTGACAGTAAAATCTTTTACAGTTGGTCAATATGTGATGACTTTGAAATTTTATTCTCTTTACACGCCCAAGAGATAAGAACTCGAATTACTTGTTATCTGAGAAAAGTAATACATTTGTAAATTCAAACCAATCACAAGGAATTACTCGGAAATGGTTAATTCTGTAGTTAATTTGTCCACTAAAAATATGTAAATTGTGTGTTTTAACACATCTAGTTTTTGTGCAGAAGGATTTTGTTTTTATCTTACGGTGAGAATTGAAGCAGGACAGTTAAATCCAGCAATCATTGAGTTAACCGTCCCACAAGACAAAATTTGATAGCATAAAACAAGCAAAAGTTAAGAGTAGGTATAATATTAATACAAATAACAATTTACTGTCGTGTAAAGGGAGGTTCATGTGGTATTTTGGAAAATATTGTGACGGCGACGCTGAGCGCCTGCCGTGGAGGGATTAATGTGAATCAACTCATTCCATCACCTTTGTTGTATACCGACGGAGTAAAGCAAAAAATGGAACAATCACGATGCCGGAAGTACCTGCGTCTTTGTTGTGTTCAGTGAATGTTATCAGTTTTACGAAACTCTAGAAGATTCGAATCTCAGAGCCTTTTTGTCCTGATCAGCAGGGTATAAAACGAGCTGCAAAAGTAGTACTCAGTAGGTGTGCAAGAGGTACAGTTCAATTACTAGTTGTGAGTTCTTCTTCAGCTTCCCTAGTTGTACCACTATCGTGTTGTTAGGGAATTCCTGTTCCTCTATCCCTTTTTAAAGGTCAGGAGCTTTGGATCCGATAGAGAACCAGGATGGGTGATCAGCCCAATATCTGGTGTGAAGGTGAAGGAAGTGAATGCCATATATGAGGGCAAGATGAATGATAGGAAAGCTGATGATGGAGCAATTGGTGGAATGCTGACGGAGGAAATCGAAGGACCCGGAGAAAACCCGTCCTAACGCCGTGTTGGCCACCACAAATCTCACTTTCCGGTCCCCTGAGATCGAACCCGGGCCGCCTTGGTGAGAGCCAAGCGGTCTAACCACCCAGCCATGGCGTGACCTTAGTTGTAAGTTCATTTTTGTTGTAATTTATGTCCTCCAACGTTAAGTCATATCGGACGATGAATGGAATAGGTGAAATGATGCTCAAATGAGCCCAGGGTCCATAGAGCTTAGTCACCCGACATTCGTCTTTCAGGATAAGGGAAAACCCTGGAAAAAACCTTATCTTGGTAACTCACCCTGACCGAGATTCGAACTCGGGACCTCTTGAACGTGAGGCAGACATGCTACCACCACGCTACCGAGGTGGGCTTGTAAGCTCATCAGTGAATATCAGTGTTATTGTGTCAGAATTAGGCAAGCAGAAAAATGTAAAAGAGAAACGTTCTGTAAGCGTCGAAAAGTTCGAGCAGCACACGTTGATGCGTACAAGAGAGACAAGTTGGAACTTATTTTCGCATATTCTCACACACAAGGTGCCTCAAAACAAGTATTTCCAGTATTTAATTTTTGGGTGGAATGCAATGGTACATGTTGTGCTTGCCTTAGGCAGTGATAAACATCGAGTTACCTTCAATGTTTGTAGCTAATAGATACACAAATTTTGTTATGATGGACTGTAGCGTTGCGTGTGGCGGTTTATACTATGTGGCGAAGGATGATATTCAAAGCAACCACTTAGCAAGTATATTGCATGACAAAGCGCTTGTATATCGCTCCGTCCTTGTCTCTCCAGCGTCAAGGGAAAATCCATTCTGTCAGCGTTTAGTGAAGAGCTTTCGAATATCAGGGGCCGGATAAAGCAATTATTTTTCAACCACTCTCGGACTTACATGCATGTAATGTAGTTATGGACTATACTAAAAATCAATAAACCTCTAGAGTGCTCTAGATACCGAGATACCCGAGTTCGAATCCCTTTGGGCACATCACAGTTTTCAATCTACTGCTCTCTGCGCTTGCTTGCTTAATATGCACGAGGTACATCCTAGCCTGAGGGGAACGTAATTCTATCTACAATCCGCCCCTCCACTCTATAAGCTGTGATTATCTTTTCAGGAACTGGAGCTTTGCTACCACTGTAGTACCTGAGGTTTGTCGTCTCAAGCTGAGCTGGGATATTTAATAACACAACACTTATGGCAGATTTCACCAACAGATGTTAAAATCGACGTTAACTAATGTAACGTAACAATTGTTACAGCGCTAACAAATACTATTAAATTTCATGCATTTCACCAACGTGTTTTCTGAAAATGTTAACAAACGCGTGTTAACGCTGAGAGACTTGTAAATATGCCCGCCTCGGTAGCGTGGTGGTAGCATGTCTACCTCACGTTCAAGAGGTCCCGAGTACGAATCTCGGTCAGGGTGAGTTACCTGGATAAGGTTTTTCCCCAGGGTTTTCCCTTATCTTGAAAGACGAATGTCGGGTAACTCTAAGCTCCATGGACCCCGGGCTCATTTGAGCATCATTTTACCCATTTCATTCATCGACGCTATGACTCAACGTTGGAGGACGCAAATTAAAAAAAAAGCCCTTGTAAATATTACAGTTACGAAGACTATGGATGAGTCTTATTATTTTCTGAACGTACTACATGCGTTTTTGTTTTCATTTTCGTCTGCACACAGCTTAAAAAAATGGCGGGTAAACAAAATCGTAAACAAAAGCCGTGAGACAAATTTCTCATCGATGGAGAAAGAATTGTTAATTCAACTGATGAAGAAGTATAAGGATATCGTGGAAAATAAAGAGGACGGATGCGGTGAATGTAAAAGAGAAAGATATTACGTAGGGAAAAAATTGGAAATAATTTAATTCAAATGCATATGTCACTACTGGAAGCACGAAACAACTTCGTCAGTATTATGTAAATTTAAAACAAGGTGCGAAGAACAGGAGTAACGAGTGACTTGAACGTTTCAAGACGAGAGGTGGACAGTGTATTATCCGCATAATTCAGTGAATTATAAAACCCCAAAGTTATTAATACTTGAAGCTAAGGCGAGATCGGCATATACCTTTCGATGCATGTTCTAACGTCAGTATTATGTAAATTTAAAACGAGGTGCGAACAGTAGTGACGAGAGACTTGAACGTTTCAAGACGGGAGATGGACACTGTATTTATTATCCACATAATTTAGTGAATTATAAAATCGCAAAGTTATTAATATTTGAAGCAAAGGCGAGATCGGCATATTCCTTTCCATGCATGTTCTAACCTCTCTTGTACTTCTTCAGTAACCTTCATAGCAACTTATTTCGACAGTCTATAACATTTTCTTCTGATAGCTCCTCAAAATAATTTCTCCTCATAGGCTGTACTCTATTACGAATGCCATTTAGACAGTCTAAATATATCAAATCGACATCAAAAGCTGCGTTCATGCCCGCCATCTTGACTTTTTAGAATATTAAGGACTTAACAGGAAGATGGCTTGTTAGTTTAACAAGAGATTTAACACGAGTGTTAAGCTAACACGTTGGTGATATGTATTTTTGTTATAACTATTGCTAAACTCTTTTAACATCTATTGGTGAAATCGGAGATTAGAGTTGGTAAAGCACAAATGTTTCCATTATATTTTCATCCTAGCTCTATCCTACCCAAAATTATTTTAATACTTTTTGAAGACATTAATAAAGACAAATTTTAAATAATATTCTAGTTGGGGAGCACATGGGAGAAAGATAAGAGTGAAAGGGAAAATAGCAATGTTTGGAGTAAGGAACTGTAAATATAAATTACCTAATATGTCAGTAAAGTGGCTTGAAAGAGTTAAGGAAGCAATAGAAGAAAAAATATTACATATGGTGTGGAATTTTGGGGTTTAAGGAGGTAAGAAAGCATGTTGAAAACACATATGAACAGTTCTGTAAAGAGATATTGGGTTTGAAGAAGTCAATGCCAAATGGAGTAGCTAGAGTGGAACTTGGAAGACTCTACAGAAGAGGGATAGTTACAGAAAGATGCACAAAATATTGGTATAGCTGTATAAAAATACTGACGAGAATATGTTAAAGATCTATTTAGAACAATAGAAGAACTCGACAGGCAAGGATAGCTGGAGGTAGAGAGGTAGGTTGGAGGTAGAGAGAACGTTGGATAGAATAGGAATGGGGGATATCTGGCAGGAGGGAGAAAGAAATTTAATGGGTTTTTGGACAATGATTAAGAACAAGGTAGAGGACATTGACAGACAAGTGAAAAGGAGAAGCCTGATAAGTAAGAAATCACTAAATGTGATAGATATGAGAGGGAGGGTTTAGTTTGTTTAAGCACAGGAATCATATTGAGAGGGGGTTTACCAAAGGAGTACTCTTTATGTGGAAATAAAATAAGCACAGAACATTATGTAAAACAATGTAAGGAAATAGAAAACTGGGGGAAATTAATATGGGACAAAAACTGATATAATAAATGGGCTTACGTAGTAACCATAAAAATGCTCATGTTGAAATGAGAGAAAAGAATAAAAGACGTGGGGAAGTATGCAGACAAAATCAAAAAGAAATGGACGAGAAGGGCAAAGGAATTAAGAGGTAGAGAAATGGAGGACATAACTGAATATTAGGTCAAGGTCGCATAAGGGCTGGGACAGAGATAACCAGCTAAGGGAGCCATAACTACTATCAGCCCGTAAAATAAGAAGCTGACAAGTTTGTACTTACAATAGTACTGGAAAATTGTGATAGGAATTGTAAGAAAGTATTGCTATGTTTAAGTGCAAATAACTAAAATAATTCTCCACGGTTTTACAACGTTTAATATTTACACTTCACTAGATTTTGTTCGTGGCTGCCCATTGTTGTCCGTTTTCACATGTTTAAACTCTTACACGTGTTCGTCTGTTTTATTACATTTCACCAAGGCTCTTCTCTTGGCGTAAAGACCAAAATGTAAATGAAAAAAATTAAAAATTTGTCGAATAACTATACATAATAAGAAAGAATAGTTGTTTTGCGTACTCCGTTAAAAGCATACATTTTCAAGCTAATACAACATGAAACCATTTTAAAAAGCTGTCTTCTTGAAGCGGTACATTAACATTACTTTCTCCATTATTTTTCAGCAAACTATTTTTAAAAATTTTATTCTTCCATGTTAATGGAAATAAAAATTGCAGTAATATTTTGTTATATATTTCTCTGCAGTTGCAAAGGAATGGAGGAATACAGAGCAAGCTAGTGGCTGTATGCTGGCCCTAAATTCCATAATACTATAACAAACAATTGAAAATTAACATGTTTAAGCAATAGTAAAATCTTTTAAGACCTGGTTGCTATATGACGGCTTTGAAATTCCGTTCTCTCTGCATGTATAGTAAAGAAACAAAATAATAACGATTTCTCGCTTTAGAAAAGTATTAAGTTATCTTAAAATTCAAGTAAATAATTAGGAATTCTTGGAAACTTTTAATTCCTTAAAATATTTGGTAAGTCGTGTGCTCTAACAGGATTCCTTACCGTTTATCAGTTATGTCAGTCATCGATTCTCCCCCCCCCTTAATTTACGACCTCCAACGTTAAGTCATATCGGACGGTGAATGAAATGAATAAGATTATGCTCAAATGAGCCCAGTGTTCTTAGAGCTTAGAGTTATTTGACATTCATTTGTAAGGATAAACGAAACACCAGAAAAAATCTTATTCAGAAAACTCACCCTGACCAACATTCGAAATCAGGACCTCTTGAACGTGAGGCAGACACGGAGATTAATAATATCGATAAATACTGACTAAAGATTAAACTCGGTACGCAATGCAATGGAGTACGTTACAAGTTTTATCGTGAGGGAAATGAAGGACATTGTGTGTTCCAGAAATCCGGCAGTTGCAAACAATTTCTGAAAACTAATAAAGTAATAAAGTAAGGCAAGGCACCGAATGAAAAATTAAGTTTCATTAGCGAATGAAGACCTTCGTTGGTGGATAGTGGTAATGTAGGAAGCACTTAAGTTCATAAAAGAGCGTATATTCCTAAAATTAGCGTACTTTTCTTCGTGTTTTATAGTCTTATGGAAGTGTTTACTATGATTTGTTATTGGAGTCCATTTGTACATTCTGTATGAAGAATTGAATGCAGACGGTCAATAGTGCAATCTTGCGTAAACACAGATAAGCGGTATTACGTCACCATTCCCTGTACCGTTCGGCAATACAGCAATCGAGTCTCTTACAATGGACGGGTTCGAATCAACTCAAAATACAAACACCGCAGATCGAACTCATATGCTCACAAAGTAGGAAATTAATATGTGTTACAATTTTGAAAAGAATATAAACGTAAAGGTCTACTCTCTACCAACCACAAGAAGGCGAGAGGAGCCTGTAGAGGGAGAGGTGCTTGAACTGTTTATCTGTTCTGATAGTGGATCTGCTTTCTACGAAATGAGTGTATGGGAGTACATATGAGTCATCCATGCTGCCAGATCTAATGCTCGTTTCAGCAACTGCAGTGATAGGTATTATATATGGGTGAGTTATGTGACAACGCTGTATTTTAGATGAACCTAACATTCTTATCATATCCGGAAGTTGAGCATAAACATAGCAAAAGTGATTATACATTCCTCTCCCTTGCCTTCTTGTATTGGGTGGAGAGTAATTATTCGTTAAATAATCCTACAGTAACGACATTGGGGGAAACGTGAATGAAAACTGTACGTAATTTAGTGAAAGGTTTTCAAAATTCAAAGCGCAGGGAGAAAAACCTTCACCACTTTGTAAATATTGCTCACACACAAAATGGTTCGAACTCGTGTGTTGTGAGCAGAACTTTTCGCGAGTTTTACGAAAAGAGAAGAGAAACTCCTACACTACGTAAACTCATGAATGTTGTTACAGAAAAAATCCGTTTTGAAGGTAGGACACATTCTGGAGAATGCTTAGTCATATCGATATCGCAAGAAAAAAAATATGCATCGTGTTACGCACGCTGTGCTGATGTTTTTATGGCCAGACTCACTCGTTGAGTGAGTCTAACTCACTCGTTAGACAGATAACTAATACATACTTGGGGTTGTCATTGTTAATATGGAATCAATTATTTTAAACCTTGAAGTATCTATACATCAGAAGTCAGGATATTTAATAAATACTTCAGCAGTTACAGTTTCTCGGCTAAGACACGTAAACTGTGAATTTCGCTTTGTTTCGAAACAAATGTGGAAGAGCTCTGACAACCTTGTTTCATTCACGGAAGATTTTTATTTGCTTTTCCTCATTCTTTTCAGCTTATCCTGCATTGGCTATTTCAAGGACAACACGTACAACTTGTGTAACTAATCGTGCCCTGAAGATGAGCATTTAACTCTATAATCTTGCAAAGGCGTATCAGCAAGTTTGCAGTTTTGCTAAGGAAACTTCACGAAACATTTTAAGATTCTTAAATTTTCTGGAAACAGCCAAAGATTTGCATTCAATTTTTACGTAACAATGAAACGTAAATGATATACAAAATATGAGTGCTTTGAATTTTCTGACAAATATGTTTTTCTTAAATAGGAAGGCGTTATTCATATTTCTCTCTCTCCTGGTCATGCAAAGGGGTCACAATATTAAAGATCCCACACATTAACCAGCTCTTAAAATATTTTGGAGTGGGGCAACACTTAAGTATTAGTCAGTGTACTTACACTTACCCTTTTAAAATACATTTTTACAATACTTGATTTGTATTACAATCAAAAATCAAAAGATTCAATTCGGTTACATAAAAAAATAACCTAACAACCAAGGCATGTGCTACTTCAATTAATTCATTAACAAGAGAGTGGATATGAAGACTTTGACCATTTAAGTTAGATGTAGCTTTTCATTTGTTCAAATTTCAATTCATTATTTCTTCTTATGGTTTTTCAAGTATTTCAAAAAGTAATTAGCTAACAAGGAAGTTAATTAACAGATCTCGAAAGCATTCTCGATTTGATAAGTATAATTTGCAGTTCTTAGTATGGAATACAGTATTTAAACACCAATATATCCGAAGAATTAATAAGTGGCAAATCTTTTTTTTTTTCTTTTTTTTTCCTTGTAATTTACGTCCTCCAACGTTAACTCATATCGGACAATGAATGGAATGGGTGAAATGATGCTCAAATGAGCTCAGGGTAGATAGAGCTTAGAGTGGCGAAGCGTGCAATGAAATGTTGGAAGCGCCGCTTCCTCAAGAACTGCAGGAGAAAAAGAAGGAAAACAAGAAAATTCATGCCGAACTATATTTTACTTGCTCTGGATATATTTTCAAAATTTATTCGCGAGCATCCTCGGTGCCGCGGACAATTTGACAACTGTTTAGATTCGAGTGACCAGTTCCGTGAGCTCATTCAATACCGAATATTTCTGTATTTACGCATTCGTAATCTTAAATACCATGTTTCGTAGGTTTCCGGAAGCAATCGTGACTCATCGTTAGCTAGGAAGCACTGACAAACTTTGTCACGTGACGTCTCTGTAGCGTGACAAGAAAAGCTTTTTTTTTATTATGTGGTGCTTTTAAATAGAAATGTAAGTATAATTCAATAACATTAGCAATACTATTTTACGTAGATTTGTATATCTTCTTTTCCTCCTCCTCCTCATCCTCCTTCTTCTTCTTCTTCTTCTTCTTCTTCTTCTTCTTCTTCTTCTTCTTCTTCTTCTTCTTCTTCTTCTTCTTCTTCTTCTTCTTCTTCTTCTTCTTCTTCTTCTTCTTCTTCTTCTTCTTCTTCTTCTTCTTCTTCTTCTTCTTCTTCTTCTTCTTCTTCTTCTTCTTCTTCTTCTTCTTCTTCTTCTTCTTCTTCTTCTTCTTCTTCTTCTTCTTCTTCTTCTTCTTCTTCTTCTTCTTCTTCTTCTTCTTCTTCTTCTTCTTCTTCTTCTTCTTCTTCTTCTTCTTCTTCTTCTTCTTCTTCTTCTTCTTCTTCTTCTTCTTCTTCTTCTTCTTCTTCTTCTTCTTCTTCTTCTTCTTCTTCTTCTTCTTCTTCTTCTTCTTCTTCTTCTTCTTCTTCTTCTTCTTCTTCTTCTTCTTCTTCTTCTTCTTCTTCTTCTTCTTCTTCTTCTTCTTCTTCTTCTTCTTCTTCTTCTTCTTCTTCTTCTTCTTCTTCTTCTTCTTCTTCTTCTTCTTCTTCTTCTTCTTCTTCTTCTTCTTCTTCTTCTTCTTCTTCTTCTTCTTCTTCTTCTTCTTCTTCTTCTTCTTCTTCTTCTTCTTCTTCTTCTTCTTCTTCTTCTTCTTCTTCTTCTTCTTCTTCTTCTTCTTCTTCTTCTTCTTCTTCTTCTTCTTCTTCTTCTTCTTCTTCTTCTTCTTCTTCTTCTTCTTCTTCTTCTTCTTCTTCTTCTTCTTCTTCTTCTTCTTCTTCTTCTTCTTCTTCTTCTTCTTCTTCTTCTTCTTCTTCTTCTTCTTCTTCTTCTTCTTCTTCTTCTTCTTCTTCTTCTTCTTCTTCTCCTTCTTCTTCTTCTTCTTCTTCTCCTTCTCCTTCTCCTTCTCCTTCTCCTTCTCCTTCTCCTTCTTCTTCTTCTTCTTCTTCTTCTTCTTCTCCTTCTCCTTCTTCTTCTTCTTCTTCTTCTTCTTCTTCTTCTTCTTCTTCTTCTTCTTCTTCTTCTTCTTCTTCTTCTTCTTATTCTTATTATTCTTCTTCTTCTTCTTCTTATGGCGCTACAGTCCAGGATGAACCTTGGTCTTTCCAAAGTAGCTTACTTCATCCATCACGGTCACATGCGCCCGCCTCGGTAGCGTGCCTGCCTCAAGTTCAAGAAGTCCCGAGTTCGAATCTCGGTCAGGGGAATTACCTAGATAAAGTTTCATTCACCCATTTCATCCACCGTCCGATATGACTTAACGTTGAACGACGTAAAATTACAAAGAAGAAAAGAGACGGTCACATGCTGCTCTCTCTACTTTCTGCATCCCAGCTTCCGCAAATCAACTTCCACTCCATCCAGACATCTTGTTCGGGGTCGACCACGCCCTATTTGCCCTCCAGGGTTTCCAAAGAGGACCTTCTTTGTTACCTCGGACTCCTCCACCTTGTCACATGACCAGCCTATCTGATCCTTCCTGATCCTATGATTCTTGTTACAGGTGCATCAGCATATATAGTGTACAATTCAGCATTGTACCGTTTCCTCCATCGTTCTTTATCATACACAGGACTAATTATTCTCCTGAGGGCCTTCCTTTCAAATCCATCTAACAGCCTTGCATCCTTATTCGTCAAGGGTAATGTCTCTGATGCATACATAAGAAATGGTTTGACAAGGGTTTTATACATTGTGAGTTTTGTTGGACGGCTTAGGAGTCTTGAACGGAATAAGTTAGCCGCAACCAGTTTGGTTCTTATTTCAGTCGAGACCTCATCAAAAGAAGTTACTATGGAGCCAAGATATCTAAAACTAAGATTGGTATTTAGTTATGATAAATAGGAAACTCTTGTGAAGTTTAAAGTTGTTATCAAAAGTGTGTGAATTGCATACTTTCTCCATGTTAAGCTAACAGTTTACGCGGTGTGGGCCAGTTCTAGGAAAAATGGGAACGTATGAGTGGAGAGGGAAAGCAAGAATACGTTGATGCAGTCCCTGTCAGGTAGAGACATTGACATAACATATCAAGTAATATCAAAACACAAAGAACAAATATAAGTAACATATATGTTGAGAATAGTCGCGCCTGCATCTTGAAAATTTCTGCCATACTTGAAAATAGTGAAAACTGGCGAGTTAACAAGGCCAAGCAGAGAAGGTCATTCAGGAAGTGATAAGTTCCACGTTTGAGAATGTGCGCTGAGTAAGGATCGCGAATGACCAAAGTATGTGCGGAAAAGCGCCAAAGAATATTAAGCAATAATTCTTTAGTATATTCAACCGCAACAAAGCGGGAACTCAACTTCGAGGACAACACTTTGACATTTTGCGCCGTAGTACTCTACAAGGCATCACCGTTCACTCCGCGAGCTGTACGCGAGACGCGACGCGAGACGATAAACAAATGAGATGCAACATTACAACAGGTGGCGAGCACCCATGATTGGTCAAGGATCACAATAAATCTACTTTCGTCTAGGAGTCGAGGTGTTTTCCTTCACGAACCTACAACGAGTCAGGACGTACCCAGCCCTGAATTTCCCGATGAGAGCCTCATGCCAAGCTACACAAACGGAAACATGAGAGCAATGACTGAAATCCCTCGATCCTTGATCTCCCACCCAACTACAATTAACCTTATGAGGTAGTGAGTGACTGAGGGCTCATTCTCCGGGTTCCGACGGGCAGAACCGCCTCAACGTCTGCTTGTAGTGTGACCAGTCTTGGAATACAGGAAGGGCCTACGTGTGACTGTACAATGATACTGAAGAGTAGCATTAGTTCTTTGAGTCATTATTCTCTCCTATTTTAATGAAAATTATTATTTGGAGCTTTGAAAGACACGCCTCGCCGCTGGAATCAATATCATTTCTTAATCATTCTTATTTGTGAATAACGTTTTAGCTTGCCAAACTTGGGTGTATGGAAAAGATACCGAATTTGTAGTTTTTGCTAAACAAACTTCACAGAACATTTCAAGATGCTTTACACACGAACTTTAGACAGCTATATCGTTACTTTGGTGTTCTGAAATTAATTAGGCGTTTACTCAACACTGAGCGAAACATCACGTGAGCAGCAGACATTCCGCAACCGCAAGGCCACCAGCTCTTTTTGCGTGTGTTGTGGCTATTCGTGATTTTCATATTTATGAGCAAACGCCGCCGTTTACTTGTACACTTCTATGTCATTACCGATTTGTCACATACTGCACCGCGTTAAACGTGCATTCTGTTGTATAACTTCATTAAGAAAATGTGAATGTGGCTTCATTGTATAAACTAGCTATACGAGAGAACGGCTAAAGACACCCAGTGAGGTTCTTATCAAACCAAATGTCGTAATAGAGAGGAGGGTATTATGGAATAGTCGGGAAATACATTGCTATTCAAAAAGAAAGAAAAGATTTCAAACATTCATTTCTTCCAAAGTAAAAAAAAAAAAAAAGAGATAGAAACATGATTCCAAAGTTCATAGAGAGACAAAAGTTTATAATTGCATTTGCACGGGGGATAGAAGTTCCTTTCACGACCGCATTGGAAAAGTTTATAATTGCATTTGCACGGGGGATAGAAGTTCCTTTCACGACCGCATTGGCGCTGTTGTTTTTTATTTTTTTCCTAGTGAAATGGTGGCGACATCACCAGAGAAATCATTTTGTGTGCTGCAATTAGCAAAACTAGAGTCCATTGTTGCAGTTCAACAAGCATTTCGCCGTCAATTTAATAAACAACTGCCGCGTCATAATAAAATTTACGAGTGGCATCGAAATTTCATAGAAGACGGTTGCATCTGCAAAAGGAAAACCACGGGACGTCCTCACACATCGGACGAGAATGTCGAGCGTAAGTAATTATGGAACTTAACATTCCTCAACCAACGATATCGCGAGTTCTAAAACATCGTCTGCAGCTGCAGCTATAAAAATTGCAGTTATTGCAAGCATTGAATCCTAACGACCACAACAAAAGGTACGAATTGTGCATCGGCATGTTAGATGTTAGGGAAGAATACAGTTTTTCTCAACGATTAATGCACTTTTCATCTTTCTGATAAAGTTAATCGCCATAACGTTCGAATTTTGGCAAGTGAAAATCCTAAGGCAGTTATTCAACATGAAAGAGATTCACCAAATGTGACCGTCTTCTGTGTAATATCTGTAAACAAGGCTTATGGGCCTTTCTTCTTCATGGAGAAAACCGTGACAGGACTAACCTGAAAACATGCTTGAAAACTGGTTACTTCCCCAACTTTAAGAAGATTCAGATAAATTCTTCTTTATGCAAGATGGTGCCCTGCCTCATTTCTCTTAGCACGTCCGACGTTACCTGAATAACACATCTCCAGGGCGTTGAATTAGATGAGAAGGAGCAGAAGATCAACTTTATCACTCCGTGTGATTTTCATCTATGGGGTTACGTAAAACACCGTGCTTTTATCCCTTCCATGGCTGACACTCCCTAAAGTCTACGACATCCAATTGTTGAAGCTGTGAAACTCGATAACTGGAGAACAGCTGATTCGCGTGTGGCACGAAATTAGCCACCGTTTTGACATTTGTCGTGTAACACATGGTGCTCATATTTAATGTATAATATAAAATTGTAAACTTTTCTCCCTCTATGAACGTTGGAATCATGTTTCTATATTTTTTAGTTTGGAATAAATAACCTTTTGAAATCTGTTCTTTCTTTTCGAATAGCCCTGTATAAAATACCAACATTTTGGCTCTGTTTGCTGCTGTTATGTGGGAGTGCCATGAAGTTGTCAAGAAAGACTCCCATGATGCACTGCAGGGAGGGTTAACAGCTTCTTGTCATTTCACTCGATACAGAATAAAGTGTATTTTGTTATATTCAAAAGTTTTTGCAGATAAATTTTAAGCAATTTAATCCAATTGTACTCATGTAACTTGAACATTGATATAAGCGTAAGGGATGATTTTCAGCTTGCAATGTTTTGTACATTACTTTAAAGACTAATTGTAAAAGATGTATGTTTTAATAACCGACGTAAAAGTGTAATATTCCATATAACGTACAAAATATACTGAATAGAAGTAAAGTTAAATTGAGTTTTGCGTACAATTTAGCAGCTAAACAATTATTATTAGTTATATACAAGGGTGGGTCAAAAAGTAATGACTCCTATGGTTTTTTTCTCCTTTAATTGCCAAGAAAATTAAATCCAATTTACATAGCTTGAAAACTACAGCATTAACGATTAATGTCTCACTATTCAATATAATCTCCGTCCTTTTCCACAGTTTTGGTCCCCCTTTTAACTAGGGCATGTATTCCACTGTGGTAAAACACACGGTCTTGCTTCCTATGCCATTGACGCACGGACGTTCTCACAGCTTCCTCATCTTCAAAATAAATCCCAGGATGAGCTTCCTTTAGTGGCCCGAACAGATGGAAGTCTGATGGTGCCACGTCAGGGCTGTATAGGGGGTGAGGTTAGACTTGCCATCCCAATTTCTCAATTTCAACAGTGGTGTAACGGCTGGTGTGTGGTCTTGCATTGTCATGCAAAAGAAGAACTTCCGCCATAGTTTTTGTTGGGCGAACTCGGCAAAGACGTGCTTTCAGCTTTTTGAGAGTTCTGACGTATTGGACAGAATTTATTGTGCATCCCTGCTCCAAAAAATCAATCATACGCACACCCTCTGCATCCCAAAACACTGTCGCCATAACTTTCCCTGCCGACCGCAGAGTTTTGAATTTTTTTTCTTCGATAACGTTGTGTGATGCCATTCCACTGACTGCCTCTTTGATTCATGTTCAAAAAAATGAACCCACGTTTCGTCTCCAGTAACAATGTTTTTCCAGAAACTCCTCTCCCTCCAAATTGAAGCGCTGCAAGTTTTCGGAGGCTATTATTTTCCTTGTTTCTTTGTTTTGAGCGGTTAACATTCTTGGTACCCAACGTGAACAAACTTTTGAGTAACCTAGTTGTTGAATAATCGTCATCACACCTTCTTTACTGAGGGAGGTAACACGAATGATGTCATCGACTCGCTGAATGTTGCATTGAGTCACTGCAGTCACCGGCCTGCCGCTTCGCTTTTCATCTGCCAATGGCGTTTGCCCTTCAGTTTCGTTACAGCGACGAACCCATCGTCTAACAGTGCTGACATCCACCGTTGCATCACCATACACAGTTTTTTAGCCTTTCGTGAATGCGAATTGGCGTTTCACCTTCCACAGTCAAAAATTCAATCACAAAACGCTGGGTAATACGAATGTCGATGTCAGCCATTTTGTAAGAGGATGCAGTGCTGCCACCTGTTGACTTAGGAAGTGACTGCTGCAGGGGATTGGAGAAGAAGGTTTGAGGAATTGCGCCAAATTCGAAGTTTTCACATAACTTACTTATTTAAGGAAAAAAGTAGGAGGTATTGCTTTTTGACCCACCCTCGTACATGGAAATATAGTTT
This sequence comes from Mantis religiosa, assembly GCA_030765055.1. Taxonomy (NCBI): domain Eukaryota; kingdom Metazoa; phylum Arthropoda; class Insecta; order Mantodea; family Mantidae; genus Mantis; species Mantis religiosa. The sequence goes on from CM060959.1 coordinate 84,047,995, forward strand.
AACTTAAATCCAAAATATATTTAAAACATTAAATTCATTGAAATGCAAACAAAACCTATTTTTTTCTCTTATTTTAGACATGGTGTATGGTCTATGCCTATAAACATTTGTTTATAGATGTTTTGTCTATTTTAAACCAATCATGTTTTACGTTTTATGAAATATAATTAATTTTTCAATAATATCTGTCTATTTCATATTAACCTTTATTTGTAACATTGCAACATTTTTGTAAATACAGTGTTTTTATAACAAAATGAATGTAGTTTTTTTAACAAGTGATAGTTCATCACATTTAATTATAGTATGTACTCTTTATGATTTGGCGATTTTTCATTTAAAAAAGTTATTTTTAGAAATGTAAATGGTATTCCATAATACCCTCCTCTCACTATACAAGATGCTGAAAATCATGAGTATATTCCTGCTGCTCGAATGGTTACCAGGATTTATCTTTGGTAACAGATACCTCTCAGATAATGCACTGATTACTCCACGTGGAGTGAACATCTATCGGTCATTTGTGATTCCTGCAAATTCCATTGGTTGAAGTGATGCGTTCATTGGTGCTTAGCACAGGTCCGGGAAGTGCGGCAGTTCCCCTCTCACTCTTTCTAGAATAATCAGTGCGTTATCTGAGAGGTTTCTATTTTCAAAGAGCCTTGGTAGCCGTTCAAGCAGCAAGACTATACCAAATTCAATTAGGATCATGGGATCACAGATGCGATGTTTAACAATAGGGGCGCTGCATGTGACATTATGACATATCTTCATTGAACAATCAAAATGTACTATAACTCGCACACAGTACGTACTGTTTCATTTAACGAATGCTGGTATAAAATCATTACACATGCTTACTATACCAAACGAGACAGTACTACTGTGGCACCCCGTACTACATAGGCTACACACCCAGTGATTGTGGCTGGTACCGCACAATAATGCGTTTTGTTCAATTCTGACACTCCACAAACAGGTTTCACAATCGGAGACTAACATGGCGGATTTAATCTCGAGGCATATAGCACAGTAAACAAGCTTTTGCGACTCCACGTTCGAAAGGCTACCTTTCTATACTCTACATTCAGTGGCGAGGCGTGGCTTTCAAAGCGAGGGAGGCTCCAAATGATACATTTCTATTAAAATAAGAGAGAATGACTCAAAGAACTAAGGCTATCTTCAGTACTCTTTCTATTGTACAGTCGCACGTAGGCCCTTCTTGAATTGCAAGACTGCTCACATTACAAGTAGACATATTCCTACTTCTGCTCTCCACTTTGACGTTACAATTTCTCCCACAGCTGGCCCACAGCTGTTAGTCTAAAATGGAGGAAGTATGTAACTCACACTCTTTTGTCACTACTAAATACCAAACTACGTAAAATACTATTGCTAATGCTTTTTTGTGTAATTTACGTCCTCCAACATTTAGTCATATCGGACGATAATTTGAAATGGGTGAAATGATGCTCAATGCGTCCGGGGTCCGTGGAGCTTAGAGTTACCCGACATTCGCCTTTCAAGATAAGGGAAAACCCCGTAAAAAACTTATCCAGGTAACTCACCCTGACCGAGATTCGAACTCGGTACCTCTTGAACGTGAGGCAGACACGCTACCATCTACGCTACCGAGGCGGGCTGCTAATGCTATTAAAATATACTTACAGTTGTATTTAAAAACGCCACTTAAAAAAAAACACTTCTCTTCACTCGCTATAGAGATTTCATGTGACAAAATCTGTCAGTGCTTCCTAATAACTAACGATGAGTCGCGATTGCTTACGGAAACCTAATAAACCATGGTATTCAAGATTACAAATGCGTAAATACAGAAATATTCAGTATTGAATAAGCTCGCGGAACTCTTCACTCTAAGCAGCTGTCAAATTGTCCGCTGCACCGAGGATGTTCTCGAATGAATTTTGAATATGTATCCAGAGGAAATAAAATATTGTTTTGCATAAATTTTCTTTTTTTTAAATTCCTTTTCTCTTGAAATTTTTGGGGAAGCTGTAAAATTTGCCATGGTCTTCGTTATCATTTCTCCATTATTCAGTCTCGCTTTACACCCTCCAGAGCTTTATCATAAAAGGATACAGTTTTTCATCATGCAGAGAGTATAGGTACTTATTAACTTTATCTAATAGGCATTCAAAATCCTGTGCAAACATAACATTATTTCAACATTACTGAAGTAACTGTCTATCTTATTTTAAACCAGATGTAACTTGTAACAGTTAGTTACTGGAGGAGCATGTTTCCTTCTGGATTTCTTCGAAATTGCCCCTCAACTATTGTTCAGGGTTTGCTAAATTATGACACGGGATGCGGACACGACTTCAAGCTGATTTTGTTTAGCCCGACTTCAATCTTTAAAAAAGGGGAGAGAAATATTAAATGAAATTTTTGGAGTTTTAATTATATTCAATGCAATGAGCAAATTTGCCTTTTCAACTCTCTGTTTAGTAATATCTTATATCAATGAACTGTCACAAGTTACTTATTGTTTAAATGCTAATGTAATTATAGCCTAAACAGATATTATTTGTGGACAATTGTTCGTGACGAGCGGTATTTCAAGCTTTTTATGTTTTCATAAGTTATGCTTCACACTTCGGCAATTCTTCCCTCAAGGTCGTTTTTTCGACTTGTGCGTGACCAAGCAATCAGCTCATTTGAATATAACATACATCCTGCGCGATATTCTTGCAAAAGAACAAAGAGGAAAAAATACTCAAAAGTAACTAAATTCTTAACAGCGAGAATACATTAAATGTACATGTCTGGATGTATAACTGAGAATTTTGATGTCACGAAATGTTGATTTCGTGTAAATTACTTCCTTTGGAATGAATCCAAATAAAAATTATTAAATTTACACAATTTTTTATTAAAAAGGCTTGGCTATATATGGACTCGGTTCTTTCCTGTTTAAAAAAAACGCATCCATCCCTCCGTCAGAGAATAAATTGGTCAAGTTTTTACTTTCTCTGTTATCTATGTATAGCTAAGCATTCCATGCATAAAAAATTGAATAAGTACTTCACATTTGAGAAAAATTTAAATATTTAAAACTTTTATCACTCTAACAATTGCAGTACACGCACTAGTTCATGCCTGGTAACTGCTATTCGCCACTCGGAACAGAACCAGGTCGTGGAGCTTAATTGAAACTGCCCCGTTGCGTTCTGCAACTGTTTTAACGCACAAGGGATATCTTCTTACCTGAAAGACGGGGCAGTTGGGCCACCTGGTATATATCTGATTTGTATATTTCTTTTACTTTCATAGTATTCTCACACGTGCATTATATTTAGAGAAAATTCTATTGATATTAAAATAATTTTAATTTAACACTCTTATCTCTCTTCACTGATCTCTCAGATTTATCGTATACCTTTCTATAAACTATTATTACAAACTTTTACTATAGTATCTATCACATACGTACAGTAAATAACAGGAAGAGCTGTTGATAACTTGATAACTTTATTGCTGAATTTTGAGGTACAATGGAAAGGTTCATCTGTGTGTGAATTTGAAATATGAATAACTCAAAAAATAAAGAAAAAAGAAAAGAAAAATAAATAGAACTGTCCAGCAACGCAAAGAAGTCCCTGAAAGGAATGCGCCACCATACACAGTGAGACAAGGTCAGCGAATGTGTGTGACAGAGAATGCATAATGCATGCTACACAAGAAGCAGAACTGTTAAAAAAAACATGCGCCCTATTAACTCTGTACACTAAAGCCGAGAGAGATTTATTCACAAAAGTAGAAGTCGTCAGAATTGGAGTGGTCTGTAACTGTACTGACATGGGGTGTCATAAACTGTCCAGTAAGGGTGTGGAAACCTTCTGCAATCCCCCTGCGTCTCAGGCCTCGGAGAGTTTCTCTCCTGTGGTATAATGTAATCTCGGTATTGTCACCGACGGCATTGTTGTGCTTGCAGCGACAAGCAGGAACAGGGCGCGTGGGCAGGAGAGCTGGACGCCTGCCAAGAGAAAGAAAGAGACAGAGGGGCTCCGGAGAGTGGCAAGCACAACAAAGCCATCGGTGACACTATTTAATTTGAGCATGCTCCCAGAATGCATAAAAAGTTAAAAAAAAAAAAAAAAAAAAAAAAAACCAATAGTATCTGCCTCACATTCAAGAGGTACTGAGTTCGAATCTCGCTTAGAGATTCCCTTTCCTAAAAGATGAATGTCAAACAACTCTAATTTCTATGAACCCTGAGCTTATTTGAGCATCATTTCACCAATTATATTTATTCTCCGATATTCATTCATAACTGATAGAAGGACGTTAAATTTTACAACATTTTTTTAAAATTAAATAATGCTTTTCAAGCAATATACATACTTGAAATAATAATATTTGTATCTAGAATTATCTTCGAATATGTTTTAAATCCTCTCGTTCTGAATGAATTTTGTATATAACTGTTAAACAAGACGTAAATATTAAACCTATAGTTATTGAATGTACAATTTAGATCAAATGACTTCTTCTGTAACATAAGTTGTTTACAAAACATTCTTTGTTACATTCTATTCTGAAACGTTATGCGGTATGCATAGAAAAGGCAGGTCATTTCGCCCAATTGAAGACGGCATCTCAATTTGTCACGTAGTATTTCCTGTGAAGCAAACTCAAGGTCAAATACTGTTTCTTCAAACTTTAAACTTCCGTTATGCGTTTATCGCTTTGCAGACACAAAGGAAACCAATTGGAAAAGCCCTGATGCAGCTTTCCTGCTTTAGTTGACACATTATTTAAACCTTTTTGATTTTCTTACTTCAGCACCTTCTCAAGACATTAATACCATCACAAATTGCTAGAACTTCAAAATTACAAACTCTTTACAAACTTCAATATAACAAATATAAATTTCATCCGTTTAACTGTATAAATAATACAATTACAAGAAGAAAGCAAATAATGTATATAAATTAATGTTTATGATTATTGTTCAGAATGTTTAAAATTAAAAATTCATTTAATTGGGATACCACATTTGTAGAAATGTTGTTCTTCCAATTTTTTTAATGTCTTCTAGCAGGTACAGCCCGAAGTTGGCTTCCTTGGAAGAAAAGTAAAGCCGGGGTTAGCGTGTGGTACATTTATGACACGTAAAAGTATCTAGAGGCCTATGAGCAAAATTGAGCGGTCTTTCACGTCCAGTATAGAATGAAACAGCAGTTACGGAGCCTCCATAACTAATAACTCAATTTCAATTTTTAGGTACTATGGGAATACAGAAGGTTTATATGACAGTCAAATGTTTAAACAGCTGGTCGCTGTACTGCAGATTTTAAATTCCGTTCTTTTTGTATAAGAACAGGAGAAAAAAATAACTTTATTTTGGGAAAAAATATTGAAAAATTAAAGGCAGTGGTGAAGAGTGTAATGAAGCACTGGAAGCGCCGCTTCCCCAAAAATTCAGGAGAAAAGAAAGAAAAAACAGGAAACTTCATGCCATACAGCATTTTACTTGCTTTGGATACAGTTTCAAAATTTATTCCAGAACATCCGCGCTGCTGCAGACAATTTGACAGATGTTTAGATTTGAATGACCAATTCCGCGAGCTCATTCAATACTGAATATTTCTGTATTTACACATTCGTAACCCTGAATGCCATGCTTCATAGGTTCCCGGAAGTAATCGCGACTCTTGGATAGTTACAAAACACTGATAGATTTTGTCACGTGAAGTCTCTGTAACGTATAAAGAAAAGTTTATTTTTTATTTTATGCGTTGCTTTTAAATACAACTTTTATGCCCGATTTCACCAACAGATGTTAAAATCGACGTTAACAAATGTAACGTAACAATTGTCACAGCGCTAACACTAATGTTAAATTCCTTGCATTTCACAAACCTGTTTTCTGAAAATGTTAATAAACCTATGTTAACGACAAGGAGCTTGTAAATATCTCAGCTATAGAAGGCTATGGATGAGTCGTATTATTTTCTGAACGTACTGCGATTCGCTTTTGTTTTCATTTTCGTCTGCACACAGCTGAAAAATGGCGGATGAACAAAATCATAAATAAAGCCGTGAAACAAATTTCTCATCGATGCAGAAAGAATTGTTAATTGAACTGGTGACGAAGTGTAAGGATATCCTAGAAAATAAAACGACGGATGCGGTGAATGTAAAAGAGAAAGATGTCACGGGGAAATTTTGGAAACGAATTTACTTCAAATGCATGTGTCACTGCTACAAGCACCAAACTTGTCATTTAAAACGAGGTGCGAAGGACAAGTGACTTGAACGTTTCAATTTTTTTTTTACGTCCTCCAACGTTAAGTCATATCGGACGATGAATGGAATGGCTGAAATGATGCTCAAATGAGCCGAGGGTCCATAGAGCTTAGAGTTACCCGACATTCGCCTTTTCCGGGAAAACCCCGGAAAAACCTCATCCAGATAACTCACCCTGACCGAGATTCGAACTCGGAACCTCTTGAACGTGAGGCAGACCACCACGCTACCGAGGCGGGCTGGTGGACAATGTATTATCCACAAAATTCAGTGAATTATAAAATCGCAAGGTTATTGATACTTGAAGCAAAGGCGAGATCGCCATATTCCTTTCGATGCATGTTCTAGCCTCTCTTGTACTTCCGCAGTAACCTTCATAGCAACAAGTTTCGGCAGTCTATACCTCTGAACATTTTCTTCTGATAGCTCCTCAAAATCATTTCTTCTCATAGGCCGTACACTATTACGAATGCTATTTAGACGGTCTTAAATATAGCAAATCAACATCAACAGAAGAGTTCATGCTCGCCATCTTGACTATTTAGAATTAGTAAGGACTTAACAACAGAAATTTGCCGTGTTAGTTAAACATAAGATTTAACACGAGTGTTACGCTAATACTTGTTGGTGAAATGCAATTTTTGTTTTGACTATTGCTAAACTCGTGTTAAGTTTGTTGGTGAAATCGGGCATAAGTATATTTCAGTAGCATTAGGAACAGTATTTTACGTATTTATTTATTATTTTATTATTTATTTATTATTTATTTATTATTTTGTCAGTGGTGACAAATAGGAAATTGTTGTGAAGTTTTAAGTTATAAGCAAAAGTGTGTGAATTGCATACTTTCTCCAATTAGGCTAACAGTTCGGGCTTTGTGGGCTAGTTCAGGGAAACATTGGAACGTCTGTATGGAGAGGGGAAGCAGGTATATGTCTGCTTGTAGTGTGAGCACTCTTGCAATGCAAGAAGGGCCTATTTGATTTTAAGAGACTTCCTTTCGAACCTCAGCTTAATATAGGCAATAGTCTAGTCCAGTGTGTTAAAAGTGTAAATATTTTAGGTTTAATCCTTGATGACAAGTTAACTTGGAACAACCACATTGAAAAACTAGCAAGTAAATTAAGCTCAGGACTTCTTGTGTTGCGATATATAGCCAATTTTCTCTCTGTAGATACTAGTAAATTAGTGTATTTTGCATTAATATATTCACACATTTCTTATGGCATCGCGCTGTGGGGACACACTTCTAAATTCAACTTTAACAGAATTTTTCTCCTACAGAAAAGAGCTATCAGATACCTGGCAAAAATAATACGTATGAGTTCATGCAGGCCGTATTTTAGAAAATTAAACATACTTACTCTTCCCTGCATATTTATTCTGGAAACAATACTTTTTTACATAACAGGAATATAACCTCCACAAATTCCGATATCCACACATATGAAACAAGGGGAAACTTTTTGAACATAAGCCCCAATACTTTGATCCAAAACTACTTAATAAGCTTTCGGAAAGCCTAAAACATATTGTGTCAGCTGCTAAGTTTAAAGCTAAACTGACTAAATTCTTCTAAAGCAGAGCCTATTACAGTATAGATGAATATTTTGGTGACGTCGATGACTTTGAACAATTATGTTATATATATATATATATATATATATATATATATATATATGTGTGTGTGTGTGTGTGTGTGTGTGTGTGTGTGTATGAGAGAGAGAGAGAGAGAGAGAGAGAGAGAGAGAGAGAGAGAGAGAGAGAGAGAAGATGAAAGCCATTTTTTACATTTCTAATTGTTTACTTTTAAGAGAGAGTATGCATTACAAATGACATGGCTTAATTGTGTTCAAACACTGCATTAAGTTGTAATAAATATGAATACGTGTGACTGTACAATAGAAAGAATACTGAAGAGTAGCTTTAGTTCCTTGAGTCATTATTCTCTCTTATTTTAATAAAACTTATTACTTGGAGCATCCCTCGCTTAAAAAGTCACTCCTAGCCACTGTTTAACCAATAACAAAAATATTTCGGAAATATTACATCTAAAAAAACTGACTTAACCTTGTGCAAAAGTCGTAAAAAAAATAGAGGCTTCAGAAGCTGTTCCAAGAAAAGTGTGTCTACATTTTATTTCATATGGACGTATCTTAAACATATGTTTTAATAAAAATGTTTGGGACTTCTTTTAGAAAATGAAATTTTTCGAAAAATGTACCATTACAGAGTAGTTTGTGTTCGAGGATTCTTCTCAAAATCTTCATATCGTGACAAACTATAAGTTTTCATAACTGCTTTTCGCATTTCTGGTTAAAGACTTCTTTTTTCTGGTAGAACTGTAGCTAGCATTCTTATTTTAGTATCTAGAAGTTATTTATTGGAATTATTTATCTATCTCCATGTTAAACTTGCAGATTGCTGTAACAGAATTTACTTGTCCAAAGTTAGAAACGTTATTAGGCAGGGTACGTTTAACTTGATAACATATGACTGTAGGCCTTCTAGAGTGTATAATGAAGGTGGGATGTCGTGACCATGAATCCTCGTTGCATTGAATTACTTTTCTGTGCAACTGTGCATATGAAATGAAGTGAAACAAGGCCTTGTGACATACGGTACGAACGTGACGCACTGTGACTTTCCTTTGTCTTCTACCTCTTGCACAATTCTGTCTCATTCTGTGCTACGTTAGTACTCCGTGTCCTGTGTTAGGTATGTTTACTGAACTATGCATAGTTTTGGAAACTATGGCGTGTATCCAATAAATATAGAAACTATGTTTATGGTATGGGCACGGATTTTCGGTGTGATTAATGTAGAGATAAATTTGATATACTGTCATGTTCATTTTCCTCACTTACCTAAGTAGAAGTGTGTATTTTGGTGACATTTCTCTCCAATTACACAGTTTTAGAAAAAATGTCAACGCACGTGTTCTCGTGTTCACGTGTGAAAGTTGCAAACTCAAAAACGTAAAGGTCGATTAAAAGATTTTCAAGAATGTCCCCTGAAAAAAAAGACTACTCTTTACTGAACAATTTTTCGAATACTTTGATCTTCAGAAAAATAGTTCTAATATTTTCATTAAACTACATTACGTATAAGGCGTTTTCATGAAAATTGAATTGCACATCTTGAATTTTATGGAAATAGTCTCGGAAGTACTTTACTTTCTGAATGACTTTTGTAAACCTGGAAAATCATAAGAGGTTGACAAAAGTTTATTATGCCTGCCTCTAGTTTTCAAAGACGCGGTTTCAAATGCGTTTGAGGACGATGGATTCGTTTTTCCTGTATAAATCTCAATGTAGCTTCCTTCTTAAAAGAAGTACAGCGGATGGTCCCGTATCGTAGATAGATTTACGAAAAGTTAATGAATCTCAAGCTTTTGAGCGATATATACTCCACCTCTAACATATGTAGAATGGAAGAAACTAATAAAACAAGATAAATAAACGTCAAACGTACCGCACAAAAAATGTAGACATCCCCAAAGCATACACACATAACTATTTTGCGAGTTAACCGTTTCCGAGTTATTCTTTGTCACTCGTTTGTACAGTAAAACTTCTTTAACCCAGACCAGTTTTTGGGGTGGAAAAAGTTGTTTAGCGTAGTAAATGTAGATTTGTTGATAAATTCATATTCTCAGTAGATACATTCCTCGAATTCTCTTGCCAGCGGGAGAATTCGTTGCACTTACCCTACCTGCTTGGGACCAGATTGGAAAAGAAACTTTGATAAATTCACGGGAAAAGTTCTGGCCTGGTGTGTGTGACTTGCCAGAAAACAGAATTGAAGAAGAAAAAATAAGTGTGGAAGAATATTTTATAGACATTTTTAAAAATATCGATGGCTGATTCGATATTGAAGAAGAAATTGCCAATGACAGAGGTTATAAACCAATTACAGAGGAAGGCTTTATGGATCATGTAGTGTTACTGAAAAAGAAAATGAAGAGTATTCAGATTCAAACAGTATTGATGAACCAGCTGTGGTTATGATCCATGCACATACAGTAGCAAACATAGAGAAACTGAAGTTTTATTTCGAGACTCAAGCCAATACATTGTCAAATGAACTTTTAATATTAAAGCAGATGTGAGATCGCGCTGCTCGTAAACGATACACTAAACTGACACAGTAGAAGCTCACTGCCTTTTTTACCATCGACTAGTTTGTAGCTATATTGTGTACAGTACAAATACATAAACTATTACAGTACGTAGAGTGTATGTGCTTTTAGGTGAAAGTGTGTCGATAGTAATTACTGAACTACATTAAATTATTTACGGTGATGTACGTCGTTTTTATCGTTTTTCCGGCACTATCCGGATAGCCCGGAATTTCTTTAATTTGGACTGATATGGTCCTGGTTGATTCGGGTTATGGAGGTTCTACTGTATTTCCAAATGCTTATACTTTTCTTAATTTTTAATATACTTACACCACTATTTAAATAAGTATATGCTTTTTCGGGGGGGGGGGGGGATAATAGTTCGTAAATTCCGTTTCGTTCTGAGGAAAGTTTGATTTTATATTACTGTAAATCATACTTATTTGAAAAAGCTTGCCAAAACATACCTCTTGGAAATGTAGAGTCAGACTGAAAAATTCAATGCCATAGCCGGGATTTGAACCACGGATCTTCTGGTTGCCACCCAGACGCTTTAACCATTGAGCTACTATGGCCAATGTGCCGATATGACATTAAATTTCCAACTGACTCGTGTCATGTCGGTTCGTTGGCCATAGTAGCTCAATGGTTAGAGCGGCTGGACGGCAACCAGAAGATCCGTGGTTCAAATCCCGGCTATGGCATTGAATTTTTCAGTCTGAATCTACCTTTCCATACTTTAGCCTACACACGGCCAGGGTGAAAGAACAATTAATTTCCAACATACCTCTTGTTAAGACACAGACAGTATCTAAAATACAAATGTTCGTGGCATTAAACATTTCGTACTTATTCTTTGTTATTCTGAATTTTCAAATACTCTTCTGCTCTTTTTAAGTGATCAAATGATCCATAAGCATTCGAAATAAGGCACATTTAGGATTTAGAGACAAACATTTGAGTTTCTGCTTTATTCTTAGACAAATTCTTCTTCTTCATCGTACCCTGCTCTTTGTAGAACTTTATCCCTAAAGACTTACAAATCAATATCTGTGGTCAGTAACGTGTCGAAACAAACTGCTTACTAGTATACCGGAAGAGTATTGAGGGAAAAATAATAAATGTACCTCCATAAATATGCTAAAGAATTCAGTTTAACTTTCATTACTAAATAATCATTTATTTGCTTATCATATGGTGCAGAATTGGAAAGAGTGGGAAATAGAGGGATAATGGCGAAAAAGGGTGTTAAAATATTGGGCGAGAATTAGGAATTTAGATGAGCAGAATATTCTAGGTAAATGCTTGGTAGTACAGGAAAGACTAAATCAGAAAGGTTTATGTCTAAATAAGATAAAGGAATTGATGTTAAAAATAGGGTTAGGTGTCATGTGGAAAAATGTGGAATTAAGGCAAAGTGGATTTTGGAAAGAACTTAGGTTAAGAAAGGAAGATATTGAAAGGCAAGAAATGAAAGGAAGTTTCAATTTGAAAAGCTCACTGGATGTTACGAGATGAAAGTGGTCTGAAACAGGGTAAAATACATCGATATTTGTAATACAGCAGCAGGAGAAGGCTTTGCATGGGCTAGAACAGAGGTAGTGAAATTGAAGGGTTTGTGAAGAGGGAGTGACCTGGAGAAGTGCCCATTGTGTCACCAAAGGGATAAAGAATGACATTTAGTTTTAGAATGTGAAGGTACAAAAGAATGGGCAAGGTTACCAAAAGAAATTCAAGCAATGAAGTTAATGAGTGTAAAAACTAGGCAAAATTTAATTGAAATTAGGAACCTTGTGGTCAAATTAAGAGCCAAATGGTTCAGGAAGATCAATACGCACGACGAAAATGAAGATAAAGGTTTTTCTTTAGATAAGCTGCGAATAAGGACCCATTAGCTCGACAACCTCAGAGATTGAGTCTATTGGGCCCAAGGGTAAGCAGCAACTCAGCGTCATATTAAGCATGTAAAATTTTTTTTTTTTTTAATTACGTCCTCCAACGTTAAGTCATATCGGACGATGAATGGAATAGATGAAATGACGCTCAAATGAGCCCAGGGTCCATAGAGCTTAGAGTTACGCGACATTCGTCTTTCAGGATAGGGGAAACCTCGGAAAAAACCTTATCCAAGTAACTCACCCTGACCGAGATTCGAACTCGGGACCTCTTGAACGTGATACAGACATGCTACCACCACGCTACCGAGGCGGGCATGTAAATGTATAGTAATAATAATAATAATAATAATAATAATAATAATAATAATAATAATAATAATAATAATAATAATAATAATAATAATAATAATAATAATAATAATAATAATAATAATAATAATAATAATAATAATAATAATAATAATAATAATAATAATAATAATAATAATAATAATAATAATAATAATAATAATAATAATAATAATAATAATAATAATAATAATAATAATAATAATAATAATAATAATAATAATAATAATAATAATAATAATAATAATAATAATAATAATAATAATAATAATAATAATAATAATAATAATAATAATAATAATAATAATAATAATAATAATAATAATAATAATAATAATAATAATAATAATAATAATAATAATAATAATAATAATAATAATAATAATTTGTAAATGAATGGAAATTAAGATTACTTACAATAATATGGCAGAATATCATTGTGATTTTAACACTAATATGCAAAATTTGACTTTTTGTCTTGGGTTTCTATTTTAACGTGTCATTATCCCTAATTTGAGTACGCCGAATCAGAATATGAACTCCATTTTTCTCCATCGCGTACCAATTCTTTACAATACAAGAAATAGTAAAATATGAGTTTTTATACTCTGCTCTATCGAATTTGTTATATTATTAAGTAAAGATTAATATATCCACAACTGTCAACACAATGCTCTATATAATAAACTAATATTTCATATGTGTTCTCAATAATAGCATACATTTAATTATTACAGAAGCTTTTTTACACTTTGTCTTGAAACACACGTCTTTTTCATTTTCTTTATGTCCTGGTGAAATCTTTCATCCTGATGCTCGCTGACACAGCCGAGATTTTGTGGAAAAGGGTCCAAATAAGAGTGCAGGAAATGTATTTCACACTCATATTGCAACCCAGCTTTCGAAATTTCTCAAGCATATCTTCAACAATATTTTTGTAATTTTGATCATTCTAATTTCCCAGAAAGTTTTCGATGATGCTCTTAAAACAATCAATGCCTGTTTTTCATTATCTGTCATCATTTCTTCAAATAAGATATCAGAAATAAACTTTCTAATATCTGGCCCAACACATATTCGCTCTTTGGGTTTAGCATCAGATAGTTCAGGTTACGTCTTGCAGATTTATTTGTAGCAGTTGTGATTCTTATTTAAATTCTTAAAATTGCCTCATTAAGCCCAATTTTATGTTTAAAGGTGGTAAGAGAACATTTTTGGTTCCACAAGACACTCGTGAATAATGTTTTTCATTCCTGGCACGAGAATCTCTGCTTCTAGCTCGGACCGAACTCTGCAATGCCATTCACAAATAAAGCATGGCATTTTAGTATAGTCTGATATCTGACCTACTAGCATGGCATTAACTTTTAAATCTCCACAAACTTGCTACTTATGTTTTTCATATTTAAATTTTTCTAGAAATGATTTTAGGATGTAAGTTTCTTTGAGGTGGACTGAATGGGCAACTGAAACTGATGCATATTTATGTCCATTATACAAAGTACATCTTTCAGACTAATTTTAGTATTCTTGTCTATTATATTGGTGTCATTGTTGTGAAACTTAATTTCAACAAAGAAACTATTAGTATTTCTTAGTTCCATACTATAATTCTGTCCAGAATGCATTAAAACGTATTAAGTATAACAGCTAATTGTGAAAGAAAAATGATACGTAGTAGAAGATAAACTGATACAGTTTTGGAATCAAGCACATCAAATTTAGTCAGTTAGACATTTTTTGGAGGAAACCCCGGAATCATGCATATCAGTGTAATATCCACAAATAAAGGTTCACGCATGGGTAGTATGGGGTGAAATTTATTTTACTATCAGTTTCCAAACTAACCTTCAAACCTCCAATATGCAGTAGAAACTCTCATTATCCGATGCTATCCTAATGCTTTAACAGAACTAGGAACGGTACGGTATGTGATTCCGAACGGAGTGTGAAGGTATTCCTCCAGGGGTTGACGTATTCTAAAATAGATTTGCTGTTCTGGGCTTTTATTCCAGCCGTTGGAATCCAATGCAGGTCGATATGGTTCTGATTACTTCTGCCCTACGGAAGCTCGACTGCTGCCTGCCCTAGACACAGGGCACCAGTAGGCAGATAATAATACGCAGCCTTTGGCAAACTGGGAATATTTCACGAGTGGAAACATTTTCATTGCAAGTAGAAATACTAATAAAAATTTCAGGACTATATAGAAAATTCACGTTTCATGTACATAATCTCATTTACAAACCATAACAATACATAGTTTTCAAAATTAAAAATAAAAACATATGGTGACATTTTTATGTTTAGAGACTGTACTGAGAATAATATTTAAGGCAGTACTGAATCGGTATTTTATCCACGAATGGAACGCTTGTTAATTTCCGCAAGTTAATAAATATTCTTTTATACCATACAGTGTTTTGTCACTTAGGTACCCTAATCATTAAAAAGGCCTACTACGCTTTAATTATAATTAAACAGGAAAGTTATATGTAACTTATTTTCTGGAATATATAGGTAGAACTACTTAGACCAAGGCAGGCTGGATATGAGTCTTGGCTAATCCATAATATAAGAGAATCGATGTTGGCTAGTGGTAAAAATTATTATATTTTGAGCTGTGAATATAATTGTAATTCACTTTGGTAAAAATACTAAAAATGAGTATTACTTTTAATATTATATTGTACTTTTTGCAGATTAAATACAAGTTTTTGAAGGTAGATTAATTCCTACATTATTTTTTATTTTTTGTTTTAATTGTCGGTAACAAATTACGGCAATTAATTCAATGATTATAGGAAGAGATTTGTTATTACTGAATGAATAGAAGTTGTAGCTGGTTACAGATGTTACAATTACGGATAGATACCTCGATACTCACAATACTTGCATGGTATCGACATCTAATGATACTTCAGAAAATTCAGTCGGTATTTTTTCGATACTTCGGTGGTGAGTCTGCAATTTTATTTTATTTTATTTTAAAATCACAAAATATTATTCTTAGAAAGGGCCAGATTAAACAGACATCCTGCTCACCGATTCAGAAGATAGCGAATTTTCTCACTAATCCAGAGTATACTCTCTATTTTTGTCATAACACCACTAATCATAATCTAACCTCACATATCTAACCTTTCTTTTCAATCGCTATCCATCTCATTTACTGTTATTATATATGTTAGTTATCCTGTTATATACTTTATCTTGTATTATCTTTCACTTAAATGTGCTCTTAACTGTTATCTATCTGTTTATATTATAAATTTATCACCTAGAGGACAGTAATGCCTCATTTGTTAATTTGTAGGGGAGAGTGCTGTACCTAGGGACATTTGTACCAAGGGACATTTTAAATTACAGAAACATCTGTGAAGTTAAAGAGCAAAGAGCTACACATTATGTTGGCTGCTCCAGAACCTTCCCTCCAAATGTATTTGTATTGGTAATGACTGTTTGTTGAGCAGTGAACTGACCAATATTTGCTTTTCAGTGGTAGTTGTAAATTTTCATACTGCTGGAGAACTTAAGTATTTCACAGGTAAGTTTGCAAGAAATGTTGGTGAATGTATTTATGAATGTTAAGAATGTGTTTTAACATAGGTCATGGTATTTGGAAATATAGTACTTATGTAATTTATCAATGCCTTGCATAGCAATACTGCTGCCTCTTTCTAGTACACTGGATTACTGGAAAACAAATTAAAACTTTCCAAAACTAAAAGAAAAAAGCAGCTAAATATTTGTGTATTCACCTGCAACAGTTTTCTCTGAAAGACTATTTAGCACAGCAGGACTCATATGTGACAGAAGACGAAGTAGACTCGACCCCGAAAATTTTAGACTGCTAGCATTTTTTAATGAAAATTTATAAAAGTAGACTGTTTGAAAAAGGCATTTCGATCTTTTGATTTTCAATTCTGTCTAATAAAAATGCACCTCTAATTAACTTCATTTGCATTACACAGTTCTCAATATTCTACTTTATATTAAAACTAGAACTAGAAATGACGATATCGAGTATCGAGGTATCGGGTGTCGTGCAAAATATTGTCACCCAATTATCGGAAGGCACGACCAACTGACAGCTGAGTGGGGGAGAGGAGGCATTAGCCTACGCCTACCCATTTATCTTGTGGCGCTAACGGAGGGGATGTTTGGGAGGGTATCGCAGGCCACTGTGCCGTCTCTTTCCCCTCCCCCTGACTTCTGGAACAACCAGGATAATTCATCTAACCCGGAACCTTGTAGATTGTTCCAGTTGGTCGTAGATAAGCGACGCGTCGGGCTGGAGGAGAGTTCAGTTCTTGGCGAGCAGCTGTGAAGAGCGCAGTGCTAGCGAACGGACTGGAAGACTGTGTACGTGTATCAGAGGAGTTGTACGTAATTGTGTGTGTGGAGCGGACCTGTGACAGACGAACTGGTGTATTGTAATTGTGTGCGCTACGTAATTCTATGTAATCCGCAAGTGTTCCAACTGTAATTTGGTGGAAATAAAGAACATTTTGACTTTGTGCAATTGGACTTTTAATTCTACGAACCCACAAAGTCACAATATCGTGTATCGAGTATCAAGTATGGAGAAAAAGTGGTATAGACCCATACCTAAGTAGTTAAAACTACAATAAATATTATACTTGAAATGTAGACCTGGTGACTTTATTTTATTCATACAGTAGTTAAAGTGAAGTTGCATCTTTCCTTAATATTAAAATGTTACTTTAGTAAGTCAATTTCTATTATTTAAGTACAAGGTTACAAGTATTGGCTAAACAATTTAATAGCACATAGAGCAAATTCAAGATATACCTACATCTTAACATTTTTAATGCATGGGATTGTAATTAAAAATCTTTAAAAGCAACTTATTAGCTAATCAAAAATGTGTAACGCATTTCTGGTGAAGGGTAGTTCTGGAGGAGATTTTCTCCTCACATCCTGGGATGATATCGAGATTAAACACAAAATTGGGTATTTAGCAAACATTTACCTCAAAACATGTATTCCCGAATGAAATATTTTAATAACATTTTAGGTGGAATCTAGTATACGGTAGCTAAATTATAATCGAACACACGACTTCTCTCTACTGCGCGAGACATCCAGCAGTCGTCAGGAAACTTATGCCGGCAGAGGCGGACTAGAATCCTTACCTTATAAGTTATAATAGATGTTGGAAACGTTGACCTTCTGCTCTCAAACAGACAGTATATATAAAATGGAGAACGGCTGAGACAATTTTACTAATCTTGGTTTTGAAATATTTGTATAAGTCCAAGAAAGGTTTAAAAGGTAAGAAAAAACCTGAAGTGATAATGGACCGGGTTATTCGCTAGATATAAAAGTACACAGGAAAAAGTTTTGGAACACACGCACCTTCTTTTATTTTCAATAAACAAAAGCATTACAAGTACAAATATATTCCGCTCCTTGCCAAAATCCTATAAGATATTTCATTCCTCCCCGACATAAAGTCGCCTTTGACTACTCGACCGGAACCCACAGATTTCTGTCACTTCACAAACTCGAAAAAGGAACTTTAAGCGTGCTTTTGGCTGATTGAACTTGCAATATTTGTGGCAAAAAATACAGATGTCGATCTCAATGCGACCATACAGAATTTTCTCCCATGGTAGTTGTTTTCGCACAATCAGTTGACACAGTTATAAACCAGAATGATGTCAACTATCTCACAGTTTTTTTTTAATTCATTGCAATTGCCTGGACTCCCACCTCACAATTCAAAATTAAAAGTAGGATCAGTGGTGATCATGTTACGTAATATTAACCAACCACAACTGTACAATGGAACGAGATTAACTGTGAAAAAGCTAATGAATAACGTCATCCAGGCAACAATCATCAAGAGAAAGTACAAAGAAGAGGATATCTTGATTCCACATATTTCAATAATTCCAACGAATTTACCTTTTCATTTTAAGCGTCCAGAATTTCCCCCTTTTTTAATTTCCGTCCTCTAACGTTAAGTCATATCGGACGATGAATGCAACGGGTGAAATGCTCCTCAAATGAGTCCGGGAGCCATGGAGCTTAGAGCTATCCGACATTTGTCTTTCAGGATAAAAGAAAACTCCGGAAAGAACCATATACAGGTAACTCACCCTAATCTAGATTTGAACTCGGGACCTCTTGAACGTGAGGCAGACACGCTACCATCTAGGCTACCGAGGCGGGGACAAATTCCCGTGCGTCTGGTCTTTGCGACGTCCATAAATAAATCGCAAGGGCAGTCGTTGGAAGTTTTCGGAATGGACTTGGAGTTTCCCTATTTCTCTCATGGAAAATTACAGGTCGCGTGTTCGTACGTCGGAAAACCTTTATATTTATATATTTACACCACAAAAAATGACAAAAAATATTATTCATCAGAAAGCTTTAAATTGATTAGCCTAATTGTACCAACCGACCGAGGTGCTGGCTAGCTCTATAAAGCCAGAAGGTTTTTGCTGTGTGCCCACTCGTTAAGGGTTTTACCGCAGGTAAGGTTTTTCTTTTTGGGATTTTGTAGGATGTGTTGTGGATTTTGAGGTGGAAATTTATTTTTGAAGTTACAATTTTGTACCTTCAGATTGTGGGAATGGATGCAATACCTTACACCCTGGTGTTTTAATTTTAAAGTTTGTTATTTGGTTGGAAAATTTTGATGCCGAACAGCTTTGAAAATTATGTGGAGCTCAGCTTTAGGTGCTGTTAGGATTTGCTCCTAGGTTATCTCGGAAGTTTGATTCTCACCCGCTTGTCTCCAATACTGGGAGACCTTCAAGTCATTCCCAATCATTAGTTTGGATTTCGTCCTCGGCACTCGACAGTCCAGCAGTTACTGCGTGTGGTGGATACCGCTGCCCTGGGCTTCCAGGAAGGCGTCTTCACGGCTGCGGTTTCGTTGGATGTCGAGAAGGCCTTCTCTACGACATGGCATGCCGGGCTCCTATACAAACTGCTCCAGAATATTGTAACTGTGTTGTACTTAAACTTCACCCTAATTGCAGAATAAATAACTAATCCGAATTTGTTTTATTTGTATAGATAAGATCAGACAACTTTTATTGGCGGTACATAGTTCGCCGGGTCAGCTAGTCTCGTATAAATATTCTCCATTACTCTCCGAGGCTCAGCAGCAGGAACTCCTCTGATTTCTTGCACAATGTTTTCCCTGTGTTCCTGTAGTGTATGAGGACTGAAACATACATGTCTGTTGAAATTGAAGCCCTATCGCTACACACGTGTGTAAGCGTTAAAGGCAAATGATCCCGCTAAACGTGTGAATTGTTGTAAATAGTTTTTACAATCCGTAGAAAGGGATTTCATTGATCCACTGATGAATATTGGTTTCATTTAACTGGGCGTTTGAATACTAACACCAGTCGGTATTGTGCTTCAGAAAAACCTATGCTACTGGATGAAACGCCTCATTATGATCAGCAAACTGGAATGTGGTATACGATAATTGCTAGAACAATACTAGGGCCCATATTCTTTGATGAAACAGTAAATGCAGAGCGATATCAGAGGTTAATTGTGAGGCCATTTTTCGATCGCTTAACAGAAGAAGAGAAATCGTATGTTTGGTTCCAGCAACATCGCTGTTGCCGAATCATTAAATGCAGTAAAATAGGTGTTCGATGACAGAATAATTAGCGTTGATTTCTGGTCCTTACCTAGCGAACTGTGACCTAGGTAAGGTCAAAGTGTATCGTTCCAATACTCGTACACTACAGGAATTTGAGGAAAACATTGTGCAAGAAATCACAAGAATACCTGACGCTGAGCTTCGGAGAGTAAGTGAGAACATTTACAACAGATATGATGCCTGTTTTGAGAGCACAAGGTAAAAACTTCCAGTAACTACTATAAGGTAACGATTCTACAAGGCGTGTCCGTAAAATAAAGTCTCCAATTTTATTTTATTTATAAAACACGCTTATTGTCAATGAACGTTACATTGATTGAAAGGCGGAACTTACAGCTATTTTAAAACGTAATCACCATTGCGATCAATGCACCTTTGCATGCGCTGTGGCAGTTTTTGTATACTCTTGTCACAACACTCTCCCGCCAAGTTGCACAGGTAGCACTCAACCTCGTTCTTCAAATCACCGTCGGTCTCGAAATGTGTTCCACTCAGGTGTGACTTCATCTCAGGAAACAGATGATAAACACTAGGTGCTAAGTCTAGACTGTAGGGGGGATGGGTAACGATGCCCCTTCCGAACTGGGCCAGGAGAAAAGACGTTTATGCTCTTCGGTGAGCATTTTGGGGATCCACCTCGCACACACCTTGCCATAATGCAAATGTTCGGTCAAAAATTTGTCAATCGTAGTCTTACTGACTTCAGGGATAAGTCCGTACAGCTCGCGAACTGTCACACGCCGATTTTTAAGCATTTCTTGCTCCACTTTTGCAATTTTTTGGCTGAAACTGAAGGCCGACCAGAACGCTGTTAGTCATGGACGTCTGTACGTCCGTCTTTGAACTCTCTGACCCACTTTCGCACGCTTTTGACGTCCATACACTGTGGCCCATGGACTTAGCATAACTGACGATGAATTTCAGTGGGGTAATGCCCTTGGCACTCAAAAAACGGATCACTGCACGCAACTCGCACTTGGCGCCGGAAGTGATAGGAAGCTACATCGCAAACGGCTGCCCAGCCAAGACTAATGGTTCCAACGGGTTCGTTGTGATGGGGATTTGAAGGGGTGAAACCAAGCTACATTCCAGTGTTTCCGGATCTCGCGTAATAGCATTCCTCATGGCTCCAGCGTCTTGGAGACCTTATTTTACGGACATACCTCGTAATTCGCCTCTGCCGCCGTAAGTTCCCCGACGACTGCTACCCCTCTCGCGCAGTAGAGAGAGGCCGTGAGTTGATTCGATTATAATTTGACTTCCCGGTACTTCCTCTATAATACTGCAGTTTTAGATAGTAAAACCGATAGCCTGAAAACGACGACGACGAGGTACTGGCAGGCTGTATTCAACCCGGAGATTTTTGCTGCGTGCCCACCTAGGATTGGGTTTAAACACAGGAAGTATTTTCTTTTATTAGGATGGGTTAAGAATTGCATGTTGTGATTTAGAATGGAAGAAAGACTGTGAGGTAGTAGATTACTCCTCTGAAGGAAGACAGAATGCTATGCCCAATGCACCCTGGCGATGAAGTAGATTAAATTTAAAATTGAAGTAATTTTAAGCCGAAACAAATCTTGGTTTGGTTATGTAGGAGTTCAGCTTTTGCTGCTGGTGGATTTGCTCCCTGGTTTGTTCGGGTGCCCGCAAGTCATGTGGGGGACCTGGAAAAGTCGAAGCCAGCGTCTAGTTGGATCATAATCTCCAACAGATCTAACCAGGGCGCTTCTATGTGATGCTAAAGTGGCGCCTAATTTCATCCTCCACGTATGGTAGTGATGAGGCTTCATAAAGCAACCTGAAGAGAAGTCACTATGGCTCTGTTCTTGTCTCGTGTCCGAATCTCCATTAACTGCAGCCGCGATTAAAATGAATGTGGTCACGTTAGTGTGATATGTTTTTAGAACTCTAGCGCAGCTATGACCATTAATATCCAATGCTGTTTACTTTATTTCTGTTGTGGGTCTGCTTTAAGGGTTTTATTACAGATCAGAGAGCATAAACCGCACTGCGGCTGTTTAGTAAATCAAACGGCTTCTCTCGGATGTTCCAATAATAACAATAATTGTTTATGATCATAGAATCCTGAGTTCCTACAAAAGATGTGTCACTGTACATCAATATAATTCATGAATATAATTAATATTCATGTATGTAACTCTTATATCAACAAACCACATGATACTAAAATGTACCAACTACATTAAAACATAGAAGCTTCTTAACAGTACAAAGCAGGTATTTTGGCAACGAACTCAGTAGCTTTTAGTCTAGCTCTGTGGTGTGGGGATCGCGTGCCTCTATCACATTCAAGAGATCTCCAGTTCAATTCACGTTTAGAGTAAATTGCCCGGATAAGGTTTTTTCCGGTGTTTACTCTTACCCTGAAAGATGAGCGTCGGGTAACTAGCTACATGGACCCCAGGCTTATTTCATTCATAGTCGGATGTGACCTAAAGTTGGAGGAGGTTAAATAAAAAGGAACTGCTCTGGGCGACCATTGACCACCGTTCATAAGCCTTTTAACATACACCCGATTTCACCAACAGATGTTAAAATTAACACGAGCTTAGCAGTAGTTAAAACAAAAATTGCATTTCACCAACAAGTGTTAACTTAACACTCGTGTTAAATCTCTTGTTAAGTTAACAAGCCAAATTTCTGTTGTTAAGTCCTTAACAATTATAAATAGTCAAGATGGCGAGAGTGAACGCAGCTGCTGATGTCGATTTGTTATATAGTACAAGAGAGGCCAAAACATACATCGAAAGGAATATACCGATCTTGCCACTGCTTCTAGTATTAATAATTTTGCGATTTTATAATTCACTGAATTATGTGGATAATACAGTGTCCACCTCCCGTCTGGATACGTTCAAGTCTCTTGTCCTTCGCTGCTCGTTTTAAATTTACGTAATACTGAGTTAGAACATGCATCGAAAGGAATATTCAGATCTCGCTTTTGTTTCAACTATTAATAACTTTTCGACTTTATAATCCACAAATCGATGAAAAATTTCCCAGACATTGATAAACTATTCAGTTAAAGAAACACGAAACACAAAATATCCACGTAATTCTGTCCTGAATAGGTCTCCTCTAATTTGCAGAGAAAATAACTTAAAGTTTTATTTTATTTACTTTATAACATTCCTGACCTTCAGATAAACTACGAGTTGAAGTTTTATATATTTTCTCATAGCACTGAGCCAAAATGTAATTGTTTATAACCTGCGACCAATTGTGTAATTAAAGCAGTCAGCATTATTATTACAACACTCAAGATGTAAGTTGTACATATCATTAATACCCGATACGTTTCCTGTGTTTCATACGCTGTCAGTACCCCAACACATCAAACTACTTCTTTCCTCTTGGACAGCAAAAGTCAGCGCGGTACGTCAAACGCTAACATGACTGTCGTTCGGGAGCATATTTGGCGGTTAGAGCTGAAGGAGCTGACGTCACACCGCCACTACCTGTCTTCCCTGGTCTACTGTATTTCCTTATACCATTATACCTTACATACAGACATCGGATCCCGTACACCTTAACAATCAATGTACGCCCACAGGTCAGGCGCAATATCAACAAACGCCTGTGTCAACAAGTATTCCGATGCGCTGTGTGTGTACACTCCGGTACGGATACAATATGGCATCCTTATCATTGCTTTCGTTGCGGGAATTACAGTAAAAAACCATGTACATTCGTTAATTGTCGAATGTGAATTTTCTGGGGCTCTCTGAAACAATATAAAAATATTGGGAGAAAGTTCGTTCAATGTCACATGACGTTAATGGTGCATATGAGTAGTACAAATCATTTTCATGTGATTCTCCGAGACATAGTTTATTTCTTATATTACGCAGCACTGAAAATCCAGTATTTTTGTGTTGAATACTGGATAAGTCACTTTTTGTTCGTTTGATAGATGGTGCATTCTCTACATTGTTAATTTTAGCAAACACCTCTTCGACTTCTTTTAGACAGCTCGAAAGTACATTCTTTAAGCTGCTTAATGGTTGTTGATAATACCCAAAACTTTTAATTTATAAAATGGAGACTTTCCAATAATTGTTATGAAAGCAATGCTATTGACGCAATATGTTCAACACCTTGCACTGCCTGGTAGACAGATCTACCTGCGTGGCGAGCAGTAGTTGTAATGAAACTAAAGCTACGCGTTGCGAAGCGGACTATCCCTGCGTGTTGTCTCCGGGACTGACGTCAGCAGATATATACTGAATTTATTAACCTTTTAAAGGTGTGCGGCCTCCGATGTCTGCTTACATATAAGAAAATGCGTATTAGATTAACGTGAAGTAGATAGAGGAATAAATAATAATAATAATAATAATAATAATAATAATAATAATAATAATAATAATAATAATAATAATAATAATAATAATAATAATAATAATAATAATAATAATAATAATAATAATAATAATAATAATAATAATAATAATAATAATAATAATAATAATAATAATAATAATAATAATAATAATAATAATAATAATAATAATAATAATAATAATAATAATAATAATAATAATAATAATAATAATAATAATAATAATAATAATAATAATAATAATAATAATAATAATAATAATAATAATAATAATAATAATAATAATAATAATAATAATAATAATAATAATAATAATAATAATAATAATAATAATAATAATAATAATAATAATAATAATAATAATAATAATAATAATAATAATAATAATAATAATAATAATAATAATAATAATAATAATAATAATAATAATAATAATAATAATAATAATAATAATAATAATAATAATAATAATAATAATAATAATAATAAATATTTTACAAAATAGAGTGTACTGAACGTCATATAACTGCTGCACGTTCTGTAGTGGAAATGTTTGATCACAGCGGTACAGTTACACTGGTACCTTTATAGAATTTCAGTGAGGTTTTATTTTGCAAGCGGCCGGCCCCTTTATGGTTAGAGTCACTCATGCAGTTAGTTATCATATCACACATTTGTTCCGTGCTTTCTGTGCGTGAGAGCTGGGTAAGCTTCTAAATTTATCTTATGTTCTTCTGGCACTAAAGTGAAAGGGCTGTGTACGTGCACAATTTATATTACACTGCTCTATTTTAAATTGGAATTTTAAAACATCCTCATTCTTCTTACGTTGCTTACTAATTCTATGGCATGTCATATTTTTAATGAAGCCTGTAATCTGATTTTCAAGTAAATAAAGTGAGTCTTATGATGAAAATCGTGCAATGGCTGATAATTCCCGGGCTTCACATAGAAATGGCACCACTGGGCCAGTTTGATGCATATCATCATATAGTTTAACTCCAGTTTAGCATACATCCATAGCTACAGGTGAATAGCTTGTTTAGTTTTTCAATGACAGCATTTTACTCAAGACAAATGTAGATATTTCACGAAAATATAGGATTTGGAAAAACGAGCATTGATTAAATACTTCCATTTGAAAGGCTTAACGCCTAAAGTAATCAAGGAGGAAATGGACAGTACATTCAAAGACTCTGCCCCTTCATATACAATGATAAAAAGGCGGATTGTAGAGTTTAAAACGAAACGTACGAGCACTACTGGATGAGCCTCGCTCTGGACGCCCTATGGAAGTCACAACTCCAGAAATCATTGAACAAAAAATCATCGTATAGTACTGGAAGACCATAGATTAAAGTTGTTTGAAATAATAGAGGCTGCAAACATAACGAAAGAAGGTGCCGGTAATATTTTAAGTAATATTTTGGGCTTTCACAAGTTCTGTGCAAGATGGGTGCCGTGTTTGTTGACACCTGATCAAAAGATGCAAGGAAAAAGTTTCTGTTAAAAATTTGGAGCTCTACCGTAAAAATACCAGTGAATTTTTTAGACCTATTTGTATAACTGGTGAACAGTAAGTGATAGACAAAACCTTGCTATACAAAATGTACAAAATGTTAAAACCCAAAATTTAAGTCTGATTCATTTTTATTCCGGAGATGTTCCTTGATCTTTATCTGAAGTTTCGAGTAGTTTCAATTTCTTTTTCAAATGGAAAGCCGTTATTCATTTTTTAACTCTTGGCCGCGCAAAGAGAAAGGAATATTAAAGGCATCTCCATAGCAACCAGCACTTTAAAAGACTCGACTATCGCTAGAAGCCTGCTGAATTCACATATTCCCTTCTCACCTACAAGAAAATTAACATTAAGATAATTTCTGCAAACGTTTACTTAGATTAACACGAAGTGGATAGAGGAATAAGTATTTCAAGAAGAGTTTGTACAAGGGTAGAGAAAGTCCTATGAGTAAAACACATAATTATACATAAGATATAGTGCAAACCCTACCAGCATAAAGTGTATATACCTGTTATTTCTTGTTCGACCTTGCAATTTCATATCTATTAATAATTTAAGTGGAGTAATTACTGTACACTGAACTCAATGAACTAGATTTTCATGCTGTACTTAGTGGTCAATAGGAAGAAAGAAACTGAACTATCAGCTATTGAAATGCGATTTTACTAAATAAAACGGCCTGCTTTGTTTTGCATTGTTGGAAAAGCACATCAGCACTACACACCCTCAAACATTTTGTCAACAGTGATACCTTAGCCCGGAATGCATTATAAAATTCAAGATACAGTAAAACCTGCCTAAAACGGAGATCTTATATGCTGGAAACACGGAAAAACGGAAAATAAATTTCGGATCGGAGCTATTTCCCGTATAAAACTGTACTCTAAGCCGGAAAACTGCCTATCGAGGAAAGGGAAATATTTTTCGGGAACCGTTTGCTTAAATAGCCTGATTAAAAAGGATGACAGATGTATTTTTTATCTTGAAAAGTGCAGAGCGATGCGCAGTGGTATCTGGACGAGTCCACCTCAGAACGGTTGCAACTGGATGGGAGGGCAGGTCAGTTGCATATCAGCTGCGAGCAACTTAACAGGTGCAGAGCTACTCGGTAATACTACAGCTTGTTTCAAAATGTGCTTGTTTCCTGGTTCTAAGAGAGCATTTATAAATGACGCCTCCTAGCAGCACATTAGGAAATAAAGGGCTACATTTAAAAACACCAGAAGTAATAACCAATATCCATAGATTTATAAAAAAGGAACAATGGTCTGGGTCACCTATAAAAAGCTGGGGAAGGGTATCTGAGGCAACAGTTGTGTCTGAAAGAAGTTTAGGAGAGTTAATAAGGAAAGAAAAGCCATTGGTGCTAGTGCAACAACGTCCTTCTCTATGCCCAGAAAATAAAGATTAAGAACATGCACAAAATCTAATTTGGATATTTTAATTCAGAAGTAGTTAGGCGAACTATGAATAATTTTTAAAGCACAAAAAAAAACAAAGACCAACTTTGAAGAAAGTGCTTATGAAGGTTAAAAATTCTACTGACTTCCAAGGCAGTGTCTGAACATCAAGAAGAGTTCTTTTGAAACTAGGATTATTTGGAAAAAAAAAAAAAATACACTAAGCGTGACAGACAAATTTTAATCGAACATCGCACCATACGTACAAAAAGGCTTAAGTATTTACGAAATATTCGGAGATATCGAAGTGAAGTTTATATAGTTTATATGGATGAAACTTATATAAATACAGCACATACTGGACCATATGTCTGGAGTGAAATAAGTTACAGGGACTCTGCAGCGATATTGAAAGGCCGACAGTCGGTTATCATGCCTGCTGGAGGAGAACAGGGTTTTGCTCCAAATGCCTATGTACTATTTAAGATCCAACAAAAGCATGGAGATTACTACCATACTAAGAATTACAACTTAGTTTATAAGAGCTGCAAAACTGGCTTCGAGAATGAAATTTGTTTTTAAACACCTTATGCACCGCCCTCCCCTCTCGTAATCTTACGCGTGTGACGCATTGTGGCGATAGGTGCATTATCCCCACCACAGTTGCTACTCATCTCTACCGCGCAGGATTCCTGTCAAGGTAAAATAATACATCTGTACTTAATGTGTAATGGGTTACAATGTAGTATTTTAAAAAGTGCAGTAATACTTTTAATTACACTTGTACCTAAGCTACATGAATTATAAAGTGTATACTGTAATCCTTCGAGGAAAAGGTAAAACAAACCATTAGCTCTCTCAACTCTCTTCCAACACACATGGTAAGGGTACAACTATTTTGTAGTACATTCATTCTCAGTTTCGTTGTTACAAGTGATCAAGTACGTGTGGATGAAAATTGTGAACTTTGGTGATTTTTAAAAACATAACTTGTATATACACAAATTCTGTTAAATAAGTTCTAACATAAGACATTATCACCGGAGGAAAAAAAGGTTATTGAAGAACACGAAAAGAACAAAAGTCCAGCAAAAGAATTAACTTTGTTGTTTAAAGTGGGAAAACTCAGATTTTGGAATTTTGAAGAAATAAAAATGAAAGACGGGTAGTTAAAGGGAGCAGCAGGGCATGTGAAACGCATTACAAAATCTACAGAGTATGACGAGCTAAATCGTGCTGTGTTCGAGAGGTTTGTTAGTGTGCGCGCTAAATGAAATCCCGTTTCTGGACCATTGCTTCAGACTCAGGCTTTAGAGTGTCACCGCTCTTCCGGTTAACGTTATGCAAATTTTAAACGAAGTGCGATCCAGCTTCATTTATAGCAAGAAGTTTCTCTCAGGGTCTGATATATAGGAGTACGGATGACACTGATAACATTGGAATCCAAGTTTAAGATTCGTTTAATGACTGCTTCTCCTTTTATAATCACATAAATCGTGAAGTTGCCGACCAAGGGAAACCAATCTATATTACTTTCCGGAGTTACGGTATGTGAAACCCATATTATGCGAGAACACTTAATTCGTGATTTACACAGGAACAGATAAGTTCCTTCTCGGATCACGTCTGTCCTCCTGGACAGTCAGTCCAGCTCTGCGTGAATCGTTTTCAAGAACTCTGTTATTCACACAGAACACCCCTCCTCTAGTCAATATCTTTTGTTACGGTCATCAGTTACTAAAGAAGGGTCTAAGAAAGCCACTTCTATTCAAGTGTCGACTGTATGGACCACCTGCGATGATGCATTCTTTGCCTCATAGTGCATTACTAAACAAAATTCTGTTCATATCTGACAAATATTACCCCATGTTCATATTTAATTTAGTGAATCTCTGATTTCGGTATTAAGAGACATTATATATATATATATATATATATATATATAACGCGAGGGTATCTACCAGGGCAGTCCGTATATAGTAAAGACCGACCCCCGCTCTGACGACCAGGGAGTTACCGAGCTGTCCCCGAAGGGCGCCCGGCACCTCAATGGGGCTTTCCATAGGGCAAGATCTAGAGACTAACAAGCCGCCCCCCCCCCATCTAGTCCAAAAACACAAGACGGGATGGAAGTTGATACGCCACTTACGCGCGCCAACCCCAAAGGGGAAGGCTACCGATTAACCTCGGTAGGGCCGCCTGGTGATCTAGCACACCTTCTACTAGCTATGCTGGCTAGTACGCGGGAATACATGGCTTCCCACAGCCCCGTCCGGAAACGTACCCGATCTCCCACGGGTATCGGGAACCACTGCCCCTCGAGTCCAACCAAATCCGAAAAACTCCCATTTAGGGAGGGGCTCGAATGTTCAGCCCAAGGTTCCTCTAGAAACGTCAGAGGTACCAGGAGTGCTAGGGATCCGCAGCGCTCGGACCCCAGCAGCTGAAGTGGACGGGTCCCCTCCCCTACGGGGGATATCAAGACAGAGCAGGAAAATTAGGCAAGGACCATTTCAGAGCTTCCAATGGATGCATCGAGAGTTTCAAACATCGCCATAACATTGTTTTGAATGTTGTGTGTGGTGAAGCAAATTATGTTGATATCCAGACAGTTGCAGATTGGAAAGGGAAAATTGAAAACAGAGAAACTAGGCGATAAACTACAAGTATTTTATGTAAGTTGAAAATATAGTACACAATACATATCACTCTATTATTATTTACAGCTCATTCCATATTATTACTTCACTGTAAATCCGTGAAACTATTTCGTAATTTATTTGTATTCAAACACAACCCTCTGTAAGACGGAAACCTGGGTAAACAGAAAATAAATGCCAGAACGATCGCGTTCCGTTTTAGAGAGATTTTACTGTATAACGTTTCATCTGTAATGAAAATATCCTACGGGCCTGTTACTTTTAATCATAATTGTTAGAGCCATTTTGAGAAAATTATATTTTTCGAACATCCATATGCGAACCTTCCGCTGAAAACTCTACGATGTGGGCGGAATGCATCTGTTTCCTTACTGCACGTAAACCGAGCGGGGTGGCTCACGCGGTTTCGTCTATGGCCCGTATTCGGTAGGCCTAGGTTCGATTCCAGTGGCTGGCCTACCTGACCAATGGGTGTTTTGGCGATATTCCCGAGTCGTCAGGCGAATGCTAGGTACATTAATTACATCCCCCAAATTTCCTGTCCCTCCATTTGATCTCCATTATCATTTCACATCATCTGTCATCTGATGTTCTCTTTTAGTTTAGAAGTGTTGGTGACAGTCCCGGCGCTGTATGGCAGGATGATATGCTTCTAGTAAACATCTTCGTCCTCCCAGCGGGCCTAGTGGGCCGTTTCAGGAACAAGTTCGGCGACTTGCCGACGTACTAGCCTGCCGGGGTATTTCCAGCTCTGGCGACTCTAGCCAGACTGCGGACTATTTCGGGGCCACGGTAGGTGGGACGGCCGTTATTTCAAACAGGCAAAAAAAAAGGTATAGACCCTGCCCTCTGCATTGCCGTGACTCCTTGGGTCAGCCGTACACTCTCTTCTCTCGCCTCATTCTTACTCCCTGGAATGCCTCACTTGAGCACAGGTACAAAATATTTATCTTTTCGGCGTGTCGAATACTCTCCCTGTAGTGAGCCGTCCCCTTTAGCTGCCGTGGTGTGGGCGCTGCGGACCCTTAGCACTCGTGTTACCTCTGACGTGACTAGAGGAACCTCGGGCCGAACTGCCGAGCTCCTCTCGCATGGGAGTTGTTCGGATTGGGATGGACTCGAGGGGGCAGTGTGTTCCCGATACCCGTGGGAGATCGGGTACCTCCGGCGAGGCTTCGGCCGCCCGGAGGGGGTCGAGGGTTGCCTCACCATTCTCGGGTAAAGTCTGTCTAGTCAACGCGAGTGCAGTTGGGTCTCAAAGGAAACGCAACCTAACCACCAACTAATGACCGTCATAAATCTATCTCCACGCCTCAGAAATGGAACAGTGTCGTTGAGGACCAATAGCAACCCTGATTTTCTGAAAATGACAGCCGCATGTTTAATCCTCGTGGAGTCTCAGTTGCCAAAGTTCCAACTTCCAGTTGATCTGTTTCATTACGTGCAGAAATTCGTTGTGTGTCACAATGTGGACACCGTGGGAGGGAAATGCAGTGGTAAATGCAAATGAATAGTAGATAACTTTCAGTCAAGTGAAAATAATCAAGTGATGACAATAGTGTGAATAAATTGGAAAGTGTTGCTGGGCCGAGTTATGTTACTGGAAAACCCTAAAAAAACAAAGTTATAACTGGAACTGTTTCTAAGCAAATTCCAGCGCTTGTTTTGAACACATATAAATATGTGCTCAAAAATAATCATGGTAAGGGGTCATGCAATGAACCTGATAAATTTTGGGTACTCAGAAATACAGTAAGAAAAATTGTGACGAAAGGAATACCAAAGATGCCGATCGAATTGGTTGCACATCTGCAAGAAATTTGTAATTTTCCTTATGGGCACTGCACTTTGCGCGGCCTCCTAAAGGAGCTGGGTTTCAAATACCGCAGTTTGAATAAGATAAGGGTTATTATGGAATCCAGTAGAATTGTAGCTTGGCGATATATATAATTTATTTAGACAAACCTCGTACAATACCCATGACGTATCGAGAAAGGTGGCAACCTTGCGGAACGGACTGGGAGGAGAGCCGGGGTTGTAAAATGATTATAAGGGTTCGTCAAAGGAGGCGGCCGACGTGCACACGAGTTAACTAAACAGACTTTACTAGGTCAATCGGTAGCCCTCCCCTTTGGGGTTGGCGCGCCTAAGTGGCGTATCCACTTCCAACCGTCTTGAGTTTACGGACCAGTTGGGGGGGGGGGGGCTTGTTAGCTTCTAGGTTTTGCCCCAAAGAAAGAACCCTGGAGTGGCAGGGCACCCCTTTATGGGGACAGCTCGGTTACTTCTTGGTTGCAGAAAGGGGATCGGTCTTTAGTATGTAAGGGCTGCTACATGTCGAATACTCTCCGTAAAATTTCATCCTATCCCATTGCACGTAAAAGAAAAAAACAAACACAAACACACAATGGATCCTTAAGCTGCGAAATGGCGTACACATTATGCAAAAAGGCAATTTTAGCAACTATAAAACTGGTATATTTTACTGTAGTACTCGGTAAACTTTGTAAATAAAGTGGTCGGTCTGTGTTGTTTAGCCACTAGACCATTGAACTAAAGGTCGCGAGAGAGTCTTGTCTTCCAAAGAACATATTACAGGAATGCCGAGTCCATAACTTAGGACCAATAATTATGATTATTCTGTTACAGCTGACTTCCAATTTGTTTTTAATTTACATCCTCCGATGTTTAGACATATCGACGAAAAAGAAATAAGTGAAGTGAGCCCAGGGTCCATAGAGCTTAGAGTTACCCGACATTCATATTTCAAAATAAGGGAAAGCTCCGGAAAAAATCTTATACAGATAACTCACCCTGACCGCGATTCCAACTCGGGACCCCTTGAACGTGAGGTATACACGCTACCATCTACTCGACAGAGGCGACCTGACTTCCAATATCTAGAATTGTAACCATACGAACCAGTAACGTTTAAGAAGTCTTGGCAATTAACCAATTACAGTTTGATTGCACAGTAATTATCGCATCCGACGAGTTAGTACGCATCCGATAACTAAGGTCTGTTCTTCTTAACTATCACATGACTCTTCACCAGCATTTTCCTATTTAACCTCACCATTTTAACTTAGTATATTCAAAGATAATTATAAAATTTACATTATAACAACCGTGACAAAAGAAGATGCGTCTATAATGACAGAGTGTTTGTACGTGGCTTTTATAGCCTACACTTGCATTGCACATGGCTTGTATGACATCATTCGAAGGCGTACATTAGCGAGTTATGAGAAAAGAGAACAAAAACAGTGCGGAATAATACATGTCAACAGGCCAAAGTTATAAGGAATGAGTAGGGCCCGGAAGTTTATCCCAAAATAAAACATTA
Source organism: Mantis religiosa (assembly GCA_030765055.1). NCBI lineage: Eukaryota > Metazoa > Arthropoda > Insecta > Mantodea > Mantidae > Mantis > Mantis religiosa. Next base: position 84,081,585 of record CM060959.1, read on the forward strand.
CAACAGGTTAGAATGACGTGGCTGTATGCTACCTGCTTCTTGTAAACATAGCGGAGGGGGTTGAGTGCCATGCAGTCGCGCACGTACTCACAGCAGTGGCAATTTATCAAACGCAGTCGCACGACGGACACAGTTCTCAGAATATATTGCACATTTATTCCTAAATTATACAAAACAAACTTATATTTTCCAGATATATGAATATAAAAAAATAATCATTAATATTTACAATGTGCACAGTAAATGAAAGGCAAAATCAGGGGCGTGGCGTGGGTGATTCATATTGTTGCCGGTTGCTTCTCACTTAATCTAGGGAGTGACAGTGGAGAATTTTGAAGGTTTACAGGTTAATATTATATAGGTTGTTGTATAACATCAAACAAACAAACAAACAAACACACACACACACACACACACACACACACACACACACACACACACACACACACACACACATATATATATATATATATATATATATATATATATATATTGTAGAAATTTATTTACAATTTCTCCAATTTACAGTGTCTATTTGTATTTTAGTTCAATAGGCCGATTCTTCTTCAAGAAAACAACAATGACAGTTTTCAAATGTTGCTTGCAGTTGCTTTTTAAGTTTATTAAACAACCCCTTTTGCACTGATAATAACGACAGAGACGAAAGTCTATTTTGAGTTTGAGTGTTTCTTAGATATGTGTGTTCTGCAGAGCTCTGAATTTTTTTTAGTAGTTAGTAATGTACGTCCTCCAACGTTAAGTCATATCGGACGATGAATGGAATGGGTGAAATGATACTCATATGAGCTCAGGGTCCATAGAGCTTAGAGTTACCCGACATTCGTCTTTCAGGATAAGGGAAAACCCCGGAAAAAACTTATCCAGGAAACTCACCCTGACCGAGATTCGAACTCGGGACCTCTTGAACATGAGGCAGACAGGCTACCACCACGAGGCTACCGAGGCGGGCTAAGAGCTCTGAAATAGATCGTTCTCATGAAGTACTGGTGTCAGGAATGATCAAAATTAAATATGTGATCGTGTGATTTAGTTTTCAAAGGTTTAAGATCCGGAGTTGGACTTTCTGTTGAAATTATGTGACATTTTTCACCAAAAGAACGCGAACTCAAGGACCGATTACCCGCAAATTGTGATGCCATTCTTGTTATTGTACTTTTAACATTAAATCATTCACCATATTACTATCACACGCAAAGAATTAACACTACAACGCAAGGTTTCACTCCACTGGCAACAATTGTTCTATAAACAAATAACTAAAGCTTCCGTTGCCTCGCACGGTCACCGACATCCCACACGAATGTGTACGCTTCGAGTTTACCGGTGAGCGCCACTAGCAACATAACGAGCCATTTAGAACTGCGGAATGCTAGACGACCGGTCCCGGGGGATCGGTCACATTTTAATGCAATTGAAATTTGAAAGTGAAATCGCTTTCCATTATTATTTGAACAAAAAATAATAATTGGTTACACTTTCTTCAATGTATTAACTGTTGCTGGCGACAATCCACGCAATATTAACGCAACGCCACTGATGTCTATGCATATGCCTCACTGTACTCAGTGCAATGCGCTACAGTCCTTCCCATGCAATCTGTCGTTTCGTCTATGGAAACCGATTACCTGTTGTCGGACAGCGTTTCTAATAATCCTGAAGTACGTCTTCGTAGCACAGCTTTAGGCATTGTTTGCGTATTGTGGACTAGGACGGCAATGTTTTTCTAAAAACTGCTTGAAATAACTATTTTCTACTTTCCAGAAGAGGATGTTTGCTCCCAACATAATGTGCACAGTTCATGACAAAAACTAATGTGTTGTCTTCATTAACGTTAGACGCTAAAGGCGTCTAGTCTGTTTACCAACAGCACAAATTGATAACTAACTCAGCTGACGATCTATATACCTCGTGCACAAACAACTTCACAGATTTTTGGCTAAATTTATGGGCCATATAAAAAAGGTTTATGCTTAATTAGATGTAAGTGCAGTAAATATCGTCCGTTATTTATTCCTGACTGCTTATACTGAACACAAAAGCACATCTTTAAAATACTGTCAATTGTCAAATTTAATTAAATCATTTTAAAAATAAATGCTGTACCTCCAGTGTGTTTGTATTATTTATTCTTCTAGGCTAACAAAAACTTTACTGAGTATTATAAAGAATCAGCCAAAGTATTATTATTATTAACAATTACTAAATCAGTTTTCAAGATTATATCATATTTAACTCAATAAACATGAAATAAATAATGGATAAGCTTTTGTAATAGTTGTAAAATATAGAAAAAGTCTTCTGAGTGTAACACGCCAGATTTAAAAAAAAAAATCATATTTATTTTACATAATTTGTTTAAAATTTTACGTTATCATAAATGTTATTTCATTATTTTTTTAAAGATTATGTTTTTCTGTCATTCCAAGCATTAATTTTCTTTGGCAAGCATTTATCTATCTTCTTTGCGTCTATTTTTCTACAGCCAACGTTTGTCGGAGCAATGCACCAGTTGGCTGCTGACGTGCACAGTCCCAAATTCAGCAGGATGTAGTTCCAAGCGTGTAGGAAAGATGGCGACAGCGTGTCTGTTAAAGAGTAGTGTGTTCAATAAGGTTATCTCGCCACGCTATTCTGCCAGTGAGCAGGCTCTTGCTGCAATATGTGGGTTATTTTTTTGTCCTCGGACCTGTGCCATGTAATTAGTCTCTCGTTGAAACAGTGCCGAAAATTATTGACTAGAATAAAGCACTCATTTGTTTTCTTTTAACAGTTGAAAGTCAAAATAGTTTCACACGCCCTAGTTACTTGTTTTATATTTTTGTTGCCAGATTGTATATTGAAGTTGGGTTTTAATAAAACATTTAATCGAATTTCTAAAGTAAACTATAATTAATCACAATATAATAGGATGCTTTTAAAGTGGCGAGGAGTGACTTTCAAAGCAAGGGAAGCTCCAAATAATTTTCATTCAATTAAGAGAGAATGACAGTCACTGTCATAATTTTTCGGACAAGGTGGTCTGTACATGTAACATGCTTGTTTTTAAAGGAAAAGTGGGTAAACAATTCAAAATTGCTAAACTTTTAATTCTATATACTTTATAAGTACCGCAGTAATGTAGTTGTGACTTATAAATTATATTAAAAATGCATAATACATGTTAATTGGTTGAGATGCGAAAATTTGTTCCTCATTTTTCAGACAAGGGATGGTTGCCAACTCAAGGCATGCTTTGCACTTGTTATGTGCTGTGCGGGGAAGTCCCAATCAGTGCCTTACTCTCACACAAAGCAGACGCAAACATTCAGGAGTGAAAAGGGGCGCAGAGGAAAGAACAGTGCATTTGAGTAATGACAATTAGTAACATTCCATCATGAAACGGGAAAAACATCTTGACAAATATCAGATTTGTTTAACATGATGAAAAGTACCGTTAACATTATCTGCTGATATAAATATGAAAACATAATTGAAAATTTGTAACAGACAGGTCGCCTAATTCTTAATAGGAGAGAAGAGAGGGCAATAATAAGCAAAGTGAAATATAAGCCACGTCTTACTGTAACTGCTATTGCTGCTGATGCAGCGAGTGCGTTTGGAAAGAGGATCAGCGGAAGCACAATCCAGAGAGTGTTATACAGAGAACATTATCATGGTCGAACTTCAAGAGAAAAGCCCTATGTCAACAAAATTAATAGGATCAAGCGGCAAAGATTTCCTATGAGCACCTCAACAAAGATATGGACTAGTGGAAAACAGTAATTTTCTGCGACGAGTCAAAATTCAACATTTCTAGCTCAGATGGGCGATTTATATTGTGGAGACAGCCCAATAAGAATATGAAGAACGAAATATGCAGGGGATAGTAAAACACGAAGGGGGACATGTTATGGTTTAGGGCTGTTTATCAGCTGAAAGAGTAGCTGATATAGTTTTTTTTATACATGAAGACATGAGTCACCGCCAGTATGTTCAGATTTTATAAGATAACCAGAAGAAAAGTGCAGAAAATATGGCAATAGGAGACTTTTAAATTTTGTTTGGACAATGACCCAAAACATACGGCCCATAATGTACAGTCTGATTTTTAAAAGAAGATACGTGTAGGTCATCAGGCAAGGGGTCGCAAAGGACAAGAAGGGAAAGTCGTTGCTATGGTAACGTAAACAAAGGTTGCCAGATTGGATACACTCGTGAAGTGGGTGAGTCACATACTCCTCAGCTCAGTTATCGCTAGTTGTATGCGCGAAACAGAGTTTGCCTGAGTATTTAGTTGCGCTGTGTATCGTTAGCCTACTTTGTTAAAACACAAAATACGCTTTTATGGAAGCAAGACGTAGTGGCGGTAGGATTAGAGGTGGACCGAGGAATCATGGCCCAAGACAAAGAGCAGCTTACGGTCGTGGTGTTGCATTGCATAGCCAAGCTAGAGAATTTGTCTGTTCTCTTAGAGAACTCTTCCAACAGGAAGACGAGAGTCTGCTCCTTATCAATGAACAGCTTATTCCTTTTATTCAAAAGTGACAGTCCCATGTCAGTAGACATGCTTGCACGTAAAAGAATTCCTGTGGGTCAAAATTCCGGCATATCGGCGGCGTTGATATGAACATGGCAATTAACAAAGTTGTTAATAATAGTATATTGCTATATTAATATATACGGATCGAGGAAAGGTTTGAAAAAACGAGCCGCTTTCACCGAGTTTTTTCAAATCTCCAGATTCCATTAAATGCTTACCACATGTGTGTTGCACATTATTTTTTGCACTATGTGTATTTATAATCTGAATTTTAGTAGTTAAGACATTAGCTGAAATATTAATAAATATAATTTAAGATAAACGTTGGATTTTAGAACTTACACCGCGTATATGTGTTTCTATGGAGAAATACTTACCGCACTAGTACGGGAATGTCAACTTACGATGCATAGCAACAATAACGGTATGTGTGGAATATTAGTTACATAGTGCAAAAATTATTTACAAGAATTGACATGTCAAGACCCTACAACTCATAGATTGTGTGAACAACTTATTTCTGTTTTTAAAGTAGGCTAATACAGATTAACTGTGCATATTTTTGTTGAGGTGAGATAACTCGAACCCTTGTATATGTTTCGAGTTTTGAGAGGATAAAGAAAGGGAAGCACTTTATTGATGAACCTTTTTACAAAATTACTTCAATCACCTTCAAAATACTCTCCATTACATGCGATGCACTTGTCAAGTATCTTTTCCCACTGTTGGAAGCATGTTTAGAACTCATTAAGTTTGATATTGTCCAGTGCCCCTTGCGAAGCTGTTTTTACCGCCTCCACATCGTCATAACGCTCCCCTTTTAGCGTTTTTTCATTCGTGGAAATAGGAAAAAGTCGCACGGGGCTACGTCCGGCGAATACGGAGCGTGGGGACCGACAGACCACCTCTGAGATGCCAAATAGTGTGTCACTCGTAAGGCTGGAGCGTTGTCGTGATGCAGAAACCAGTCACCTGATCGCCAAAGTTCCGGGCGTTTCCTCCTCACATCTTCTCGCAGACGCCTTAAAACATCCAAGTAAAAGTGCTAGTTAACAGTCTCGCCAGGGGGTATATGAATTCCCGATGCACAATTCCACGAACATCAAAAAAGACAATGATCATCGTCTTCACATTTGACCTCACTTGCCTTGCTGTTTTTGGTCTGGGAGAGTTGGGAGTCCTCCACTGGCTTGACGCTTGCTTGGTTTCTGAGTCTACCCGTGACACCAACTCTCATACCCTGTAATGACTTTGTTCAAGAAGTTTGCATCACGTGAAATCTCTGTTTTGAAGTCCTGACACACATTAATGCGGATGGATTTGTGTTCCTGTGTGAGAAGGCGCAGAACAAGTTTAGCAGCAACGCGTCTCATCTGCAAATCCTCCTTCAAAATCAGTTGGCACTAGCTCCAACTGATTCCTGTCGCTGCTGAAATTTGGTCGATGGTTTGGCGACGATCCTCGCTGATCTTTTGGCGGACCTTTTCAATGTTCTCCTCATTTCGCGATGCTGAAGGGCGTCCAGAACGAGCTTGGTCTTCAACACACATCTCACCACGTTTAAAGCGCTCAAACCACTCGAAAACCTGTGTGGGGCTCTTAGAAAGCTTCCTGAAGCATTTGGTGTGTCTCCGTAACAGTTTTTTAAAGCAGGAAACAAAATTTCACACACACTCTTTGTTCTTTTAAAGTTGTCATAACGACTTCGCAGAGGTAACCCGCCAACAGTCAGAGAAATACAATACCACACTTGCACGTTCAGCTCTGCACTGACGCCGTCTGCAATGCTGTTTGATAAAGATCTCTACTAACACCATCTAGCGTGAGAACCCTGCACTACGTCTACAAGTGACAGCGCCCTCGGAGTCCGGTTTCTTTTGGGTCCCCCCTCGTACACACAAGAAAGACTTAGCTGATTTCTTCAAGAATGTCCCCCAAACCAGATTTCCGAGGTTGTATTCACTTGCCGCATGGACATTGTGTATGTTTGGCTCGACATATGTGTGTAAACAATTTTTTTTTTTCTGTTATGAAATTAGCTAAGTCCAACCCCCGAAGCATCTTGTCGTATCACAACCTAACATGCAGCCTTCGATTCCAAATTTCCTAGACATTACGTCCTGACATTGATAAACTAGTTAAAGAAACGAAACAGAAAGTATCGAAAAATGTCCACGTAGTTTTGCTCTGAATGTCTGTCCTCTAATTTGCAGAGAGTATTACTTTATGTTTTATTTTATTTACTTTATATTATGCCTGACCTTCAGATAACTTACCAGTTGACGTTTTATATATTTTCTCATAGCACAGAGCCAAAATGTAATAGTTTGTAAACTGTGACCAATTGTGTAATTAAATCAGTCAGCATTAATATTACAACAACCAAGATGTAAATTGTACATATTAATACCCGATACGTTTCCTGTCTTTCCTACGCTGTCGGAACCCCAACACATCAAACTGTTTCCTTCCTCTTGGGCAGCAGAAATAGGCGCGCTGACGTCACACGCTAACCTACCTTTCGTTCGGGGGCACATTTGGCGGTTAGAGCTGTTGGAGCTGACGTCACACCGCCACAACCGAGGCTAACGAAAGAGACAGGCTATGGTGCGTTTGAATCAGCTGATAACACCAGTCCTAACCTGTACAGTATAGGCTTTGAACTGTATGTCGTTCGTGTGGTCTGTGTGATATTACGTTTGTTTTACTTTTTTAACTAGTGAAATTAATAATATTTAGTGGTTCAGGTTAGTGAAAAAGTGTTATATTATCATGTAGTTAACACATATTCCAGTTTGTTCGTAAATTTTATGTATTTAGTAGTGTTTTCAAGTAGGCTGTAAGTTAACCTCTGGGAACGTTCTAACGGCTTCGATGCCATATTGCATCTTCTCATTTGAATCTAGATTGAAGCATTTATTTTAGTAAATTCTGCTTATTCTTTTATTATACGTGTGATATTGCATAGTTCTATCTTGTGTTTAAATGTACAGAAAAATTATCTCCATTATTGAACGAAATAACTTCTGCGATCAACACATGGTGGATACAAGTTAATGTTATTATTACTATTATTTTTCTTTTTAGGTACTCAGAGTTGTAAAAAATGCCTCGACGTTGTAGTGTCTTTGGGTGTACATCAAATTATGACACAGAAGTGAAAAAAGTACAACATTTTCACTGCCAAAAGACGAAAATCTTCGTAAGATCTGGCTACGGCATATTCCGACGGATTTTTTGAAATTAAAAAATCATTTTGTGTGCATAAAGCATTTTGAGGAGTCGTGTGTTTATAAGAATAGACAGGATTTCTACTTCAAAGGGAGAGTTGATAGAATATGAAAGAAAAATCCCTAAACTCACAGAAAATGCTGTACCAACAATATTTCCTAATACACCCTCTTACTGTTCTAAAACTATTCCCAAAATAAAACGTGTTGCTGATAAAGAAGACGAAAATTTGGTCCAGGCATTTCGAGACAGCATTCAATCAAATAAACAGCATGTGGAAAGGGATTTAATAAATAATGTAGATAGCATTATTTCTTTTGTAGATATAAGAAAACTCAATTCCAGTAAGGCTAATTGGACAGTAATTAAGGACGAGGGAACAATTTATATTTGTTTAATGGGTATAAACAATGGCACACCTTGTGTCATTTCTTTTATAACAGTCAAAGATGATTTAACTTATACTGTTGTATTGGACAACGTTTGCATCAATGCTTCTAGTACTAATAATGTGAAAAAATTGAATTCATTAAATGTTTTGGATAGTATTATGACACAAATTGAAAATGGTGAAATATTACCCACAGTTAGAGATAAAATAGAATCTGCTATCCAGCTGCTACAGTCTCTACCATACCATGATGAGAATGAGCATATGAAGTTTATTGTAGAGCAATTAAATCTGTCACAGACTCCAAAGAATAACAGGCGTTATGGCAACAAATGCATGATTCTTGCTTCCACTCTGTATGTCCATTCATCATCTGCCTACAATGCACTAAGAAAATGCGATATGTTGATTTTGCCACACCCACGTACACTGCAGAAACTAATTTCATTCTATGAATTGTCATTGGAAAGTAGTTCTTACTTGGAAAACAGATTTAAACATTTAAAAAGTCATGAACACTTAGTATCTCTCGTGATGGATGAAATATATATTCAGCCACAACTGTCATTTAAAGGAGGTGCTATTTATGGCAGTAGTGCAACTGATCCTCAGAAATGTGCAAAAACTGCTCAAGTCTTCATGATATCCTCACTACTTTCTAAATATGTTGATGTCGTTTCCATTATACCAGTTATCAATTTAACAAGTGAACAGCTGAAGACATACATTATAGAAGTTCTGGGTATGTTGGAAAGAATTGGTTTTACAGTTATAAGTTTAATTGCAGACAATAATATTGTGAACAGAAAAGCATATGAACTTATGACCCCAAATAAAATTTTGCAGCCTAGCATTACTCACCCACTAGACTCATCAAGAAGGCTTTTCTTTATATTTGACACCGTCCACATTTTAAAATGTATCAGAAATAATTGGGAGACCAAAAGAAATGCAAATAAGACCTTATATTTTCCTGATTTCAATCATCACTCCAATATACTTTCAGCTCAATACAGGCACTTAGAGTTGATGTATGAAAAAGAAAAGAAAAACCTAGTTAAGTATGGGCACACACTTTCCACCAAAGAGTTATATCCATCGTCAATTCAGAAGCAGAATGTGAGCTTGGCATTGAAAATTTTCAATGGCAATAACATTGTGGCCTTGAAACATGTCACAAAAGATCTTGGTGTTTCTGAAAATATTGATGAGACAGCAAATTTCTTAAATATCATTGTTAACTGGTGGAAAATAGTTAATGTTAAAAGTGTGTTCGAAGGGAAACGATTCAATGATCCATACAGAGAGGCCATTAAAAGCCAAAGAGATATGCAATTTGAATTTCTAAGTAAAATGTGTCATTGGCTAAAAATTTGGAGGGTGTCTGTTCCATCAGTAAATGCTTTAACTCCACAGACATTTCAGTCCTTGATTACTACGCTGGAATCTTTCCTGGAAATCATTCCATATCTATTTGAGAAATACAACATAGATTACATTTTGCTAAGCAAATTTCAGAGTGATAATTTGGAGGGTCGTTTTGGATCATACAGACAGCTAAGTGGTGCAAATTACTATATAACTTACTTACAGGTATTGGAAAATGAGAGGAAATTAAGATTTAAAAATACTGTGTTGTTTGCTGCTCATAATGGTAGTGTAAATTTGAAAGAACTGTTACCTACCCAACAAAATTATGATAATGATATTGACCTGAATGGTTTTTCTGATATTTTGGATGAAGAGTTTGAAATGCAAGTAATTCCTAATGATACAGTGCCAATACTGACATATTTGGGGGGATTTGCATCTAGACAAGTGCTATGTAAATCTAAGTGTAATATATGCAGTTCATGGCTCCAATTAAATAAACAAGTGGAAGTCGATTCTTCATATGACTTTGTAAAGGACTTGGACAGAGGAAAATTAACATTACCCACAGACAATGTAGTATTTACTGTTGGTTTGGCATGGCATACAATGTCATTATTAGCAAGAGACTGTCAAAATTTCTTAACCTCTGGGAAACAGCTCTCTGTAGTTCAGAAAATTTGTAAAATTAAACTTCCGAGATCAGATGTACACAATACTGGTACTGAATGTAAATGTTTACATAAGAAGACCCTATTTGAGAAACTGGATAGTGTTGTTCTTTGTGTTAACAAAATATTGATTAGTAATTTTGTGAAAATGACCAATGAGAAATCTTGTGATTCAGACACTACAAGAAAAGTGAAAAAACTGAAAACATAAATTTTGGCATTATTTGTGATGATAAGACTTGTTCCATAAACTGTTTTGATGGATTACATTACATTCTGTACTTTGTATATACTCAGTGTATATATCAGTATTAAACCTGTGGATTTATCACTAATATCTGTAAAAATAATTATGCTAAAGTATGGAGTTTGACAGAATACAAGGATCACCTCATTCGTTTGGTACGTATAAATATCTTCATATAGTGGTGTAATTGCATATAACTCTCATTTGTTTATTTCATTACCTCACCTTTTTTTTCTAGGTATTATCCTAATATTTTACATTCATAGTTCCTGATTCGATAAACAATTATTTTGGCATTATTTGTGATCATAAGACTTCTTCCATAAACTGTTTTGATGGATTACATTACATTCTGTACTTTGTATATACTCAGTGTATATATCAGTGTTAAACCTGTGGATTTATCACTAACATCTGTAAAAATAATTATGCTAAAGTATGGAGTTTGACAGAATACAAGGATCACCTCATTCGTTTGGTACGTATAAATATCTTCATATAGTGGTGTAATTGCATATAACTCTCATTTGTTTATTTCATTACCTCACCTTTTTTTCTAGATATTATCCTAACATTTTACATTCATAGTTCCTGATTCGATAAACAATTATTTTGGCATTATTTGTGATCATAAGACTTCTTCCATAAACTGTTTTGATGGATTACATTACATTCTGTACTTTGTATATACTCAGTGTATATATCAGTGTTAAACCTGTGGATTTATCACTAACATCTGTAAAAATAATTATGCTAAAGTATGGAGTTTGACAGAATACAAGGATCACCTCATACGTTTGGTACGTATAAATATCTCCATATAGTGGTGTAATTGCATGTAACTCTCATTTGTTTATTTAATTACCTCACCTTTTTTTCTAGGTATTATCCTAACATTTTACATTCATAGTTCCTGATTCGATAAACAATTAAACTGAAATTATTGTGCGAGAAATATAAGTAATTTTTTTAAGAAAAAGGGATTCAAAATGTCTTCTGAAAACTTTATTTGAAGGTGAGCGATATACTGTATCTTATCATTTATACATTATTTCTTTATTCTTTAAAGTATTATGTTTATAGATCTAAAAAGTATAATAACATAAGTGGTATATATTATAAATACGTAAGTAAGTATAAGAAACGTAATATAGCTTAGTAGTACGAGCATACCAAAAACCAGTTCCGAGACATAAAATCCCTTCTAATATAATATTGCTTGTATAATTATGTTAATTAAAGTATAATTGTCTAGAATGATGAACATATGTGAAATACTGTTTATTCATAATCATTCAGTTCACTAACAAAACAATGTGACTTCTGCGCTACGCTGTCCACTCTCTCAGACTGCCTGTGTGAGACGTCACACGAAAGTTTTCCTGTCGCGCCGAAGCCTATCTCTTTCGTTAGCCTCGGCCACAACCCGCGGCTAACGAAATAGACCGGCTTCGGCGCGACAGGGAAATTTTCGTGTGACGTCACACAGGCAGTCTGAGAGAGTGGACAGTGTAGCGTAGAAGTTACATTGTTTTGTTAGTGAACTGAATGATAATAAATAAACAGTATTTCACATATGTTCATCATTCTAGACAATTATACTTTAATTAACATAATTATATAAGTAATATTATATTAGAAGGGATTTTATGTCTCGGAACTGATTTTTGGTATGCTCGTACTACTAAGCTATATTACGTTTCTTATAATTACTTACGTGTTTATAATATACACCACTTATGTTATTATGCTTTTTAGATCTATAAAGATGATACTTTAAAGAATAAAGAAATACTGTATAAATGATAAAATACAGTATATCGCTCACCTTCAAATAGAGTTTTCAGAAGACACTTTGAATCCCTTTTTCCTAAAAAAAAATTACTTATATTTCTCGCACAATAATTTCAGTTAAATTTCGAATCAGGAACTATGAATGTAAAATATTAGGATAATACCTAGAAAAAAAAGGTGAGGTAATGAAATAAACAAATGAGCGTTATTTGCAATTACACCACTATATGGAGATATTTATACGTACCAAACGTACGAGGTGATCCTTGTATTCTGCCAAACTCCATACTTAAGCATAATTATTTTTACAGATATTAGTGATAAATCCACAGGTTTAACACTGATATATACACTGAGTATATACAAAGTACAGAATGTAATGTAATCCATCAAAACAGTTTATGGAAGAAGTCTTATGATTACAAATAATGCCAAAATTTATGTTTTCAGTTTTTTTTACTTTCCTTGTAGTGTCTGAATCACATGATTTCTCATTGGTCATTTTAACAAAATTACTAATCAATATTTTGTTAACACAAAGAGCAACACTATCCAGTTTCTCAACTAGGGTCTTCTTATGTAAACATTTACATTCAGTACCAGTATTCTGTACATCTGATCTCAGAAGTTTAATTTTACAAATTTTCTGAGCTACAGAGAGCTGTTTCGCAGAGGTTAAGAAATTTTGAGAGTCTCTTGCTAATAATGACATTGTATGCCATGCCAAACCAACAGTAAATACTACATTGTCTGTGGGTAATGTTAATTTTCCTCTGTCCAAGTCCTTTACAAAGTCATATGAAGAATCGACTTCCACTTGTTTATTTAATTGGAGCCATGAACTGCATATATTACACTTAGATTTACGTAACACTTGTCTAGATGCAAATCCCCCCAAATATGTCAGTATTGGCACTGTATCATTAGGAATTACTTGCACTTCAAACTCTTCATCCAGAATATCAGAAAAACCATTCAGGTCAATATCATTATCATAATTTTGTTGGGTAGGTAGCAGTTCTTTCAAATTTACACTACCATTATGAGCAGCAAACAACACAGTATTTTTAAATCTCAATTTCCTCTCATTTTCCAATACCTGTAAGTAAGTTAGTAATTTGCACCACTTAGCTGTCTGTATGATCCAAAACGACCCTCCAAATTATCACTCTGAAATTTGCTTAGCAAAATGTAATCTATGTTGTATTTCTCAAATAGATATGGAATGATTTCCAGGAAAGTATCCAAGGTAGTAATCAAGGACTGAAATGTCTGCGGAGTTAAAGCATTTACTGATGGAACAGACACCCTCCAAATTTTTAGCCAATGACACATTTCACTTAGAAATTCAAATTGCATATGTCTTTGGCTTTTAATGGCCTCTCGGTATGGATCATTGAATCGTTTCCCTTCGAACACACTTTTAACATTAACTATTTTCCACCAGTTAATAATGATATTTAAGAAATTTGCAGTCTCATCAATATCTTCAGAAACACCAAGATCTTATGTGAAAGGTTTCAAGGCCACAATGTTATTGTCATTGAAAATTTTGAATGCCAAGCTCACATTCTGCTTCTGAATTGACAATGGATATAACACTTTGGCGGAAAGTGTGTGCCCATACTTAACTAGGTTTTTCTTTTCTTTTTCATACATCAACTCTAAGTGCCTGTATTGAGCTGAAAGTATATTGGAGTGATGATTGAAATCAGGAAAATATAAGGTCTTATTTGCATTTCTTCTGGTCTCCCAATTATTTCTGATACATTTTTAAATGGGAATGGTGTCAAATATAAAGAAAAGCCTTCTTGATGAGTCTAGTGGGTGAGTAATGCTAGGCTGCAAAATTTTATTTGGGATCATAAGTTCATATGCTTTTCTGTTCACAATATTATTGTCTGCAATTAAACTAATAACTATAAAGCCAATTATTTCCAACGTACCCAGAACTTCTATAATGTATGTCTTCAGCTGTTCACTTGTTAAATTGATAACTGGTATAATGGCAACGACATCAACATATTTAGAAAGTAGTGAGGATAGCATGAAGACTTGAGCAGTTTTTGCATGTTTCTGAGAATCAGTTGTACTACTGCGATAAATCACACCTCCTTTAAATGACAGTTGTGGCTGAATATATATTTCATCCATCACGAGAGTTGCTAAGTGTTCATGACTTTTTAAATGTTTAAATCTGTTTTCCAAGTAAGAACTACTTTCCAAGGACAATTTATAGAATGAAATTAGTTTCTGCAGTGTACGTGGGTGTGGCAAAATCAACATATCACATTTTCTTAGTGCATTTTAGGCGGATGATGAATGGACATACAGAGTGGAAGCAAGAATCATGCATTTGTTGCCCTAACACCTGTGATTCTTTGGAGTCTGTGACAGATTTAATTGCTCTACAATAAACTTCATATGCTCATTCTCATCATGGTTTAGTAGGGACTGTAGCAGCTGGATAGCAGATTCTATTTTATCTCTAACTGTGGGTAATATTTCACCATTTTCAATTTGTGTCATAATACTATCCAAAACATTTAATGAATTCAATTTTTTCACATTATTAGTACTAGAAGCATTGATGCAAACGTTTTCCAATACAACAGTATAAGTTAAATCATCTTTGACTGTTATAAAAGAAATGACACTACGTGTGCCATTATTTATACCCATTAAACAAATATAAATTGTTCCCTCGTCCTTAATTACTGTCCAATTAGCCTTACTGGAATTGATTGTTCTTATATCTACAAAAGAAATAATGCTATCTACATTATTTATTAAATCCCTTTCCACGTGCTGTTTATTTGATTGAATGCTGTCTCGAAATGCCTGGACCAAATTTTCGTCTTCTTTATCAGCAACACGTTTTATTTTGGGAATAGTTTTAGAACAGTAAGAGGGTGTATTAGGAAATATTGTTGGTACAGCATTTTCTGTGAGTTTAGGGATTTTTCTTTCATATTCTATCAACTCTCCCTTTGAAGTAGAAATCCTGTCTATTCTTATAAACACACGACTCCTCAAAATGCTTTATGCATACAAAATGATTTTTTAATTTCAAAAAATCCGTCGGAATATGCCGTAGCCAGATCTTACGAAGATTTTCGTCTTTTGGCAGTGAAAATGTTGTACTTTTTTCACTTCTGTGTCATAATTTGATGTACACCCAAAGACACTACAACGTCGAGGCATTTTTTACAACTCTGAGTACCTAAAAAGAAAAATAATAGTAATAATAACATTAACTTGTATCCACCATGTGTTGATCGCAGAAGTTATTTCGTTCAATAATGGAGATAATTTTTCTGTACATTTAAACACAAGATAGAACTATGCAATATCACACGTATAATAAAAGAATAAGCAGAATTTACTAAAATAAATGCTTCAATCTAGATTCAAATGAGAAGATGCAATATGGCATCGAAGCCGTTAGAACGTTCCCAGAGGTTAACTTACAGCCTACTTGAAAACACTACTAAATACATAAAATTTACGAACAAACTGGAATATATGTTAACTACATGATAATATAACACTTTTTCACTAACCTGAACCACTAAATATTATTAATTTCACTAGTTAAAAAAGTAAAACAAACGTAATATCACACAGACCACACGAACGACATACAGTTCAAAGCCTATACTGTACAGGTTAGGATTGCTGTTATCAGCTGATTCAAACGCACCATAGCCTGTCTCTTTCGTTAGCCTCGGCCACAACCTGTCTTCCCCTGATCTAAAGCTACTCTTCACTACTCTTTCTATCGTAATCACGCGCACGCCCTTCTTGCGTTACAAGACTGCTCACACCACAAGCAGATATTGCTTCCCCTCTCCACTCAGACGTTCCAGTTTTTCCTACATTCTGGCCCACACCGCGTGAACTGTCAATCTAAAATGGAGAGTGTATTCAATTCACACACTTTTGCTAATAACTTAAAACTTCACAAGAATTTCCTATTTGTCAACATAAAATAGCAATCTCTTTAAAATTCTATGGAAATATACCTACAGCTATATTCAAAAGCGCCACATAAAGAAAAAAATTAACTTTTCTTCACACATTACAGAGATTTCATGTGACAAAATCCGTAAGTGTTTCCTAACTATTTTCCAGAGAAAATAAAATATTGTTTGGCATGAACTTTTTCTTCATTTTCTCCAGAAATTCTTGGGGAAGCGGCTCTTCCAGCGCTTCCTTGCACACTTCGCCACCAGGTCTGATGAGTTTTACCCAAATTGAGTAACATGTTTTCCCTGTAGTGGTAGTGGCGGCGGTGGTATATTTGGACACTGGAGGAAGCTCAAAGCACCTTGACTTAAAGTTGATTTGTGCTACCCTTATCTCCTACTAAGAAAGTACAGAGAAAGATCTATGCTTAAATATAAACATTTTCCCCCCTGAGCAAATAGTCTTTGATCCTAAGAACTACACTACCCATGTTCCGAAAGGCTATAACAAATTTAGAATTCATTTCTAAACTCTGATTGAATCTGCCTGTTCTGAATGAGCGTTGCAATTGGATCATATTATTGCCAATTATACATTCTAATCATGCTCAATCAGAGAGACCGAGCTGTCGACAAAGTTCGCAAAAAGAAAAGAAATTCTGCTTATTGGTCCGACCTTTAAACTATGACCTCAATGGACGTTTGGGTTTTCCACTGTTTCGTTAAAATCAACTTTTGTTCGAAAATAAAACAAAAGAGTAGAAAAGCCAAAAGGTTAATGATTAGGGTAAGCGTTGGATAAAACATTGTATGGTACTCAAAACTTATTCGCAGAAATTAACAAACCTTCCACTCGTGAATAAAATACGTCTTGAGACACAGTACCATAAATAAATATTATATTTGGGATTAAAACGTTTATTTTAAAGGTTTGGTTGAGTAAATATAGAGTAATAAGTTAAAATTTTCAATAGCAAGCAAACATTCTGTATGAAACATAAGAAATTCTGCATGCAATTAAAGAGACAAATAAAAATACAGCATGTTACCATTTTAAAATGTCGCCACTAACTTTCTGTAAAATATTGTCTGAATTTTCGAATGAAACAGCGCTCTTAAAGTATTAAATTTTATGTGTCCAAGCCTTGTTTAAAATATCTGTTTTGACTTCTTTGCTATTATGCCTTAATTATGAAGCAACCTGTATATTATGTAGATAAACATGTTCTTAAAGTGAGGTTATGTAAAGGCCATAACAAAATTTAAACCCTTATTGTGCTGGTAATTATTATTTTTTTTACTGTCTTAGATCATTTAACGTATGAGTATAATCACTTGTAATTTAGAACACAATATGGTATGACCACTTCAGTTTCGTACATGATTTTTCGGCAACCAAACATTCAGTGCTTGAAATGGTATCATGAAGGATGAACTTGTGTAGATTGGGAAACCCGCATTGATACAGGCAACCAACAAAAGAACAATGCTCCACCCATAACTTCAACAACCTTGCTAACGACAATGAAGGCCAAATTCTTGAAGATCGACATGTAAGATAGCTGATGACGCAGGTGTCAAAAGTATCGAAAAGGAATATCATTGAATGAAGCAATTATTACTTATGAACAAAATAACGATTTGAACTTTTACTACTTTCTCTACAAAGTATTTATGGCAATCATAAGAAACCCAGTGATATTACCATAAACAAACCCTGAGGTTCCTTGAATCCACAATCAACCAAAATTGTTGGGAAAATGTGTGTAAGCTTTTTTCTGCTATGAGCTGATACTTTTTTTTCCTGATATTTCTACAAGTTTTTTCCTAATGCAAATCCTAAATCAAATAAATAAGTTTAATATAGAATTTAAAAACTTTGACAATTTGGTAACTAAAATTTTAATTGCAAATGTCGTCTAAGTGTAAAATAGAAAACTGATACGAAAGTCAAATACCTAAAAGCGGATCACTACACGCTGATGCTGAATTTACATACTATGCACATAATGTAAAGAGAAACAAATGATTAGCGACGCACTTTAAAATGACAAGCTTTGAACAATTCAAACTAACATCGGAAATCAGCACACAATGAAATTAATACATTTTTAATTATTCTTCTTAATAGGAGGATGTTTTTCGAATTATGGACATTAGAAAAGATAGATTACTGATGGTTGATGAACACATTAGATAAATATTTACTTAGTGTAATAGCATGCACTTTATATGTTTCATTAAACTTACTCGACTACTGCATTTTTCTGAGAAGTTAGTAGATGTTCCCTAAAAGGTAAATAAAAATAAACCTTGAAGACATTTCCAAGAAATCACTGATCCTTGGCTTCGAACACATATTCCGGTTCTAAAACAGCAAGGTATCTGTTGTTGACGTACTTTTTGCCTCAGGCCGGCAATAAAACCACACCTCCATACCTGTAGCCTGCCTTAACTTGCTTTCGTATCGAGGATACAGCGAAAAGTGACTGGCGAAATGCGGGTTTAAATTGCAAACAATTTACCTTTTAGTCAATTGGAACTAAATGTGATGAAAATTTTATGCCACTGCACGTTCACCAACTTTGGCTTAAAGTCTAATCACATGGCATTGATCTATTCACCTTACGTTACTAAGAATACACTTTTGACAAGAAATAGTCTCAAGTTAAGCAATATGGACTTGGTTCCATGCACAATAAACAAAACACAACTGTTCCCATATCCGTCAGTCTTTTGTTTACTAAGAACTCAAGGGAAAAAGAAAGAATCGCTTATATTAAAATCTCTTTTAAGCTGTTTTACATAACCTCACAAATCTCCCCATATAAAAGTAATGTGGATGGCAGAAAACGTGGAAATTCTTGCAAGATACTTGACGTGATTTAGTTTGAACTTCAAGTGTTCTTTTAATGAAGAAGTCATGTGGCTTTAAAATTTTTATTTTAATAATTGTGGATAATGAATTCTTTCGTAGAACACAATATTTGTTCTATTTACTAAACAAGAAGAAAGTATAAAAGAATATTTTTTTCTTCAGAATAATAAAATTGATCAAAACTTCTATCCGCCAAATATGAGTAGAAAACACTTTGGACATGGTACCTCTTGAAAATTTTAAAAGAAGATTCTCATATATCAGATATAAGAGTGAGCCACGTGTCATACCCAGGAAGGAGAGCCGAGGAGGGTTATTATAGCGTAATATATCTACCATTCTATCGCAACAATGACGTATTGCCATTCTGTTTTAAAAACTTAAAAGTGCCTATTTATTAAAATAGCAAGATCTCCATTAAATTACAAAACAAAATCAAATACTTCATTTATTATTTACTTAATAATGGTATGAAACTCAAAATATTTCATACTTTCGTAAAATCGCAGAAGTGCAGTATTGTTTATAGACTTAAAAGTAAAATGTCAAATAATACTCATTATTTACGAGTTTTACAGTATCAGCTTTTTCCAATTGATGACATTAGCTTAACTAGAGTTAGGTGTGTTATCTCATATCGTTTTGTAGCATTTTGCAGAACATATACATGAAAATTTGCATTTATTAAAGCAGTGGCTCTCATTTTATTAAAGCATTACTATAGCTATATTGAAAATCATGTGTTTATTTCTTTGTTTTGTTAAAGGATCGTTGACATATATATTCCTGCATTATAGTTATTTTCAGGTTCTGCTTTTTATTGTTGAAGCTTTCAAAGCTGATATTTGCATTGTTTACAAATGAAATATGTATTTATATGCTTTTATTGTTTAATATGCTGCATTTATAGCTCCCTCCAGTTATAGAAAGTAGTATTTGTAATAAATTCTGTCTGTAGAATTACATACACACAGTAAATTGCAGCGTCTTTGTGTGTTTCAAATTATGAAAGAACCTAAACGTTCGAACAACTCTTGTAGACGGTCCACATGTAAACAGCAAACGAGAAGGGGAGGGGTAAAGGTCACTTGACACGGGGGGTGATTGCACATACAATCCATCTGCCCAGTGTCGAGGCGTAACTTTCAAAACGAAGGAAGCTCCAAGTAATAATTTTAATTAAAATAAGAGAGAATAATGACTCAAATACTCTTCAGTACTCTTTCTATTGTACAGTCACATGTAGGCCCTTCTTGTACGGCAAGAATGGTCGCACTATAAGCAGACATATTACTGCTTCGCCTCTCCACTCACACGTTCCAATTTTTCCTACAGCTGGCCCACACCACGTGAACAGTTAATCTAAAATGAAGTATGTATCCAATTCACACACTTCTGCTAATAACTTAAAACTTCACAAGAATTTCCTATTTGTCACCACTAAATACCAATTTTCGTAGATTTCTATTGCTAATGCTATTGAAATATACTTAAGTTGTATTTAAAAAAATAAAAAAAAGACTTTTCTTTTACTTATATAGAGGCCTCACGTGACAAAATAAGCCAAGCGCTTCCTAACTACCGAAGAGTTGCGATTGTTTCCGGAAACCTACGAAGCATGGTATTCAAGGTTACGAATGTGTGAATACAGAAATATTCAGTACTGAATGAGCTCGCGAAACCGGTCACTCGAGCTTAAGCAGCTGTCAAATTGTCTGCAGCAGCGCGGATGTTCGTGAACAGATTTTGAAAATGTGTCCAGAGCAAATAAAATATTGTTTGGTATGAATCATTTGTTTTCATTCTTTTTCTCCTGGAATACTTGGAGAAGCGGCAATTTCACCACTGAATCCGCCTCTATTTCTATAACCTTTCAACTCGTCACAGTAGTCAAACGCACGTATATGACAGTGCATTGGTTAATTGCCTGAAAATGAATTTCTGTTAACAATTTACTGCATATAGCATTTGATACATAGATTAACCATAAGAGTACTTACAATGTGATGTTTTCGCGTGCTGAGGACCTGCAGATCCGTTCTGGAGATTCTGGTTTGGAACCTCCCCAATTTCGACAGACTCCTCTGGGGGTTTGAGTTGCCTGGAGCCTTCGTTAGATGTATTTGAGATGACGGAACTCTGATTTGAGTACACTACTTGTTTGATTGTCACTGGGCCGTTATAAAACGTCTTGTTACCAAAGTGCACATCGGAGGAACTTTTGACAACAATTTTGCCGAAGTTAGGTGGCGGTGGAGGTTGCAACCTGTGTCCATCGGGGGTTGTTATCATCATCCCCCGAGGTTGCCCACCTCCACCGTCGTCACTATCCTCATCCGAGGAGGACGAGGATGATGCGGACGACGATAAAGAGGTGATGTCCGTGTGTGATTCACTAATTGGCACTGCATCACTAACCACCACACTGTCCACTGTTGTGTCACCGTCCTCATCCCCGTGATTGTTGTCCCGGGCCTGCAGATCGCTTCTCCACTCCACCATTCCCTCTGAAAGCACATATCCTCAATAAGAACGTGGTTGCTGTTACCGCGTAACAACTGACAAGTTTACAGTAATGCCGCGCATGGCAGCACAATACAATCCACTTTCCCCAACTCTCTCACTCACTGGTTATCTTCCTGAAACATCTACGTCACTGCGCTTAGTATCTAAAGCTAACCTGCGAAATTAACTATTCATACAAAATCTTTTACTTATATGCAATATTAAGATTTTTAAAAGGTGGAACGTGTTGGTTTTGAGCCTTCACAACCTAAGAGGCAATAAATAGGTGATTTAGTGAGTAATAACTTCTAAATTGTTTGAATCGACTTGAATTATGAATTATAAAAATATTAACATTTGTTTTACAAAAGATTTACAATCGATGCTTTTACTAGGCGCAAGATGATATTGGAGGTTTTGAATATTGGACCTGTTTTTAACAACTTTTACCGTTAATACTAATTATGCAAAGAAAGCAGGATAATAAAATATATTTCTGTACATTGTAGACGTATGGTTCTTTCTTTATTTTCCGACAACTAAAGAAAAACTGAACATCGGACTAACCATCTACGAGGTAATCGATAGTCAAAGAGATTATAATATGATCTCTTTGACACTATAGAGTAGGCGAATAATGTGTTTTTGTCTCGCAAATTTTAACTTTATTTGTCTGCTTGACTTGCTATATTGACTGGTAGAGGCAATTCGACTCTTTGCAGAGATTATTCATGTCTAACAGTGAAAGGCCTACTTTTCAGTAACAAAAGTTTCGTGTAATTATGTATATTATTCTTAAAGTGGCGGACAAAAATATTTTTGTTATTCAAGGAAGACTCAAAACAGAGGGTCAGCCATGAAATGTTTTGATTGCCTATATTTCCTCTTTAATTATGGAAAGGAAGAGAATAAAAAGAGAGGAGACAAAAAGATCAAGCAATTAAGACTGTAATATGTAGTTTTATTGATTTGTGAAGTATACGTAGAGCATTTCACACTTAAAATTCCTTCAGAGATCTTAAACGATTAAATTTTACGAAAAAGGTCTATCATTGTATAGGCATTTCAAATACCATTATAGAATTTCTCATATTTATATTTGAACCACCAGTTAACTTGCAACAAATGTTATAAGCAGGGGAAATTAATAGTTATTTACGGCACTAGTATACCCGATTGGAAGGTTTATTAATTTCCGCGAGTATATAAATAAGGCTTCAGTCTCACCCTAATCATTAACAAGGTTTAATACTTGTTAATTAAACTATAATAAAATAGGAAATTTCTTTGCAGATTTATTTTCTGAAATATCGGGCTATATAGACCAAGGCCGGCTGGATGTGTCACATAGTTTGCTATCTAATATAGATAAGCGATGTTGGTTTGTCATTTTAATTGTTATAGTTCACGGCAGTTATTGATTCATTCTAATTAAGAAAAATAATGTTTAATAGAACTTTATTGAAACAAGGGGAGGTATCTATGCCAAATAAAGTTTTAGAGGAAGACAAAGCATGTTTTATAATAAATATTATACTTCAAATGTAACCATAGTGATTGTACTTTATTAATAAAGTGGTTAAAGTGAAATTTTATCCAGCCATAACATTAAGGTGTTACTTTAGTAAGTTAATTTGTATATTAAAGTCAAACTTTATAAGTAAGAGCTGGTTAAAACTATTTTAATCTATGAAATGGAACACAAATGGTTAAGCAACTTCTTTGTATTAATAGATCAAAAGTTTTTCAAGGTCACAAATAAGTAGAATAGTATTCAGTAACTTAATACCTGAAAAATGCTCCGGAAACATTCACAAATTTTCTCTCAACGTTTTACTTCCCAAATTCACTTGTAAGAATGTCTATTGTATAGTAAAAAGGGATATATGCATACCTCTTTCAGCATATTTCCTGTTGCGCTGACGTAAGGTTTGCCCAGTCACATGTTTTGTTAATCCAACACTACTGCTTCTTTGGGAGAAATTTCCGTTCTCTTCTAGAGACATTATTTACTGTTCCACACGTTAAGTTGCACTCCGACACCATATTAGTATTGCAAACCCTGCAAAACGTAAAACATATTAACCGTTTCAGCGAGTGAGCTAGCCAGACAATTTAGTTGATCCAAAAACAAGGGGAAGTGAGGGCAGGAAACAGGGAGGGAATTCGGGGAAGTACAGCGAGCCAGCGAACTCTGGGCAAGACGGCGTGTTGTTAAACTCGAGGCTAAACATTCCGTGTAACTACCAACCGTAGGAGAGCATTTAAATTAAGGATGGGCCCTCGATACTCACGATACTTGCATGGTATCGACATAAAATGAAACTTCAGAAAAATTCGTTCCATACTTTTTCTATACTTCGGTGGTGATTCTGGAATGTTTATTTTACTTTAAAATCCAAAATATATTATTGCCCCAAGTACAACATTTCAAAGCCCGAGAAATTTCCAGGAATGTGGTACCTGTCCAGGAACATTAGGTGAGAAAATAATCGTGTGTCAAATTCAGTGCCATTTCCCAAGAAGAAAATAACTTCTGAAGTCCCGGATCCTCTTAAAGTAAAACGATACATGCCAAGCAAGTTCGCGTCCCTTATTGTCTGACCCGCATGAGTGTAGTTTTTGAAGTAATTAAATTGTTAAAGTGAGGTATATCAAAGTAGGCCATGACAAATTCTCCTCTTTCTAGTGCACTGGATTACTGGAAAGCAAATTCAAAATTTCCAAAACTAAAATAGTTTATGGAAACGTAGAGTCAGAATGAAAAATTCAATACCATAGCTGGAATTTGAACCACTAGATCTTCTGGTTTCCGTCCAGCCGCTCTACCAATGAGCTACTATGGCCAACGTGCCAACATGACAAAAATTCTCCAACTGACTCGTATTTTTTCCCGGTAAACCACTTAGGAGTTCTCATAAACAAATGAGACAACTACCTTAATGGCGACTTACAACATGTAAGTACTTTAAGGCCCGGGCTTTATAGTTAACCACTTTTAGGTCAATTAATGGAAATTAATTGTACTTTCACACTGGCCGTGTGTAGGCTAAATTGTGGAAACGTAGAGTCAGAATGAAAAATTCAATGCCATAGCCGGGATTTGAACCACGGATCTTCTGGTTTCCGTCCAGCCGCTCTACCATTGAGCTACTATGGCCAACGTGCTGATATGACATTAAATTCTCCAACTGACTCGTTTCCACAATTTAGCCTACACACGGCCAGTGTGAAAGAGCAATTAATTTCCATTAATTGACCTAATAGTGGTTAACTATAAAACCCGGGCCTTAAAGTACTTACATGCTGTAAGTCGCAATTAAGATAGTTGTCTCATGTGTTTATGAGAACTCCTAAGTGGTTTACCGGGAGAAACACGAGTCAGTTGGAGAATTTAATGTCATATCAGCACGTTGGCTATAGTAGCTCAAGGGTTAGAGCGGCTGAACGGAAACCAGAAGATCCGTGGTTCAAACCCAGGCTATGGCATTGAATTTTTCATTCTGACTCTAGGTTTCCACAATTTAGCCTACACACGTCCAGTGTGAAAAAAAAACAATTAGTTTCCATAAAACAATTTAGCCGCTAAATATTTGTGTGTATCACCTGCAATAGTTTTCTCTGAAATACTATTTAGCACAGCAGGACTCATGTGACAGAAAAAGAAGTAGACCTGACCTCGAAAGAGTGAAAATCCTAGTATTTTTGAACAAAAACTTATAAAAGTGGAATGCTTTGCTTTTAAATGTCTAATTTAGAGTTTAAAAATAAGAGCGCCATTTTTATTGAAACCAGAAGTAGAAATGGCGGTATCGAGTATCGAAGTATGGGGTATCGGGCCCGCCTCAGTAGCGTAGATGGTAGTATGTCTGCCTCACGTTCAAGAGGTCCCGAGTTCGAATCTCGGTCAGGATGAGTTACCCGGAAAAGGTTTTTTTCCAGAGTTTTCCCTTATCCTGAAAGACGAATGTCTGGTAACTAAGCTCTATGGACCCTGGGCTCATTTAAGGTTCATCGCCCATACCATTCATCGTCCGATATGACAACGTTGGAGGACGTAAATTAAAAAAAAATGGGTATTGTGGAAAATATCGTGTATCGGTATTGAGGATCGGGAAAAACTTTTATTGACCCATCCCTAATAAAAATACATAAACACAGAGACGGGCGGATAGATGGATACGCGGGGGGTAGATAGATACATTGGTGTCAGATTATTGTTATAACACAATTAACTAATTGTACATGATTACTTGGAGACTAAATCTGACTAAACGTCAGATTAGCAATACATTCTCTAATAAATATCAGTGGTATAGAGTGTAACATTAATTTAAGATAATTGATGGAAATTAGTCATTTCTTCATACTAGCTGTATATAGGCTAAAGTTTTTTCAGTGCCATGGCCGGGATTTGAACCACAGATCTTCTGGTTTCCGTCCAGTCGCTCTAACCCATTAAGCTGCCATGGCCAACGTGTCGTCCTGACATCAAATTCTCCATTTAACTCATATATTTCCCCGGTAAACTCAATGGGCTAGAGCGACTGGACGAAAACCAGGAGATCCATGGATCGAATCCCGGCCATGGCATTGAATTTTTCATGTTGACTCTATCTATCAAAAAGCTTAGCCTATATACGACTAGTATGAAGAAATGATTCATTTCCATCAATTAACTAAAATAATAAGAGTTAAATGATGAAGCCTGGGACTCAAGTACTTAAGATACGATAGGAAGTCACCACAAACGGTGTATCTCGGATGCGAGAGCCTGTAGTGGTTTACCGGGAAAATATATGAGTCAAATGGAGAATTCGATGTCAAGACGACACGTTGGCCATGGTAGCTCAATGGGTTAGAGCGACTGGACAGAAACCAGGAGATCCATGCTTCAAATTGTGGCCATGGCATTGAATTTTTCATGTTGACTCTATCTATTAATTTAAGATTTTTAAAATAAAATAAAATTAAGTTGTATTACTTTTAATGCTAATTTCCTGAAAATCCTTACTTGATAGGAATAAATAAATAAGTTCCAATTTAGCAAAATTGTATATTATATGATAATTCAGCCTGGTGTAACTCATTTATTTGTAATGTTTTAGTGAATTCGTGATATGTAAATGTGATAACTTTTGCTGTAAATATTTGCTTCAACATAGTTCATGAACGTTGTATGTATAGCAAAGCGTTTGTTGATCATATCAGCTTGCATGTGTAGTGCTATGCAGTAATTGACTCAGTGTTCTGAAGTACATTGTAACCATGGAAACAGTCAGTACAAAGGTGTCACATAAAAAGTTAAATTTACTGACTTTTGGACTCTATGACAGGCTCGGAGAGCGGACTAAGCACAGTATAACTTTGTTATTCATTCATGATTAAAACGTGTACTTTGAGCAAAATAAAACTAACAATAAGGGGAAACGAAACAAAATAAAACGTCAGTACAGGTATTCGGAAAATATGAGCTCTCCATTTTGTCTTTAGGTTTAAGGAAAAAGTTCTTAACACGGCATCTTGCGTGAAAGCATAGGCGTTTCTCTAACAATGAGCAGGCTTATCTTGCTAAAACAAATAGATGACTTCTGGGAGAGATAAGCTTGTCTTTATTAGAGCTTACGTGAATTAATGGAATTATATATCTGTTCCAAGCCCTTAATTCACGAGGGCTTTAAAACTGGATTAACAATGACGAGCAATTCAAACTCATTTCGTGCGTTCTGAATAAAATGAAATCAAATATCTGGAGTAGAATATTGTAGCGAATACATTGTTCCGACAAGACGGCGCGGCCGAGGCATTCAAAGAGACGGACAGTGCAGTGCGAAGATAAAAGCTAGCCGAAATGGGGGGGGGGGAAGGAGACGGATTTCTCGAGAGTTCGTCTTTGTTCTAG
Organism: Mantis religiosa; assembly: GCA_030765055.1. Lineage (NCBI taxonomy): Eukaryota > Metazoa > Arthropoda > Insecta > Mantodea > Mantidae > Mantis > Mantis religiosa. Next base: position 84,109,083 of record CM060959.1, read on the forward strand.
AGCGGTCTTGATTGTTTGAGAACATTCCGGATAGTGAGTAATCTTTAAAAAGGGAGCTGCCGCCCGTCAGTCAGTCGGTAATTGGACGCGTGCGCGTGAACAGCTGTGTGAGTGGTCGATGACCTTACAAGTTGTATTGTGTATGTGACGTAATTCTGGACTGTAAAGGTTGATAAAAGTGTGTTTCGACGGAAATAAAGAGAAAATGTTACTGTTTGTAACCTGGACTTTTAATTTCACGAACAACAAAGTCACAATATGGTTAAACGGTTAGTCACACACCACGTCACGACACATTAGAGTCACAATCAAAGAAAATAATGGAATAAAAAGAGATAAAAATTAAAATAAGCACCAAACAGAACACACATAAAGATAAACTTTGAAGTATGTACACTGATACCACTTAATTTGTGACATGTCAGAATAGTATAGAAATACCAAATATCCGTGTATTACATATAATATTAAGCTTACGAAATTCCATTATTCGGAGTGCAAACTAAACATCTTGAATTTGTTCTTTTCGGTTATCATATGATTTTAATGGCAAGCCCTGGTGTCCATTTTTAATTAATTTCCCTCTTGAATACGTTTTACAGCTCCTCGCAAGTTTATAACTATTGAGTCTGCTATGCATTATTGTTAAACAATCCATTGTTGTCTTTGCAATGATACTTATAGAGGTTTTTGCTCAGTCCTTTAGAAACAGCATAACAATAAAGTCACGGTATGAATCAGCAAAACCAAGCAATGTCAGCAAAGCAGACCATTTACAGAAGGGCTTTTGTTCTAGTCATAACTTCATTATTATAGGAAATAATGTAACGGCTGACGATGGAAAAGGATGTCAGTTTTACAAACTTTCTCAACAATGATATACTGGCTCAGAGTACGAAATAATAACTGAAATGGAAATTAATTGTTACTTCACAATGGCCGTGTGTAGGCTAAATTGTGGAAACATAGAGTCAGACTGAAAAATTCAATGCCATGGCCGGGATTTGAACCACAGACCTTCTTGTCTCCGTCTAGCCGCTGTAACCATTGAGCTACTATGGCCAACGTGTCGATATGACATTAAATTCTGCAACTGACTCGTATTTTTCCCGGTAAACCACTTAGGAGTTCTCATAAACACATGAGACAACTACCTTAATGGCGACTTACAAAATGTAAGTACTTTACGTTTCCAAAATTTAGCCTACACACGGCCAGTGTGAAAGAACGATTAATTTCCATTAATTGACCTAATAGTGGTTAACTATAAAAGCCCGGGCCTTAAATTACTTACATGCTGTAAGTCGCCATTAAGATAGTTGTCTCATGTGTTTACCAGAATTCCTAGTGGTTTACCGGGAAAAACACGAGTCAGTTGCAGAACTTAATGTCATGTCGGCACGTTGGCCATAGTAGCTCAATGGTTAGAGCGGCTGGACGGAGACCAGAAGATCTGTGGTTCAAATCCCGGCTATGGCATTGAATTTTTCATTCTGACTCTACGTTTCCACAATTTAGCATACACACGGCTAGTGTGAAAGAATAATTAATTTCCATTAATTAACCTAATAGTGGTTTACTATATGAAGCCCGGGCCTTAAATTACTTACATGTTGTAAGTCGCCATTAAGGTAGTTGTCTCATGTGTTTATGAGAACTACTAAGTGGTTTACCGGGAAAAACACGAGTCAGTTGGAGAATTTAATGTCATGTCGGCACGTTGGCCATAGTAGCTCTATGGTTAGAGCGGCTGGACGGAGACCAGAACATCCGTGGTTCACATCCCCGCTATGGCACTGAATTTTTCAGTCTGACTCTACGTTTCCACAATAACTGACATACTAATGTTTAACATCATATCAGTGAGCAACCATGAAACATTCAGTTATGCAAATCGTACGATTGTAAACCAAGGAACTAAAGGGACAAATGCCTACCTCTAGACATTTCTCTGCTGTTATAATTTTTGACTGTACTGGTTTGTGTCAATGCCACAGTTTACTGGATTGGAATTTCCAGATTACTCAAGCCCTGGGGAATATGCTGTCTCACTTAATTAAAATGCAACCTTACAGGAGAAAGAAGCAATATTACTAAACCTTCTGGTATAATCTGTCATGTGACTCTTCTCCATTCTTTTATAAGCTTCTGTGTTACAACAGATTCACGTAAAACAACTGTGAACAATGTTTACATTGTATATTATTTACTTTGCTTGGACAAATGTTTCATAATTTGGATGTTCTTAAAAAATGACGAAGATTTTGATTAATATACCTATCGTAAATACTCTTGGTTTGTGATGCAATTAACAGACACAGGTACACACTAGGGCACGTGCACAATTTTTTCTCCAGATGTATTTTCTGAGGTCAGGCCCTCAAATCAAATATTTTCAATGAAATATTGACATTGTATTTTTTGGGTAGACTACAGATCTTCCCTATACTTATTACAAACTATTAAAATATAAATAGCGTATCTGTAAATTCTAAACGTAACATTAAAAAGCAAATGTCTTTAATACGAGGGTCGGCTGATAAATCCCGGGCCTCACATAGAAATAGTGCTGCTGGGTCATTTTGACGGATAGCATCATATAGCCTAACTGTAGACTAACTTGTATCCGTAGTTACAGGTCAATGACTTGTTTAGTTTTTGAATGACAGCATTTTAAACAAGACAAGTGTAGAGGTTTCACGAAAATGGAGGATTTGGATTAAGTACTTCCATTTAAAAGACTTAACGCCTAAAGAAATCAAGAGGGAAATGGACAGTACGTTGAAAGACTGTCCCTTCATATACAATGATTAAAAGGTGGGTTGCAGAGTTTAAAATGGGACGTACGAGCACTACTGATGAGCCTCGCCCTGGACGCTCTGTGGAAGTCACAACTCTAGACATCATTGAAAAAATTAATCGTTTAGTACTGGAATAATGCAGATTAAAGTTGTCTAAGATAGCAGAGGCTCTAAACATATAAAAAGAACGTGTAGTTAATATTTTAAGTAATGTTTTGGAGTTTCACAAAGTCTGTGCCAGATGGGTGCCGCACTTGTTGACACCTGATCAAAAGATGCAAAGGAAAACTGTTTCTGTCTAGAATTTAGAGCTCTATCGTAAAAGAAAAATCTCAGTGAATTTTTGAGATGACTTATTACCATAGATGAAACTTGGATACATCACTACACTCCAGCAAGGAAATCATATTTAACATAGTGGATTGCGCCACGTAAACCAGCTCCAAAAAAGGTAAAGGCAATTTTGTCGGCTAACAAGGTTATGGCGAGTGTTTTCTGGGATGCACAGGGAATTATTTTTACTGATAACTTGAAAAAGGGTAAAAGTATTACTGGTGACTACTACGTAAGCTTACGGCAGCGTCTGAGTACAGCAGACCCTCGTATATAGCCACTCTTTTACTGGCTTCTTAAGTTTATGCAAAAGATTTTAAATGTATATATGAGAACTCGCTAAATTAACATTTTGTAATAATTGTTAATACGATTGCACAATACCTGAAGCATAGTAACTAGCTCATACAAAACTTCTCCTCTTCTGGAACGAAAGCCATAAAATTGAATTCCCCTCGTGTTTCTGCTTCCATTAAACACGTCTTGATTCACTATTACACTATTTCTCCGAGGCACACCATAAGGTTAATACAAATTTCATGATATCACGTAACATATTTCAACGTTCAAACCACCACATTCCAAACCTCTGTGCTGTGTAGAAGTGATGGAATATCACTAAGAAACACCTTATCTTACATGTTGGTGAGATATGATTAGGAACAACTGTCCAATGTGTATTGATCCTACTAAGATAACAAAAGTTCGGCAACTTAAGAGAACTTGAGTACCAATTTACGATATTATTTTTTGCATATCCATCACAAATTGCCACTTAAGGTTGAGGAAATCCATTTAACTTAATGTACTTCCAGCCAGAATTTCTAGCACGGGTAACTCAGTGTGATTTAGATTCTTATATGCACATTACTTTAATGTTACACAATGATTCTTCTGCCAAAATTACAAATCTTACATTTTTTTAAAAAGATACTACATAACTTGCCGAACTAGACAACCCGTCTATATTGCACACTTACAATTAAACCCTATTTAACCCTGGTTGTTAAATTCGCATAAACTACACCACTAAATGTGTAAACATGTGTAAATATAGTCAACATGAAAAATTCAATGCCATGACCAGGATTTGAACCACGGATCTCCTGGTTTCCTTCCAGTCGCTCTTAACCTTTGAGCTACCATTGCCAACGTGCCGTCCTGACATTAAATTCTCCAGCTGACTCGTATATTTCCCGGTAGACCACTAGGGGCTCTCGCATCCGAGATACACAGTTTGTGGCGACTTACTATCGTAAGTACTTAAGTCCCAGGCTTCAATATTTATCTCTTATTATTTTACTTAATTGATGGAAATTAATCATTTCTCCACACTAGCCGTATATAGGCTAAGGTTTCTGATAGAGTCAACATGAAGAATTCAATGCCATGGCCGGGATTTGAACCACGGATCTCCTGTTTTCCGTCCAGTCGCTCTTAACCTTTGAGCTACCATGGCCAACGTGCCGTCCTGACATTAAATTCTCCACTTGACTGTTACAACCAAAAGTTATCTAGCCTGCCTTCGTGGTTTCGTATGAGACATCCTATGCTAAAATCGCTGCTTATTATTAACTCAATTTAACCGAATACCTCATCCATACCGTCCCCAAGAAGCTACACATATGAAAAGTGGTATTTCTGCAGCAAAACGTAACAACATTACATCACATATACAACACAATCTTCCAAGGTCGATGTCAATAACAAACAGCTCTCGTTACAACAACACACTCAGCTGTTCTCTGCTTACCTCTCGCTGTTTTACAACTGACTGCTGGCGTGTCACAATCGCTTATATATCTCATTCATAAATTCGAAAGGTATCGAGTACACACAAGAAACCAACTTTTCTCTGTCAATCACGATATCACTAAACCTTCCAAACGTGAAATTCTATCTGTGCCGGCAAGTCCTTTATCGTAGTTATCTTTATTTGCCGGCTTTTTGTGAACACTAGCCGCGCTATCGTTAACTGCTTATGCAAGCTCTTTATTACCCTGAAACACTATCCGCCATCTGTTATCATCTATTTGCGTCGAGTTTAATGCCCGTTACCGCGACAATACTATATACAGGCGTTCCCGTAGGGGAGGGGATCCGTCCCCTTCAGCTGCCAAAGTGCGGGCGCTGCGGACCCTTAGCACTCGTGGTACCTCTGACGTTACTAGAAGGTACTCCGGGCCGAACAGCCGAGCCCCTCCTTCGGGAGTTGTTCGGATGGGTAGGTCTCGGAGGGGCAGTGGTTCCCGATACCCGTGGGAGATTGGGTACGTCTTCGGACGGGGTTGAGGGAAGCCATAAGTTTCCGGGTACTAGCCTGCTCAGCTAGTAGAAGGTGTGCTAGATCGCCAGGCGACCCCACCGAGGTCATATCGGTAGTCTTCCCTTCGGGGTTGGCGTGCGTAAGTGGCGTATCCACTTCCGTCCCGTCTTGAGTACAAGCGGGGGGGGGGGGGCAGTTTAGGAAACTAGGTACTGTCCTAATGGAAAAAGCCTCGGAGGCCCTTTGGGTACTCCCTGGTTGTAAGAGACCCGGGTCTTGTTCCTACGGGAACAGGGCTAATGGGAGTAGACTCTCTGCACTCAGATATACAGGCGTATATGAATATGAATACATGCATACATCTATATCTATGCACTATAAATCAGCTAAATGTGTTCTAAAACTTCATAATATTCATTTAAAATAAAGTACATTATTTCATCTTCCTCACATTTACTAATCGTGAAGTAATCAAACAGTGATTTCTTATACATATGTATTAATCTCTCAGTCTATTTTGCATTAGTTGTGTTTACTGCAATACATCAATTTCATTGTTTTCTGAGAAACGATTGTCTTCTCACTTAGAAAGTTTTTATATTTCTATGAGCTTTGTGGTTTTTCGTAATCTATAATTTCTGTTTCAGGGCATCTATAGTAAACATAAACCTGAACCATTTCAACAAGCCATAACCTTTGAACCAATAATAGGACACATGTGCAACTTTGGGAGACCATAATACACAATTGTGAGATTACATTACACTATTTACATCTCAGAGAAAATGTTGAAACTGTCCTCCACAAGCATTTATACATGTTTACACTCGTCTCACTATATTCTCTGAAGTTTTACGGAGATGATATCGAATTGAGAGAAGGTTATTTCCAGCAAGCTGCAGCAACGAGCCATACCTCTAATGACACCATGGAACTTTTAACCAGTTTCATTGATAATCGAATAACCTCAGAAGGTCTGTGACCCCCAGATCCCCTGACTAACATCACCGGAATTTTTCTTGTGGGGGTATCTAAAAAATAGAGTGTACAAGAATAGACCACGGACAATTGATGTTCTCAAGTAATCCATTCGAACCGAAATAAGTAACATTGGCGAGGATACTTTCCATATAACTTCAGAGAATATGGTGAGACGAGTGCAAACATGTACAGATGCTGGTGGCGGACACTTCCAACATTTTCTCGGAGATGTAAATAGTGTCATGTAATCTCCCAATTGTGTATTATATTCTCTCAAAGTTGCACGTGTGTCCTGTTATTGGTTCAAAAGTTATGGCCTATTGAAGTGGTTCAGGTTTTTATGGATCGCACTGTATAAAAATGGTATAAAAATAACATGAGTTTATTTTAGTTATATAAAATCACTAACTCGAATATTGCATTGATTTTTAAAATATTCTAAAAATAAAAAAAATAAAACCTATGCCCGATTTCCCCAACAGATGTTAAAATGCACGTTAACAAATGTAACGTAACAATTGTAACAGCGCTAACAACGATGGTAAATTTCTTGCGTTTCAACCTGTTTTCTGAAAATGTTAACAAATACGTGTTAACGCCAAGAAACTTGTAAATATTATAGCTATATAAGTCTATGGATGAGTCGTATTATCTTCTGAACGTACTGCGATGCGCTTTTGTTTTCCTTTTCATCTGCATGCAGCTAAAAAAATGGCGGATAAACAAAATCGTAAACAAAAGCCGCGAAACAAATTTCTCATCAATGGAGAAATAATTGTTAATTGAATTGGTGACGAAGTGTAAGGATATTGTGGAAAATAGGAGGTCGGATGCGGTGAATGTAAAAGAGAAAGATGTCACGTGGGGAGAAAATTGGAAACGAATTTAATTCAAATGCATGTGTTATTACTAGAAACACGAAACATCTTCAGTATTACGTAAATTTAAAAGGACATGCGAAGAAGTAAAGTGATGAGTGTCTTGAACGTTTCAAGACAAAACTTTTGCAAAAAGTTAAAGTAGGTAAAGAGCTGTCCGATAGTGGAACTGTAAGTTCGGGTGTGCCGCAAGGCTCAGTACTAGGGCCTTTACTGTTTCTCATTTTTGTTAATGACATTGCTGTTAATATTAACTGCCAGATAAGGTTGTTTGCAGACGATTGTATCATTTATAATAAAATTCGGAATACAGTGCATGAAACCGCTCTTCAGGATGATTTAAATGAAATCTGTAATTGGGCTGCGGCTAACAAAATGTCAATTAATGCCAAGAAAAGTAAGTCGATTGTTTTTAGTAGAACTAAGGGCAAAATTATTGTTAACTATCACATGGGAGGGGTGCAAATTCCACAGGTGGACAGCTGCAAATACTTGGGAGTGTACCTGGCAAGTAATGCTGGATGGGACGAACAAGTAAATTCCACAACTAGGAATGCGTGGAAGGCATTACATTTCGTAATGAGAATATTGAAAAAGGGGAGCGCTAGGTCCAGGGAAATTGCCTACAAGGCCTTAGTGCGGTCGGTTATGGAATATGGAGTAGCATGCTGGGACCCGTATAGAGCTAACCAAATCGATCCATTAGAAAAAAATACAGAAGAGGGCAATAAAATTCATAAAAAGAGGCAAGTATTTTGGGCCTATAAAAGGAGATGAGACTAAATGGGAGGAATTAAGAACTAGGCGTAAAAAACATAGGTTGGTAGCGTTATTCAAAGCTAATGCTGGTGTAAAGGCATGGGTGGACGTTAGTGTAAGGTTAGATAATCCGGATTATTATGGACGAAACGATCATAGGTATAAAATTAAGGGTAGAAGATACAGAACTGACGTAGGAAAATTTTCTTTTGCTAATAGAACCATTGAAGAATGGAATGAATTGCCTGTAGCAGTCTTTCAGGGCTGTCCCCTGTCGCTGAAGAAATTTAGAAAAAATCTAGATGGTTTATAGTTTAACTTTTGAATTATAATGGTATATAATATGTAAATAGAGAAGTAATTAGATAAGTTTTAAGTGACTAAAGTAAAATAATATCATGTTCGTATTGTTTACTGTATTATTGTTGTAAATCTAGTATATGTAATTTGATCTGTATTCTTAACTCTGCCACCGGGTAGTACCCAATTGCAGTCAATACATACATACATACAAGACGGCAGGTGGACAGTGCATTATCCACATAATTCAGTGAATTATAAAATCACAAAGTTATTAATACTTGAATCAAAGTCGAGATCGGCATATTACTTTCGATATATGTTCTAACCTCTCTTATACTTCCGAAGTAACCTTCATAGCAACTTGTCTGGACAGTCTATACCTCTGTAGAACACTTTCTTCTGATAGCTCCTCAAAACAGTTTCTCCTCATAGGCCGTACTCTATTGAAAATGCCATTTAGACTGTCTTAAATATAGCAAATCGACACCAATAGCTGCGTTCACGCCCGCCATCTTGACTATTTACAATTGTTAAGGACTTAACATCAGAAATTTGACTTGTTAATTTAACAAGAGATTTAACACGAGTCTTAAGCTGACACTTGTTAGTGAAATGCAATTCTTGTTATAACTATCGTTAAACCCGTGTTAAGTCTTAACATCTGTTGATGAAAGCGGGCATTAATGTTTTAACGCACTGTATATTGTCCTCCACAGGAGAGAAAGTTACCGGGCCCTGAGACGCAGGGAGGTTGGCGAAGATTCCCACACCCTCCCTGGACAGATTTATGACACCCCATGTCAGTACAGTTACAGACCATTCAAAAACATTCTGACGGCTTATACTTTTGTGAATGAGTCTTCTCGGTTTAGTGTACAGAGTGAATAGGGCGCATGTTTTTCTTAACGGTTCTACTTCTTGTGTAGCAGGCGTTCTCTGTCTCACACATTCGCTGTCCTTGTCCCACTGTGTAAGGTTGGCACATTCCTTTCAGTGATCTGCTTTGCGTTGCTGGACAGTAGTAGATTTCCATCTGTTGTTAAGAGCAGGATTTCCATAAATCAGCTTTACTACTCTTCTTCTTCGGCATTGAAATATTTCCTTTTTTCTGTGCACATTTCAGAAAGTTTAAAAGTTAAGTGAAAATGACGCTTTATAATTCTTGGAGATTTTATCGTTGCGGCAGAGGGCTTAGTTTGCAATATTAATACAAACTATATCAAGCTTTATGATGCAACGGCCGCACCAAACCTTTAAGTTTTACCGATGATTGTTGGAACGCTATTTAGTTTAAGTTGTTGAGCGGCATATTTTTATATCAGAACTGCTCATTGTTGTTAGCTAGGTTCTCATTTTTCGGCGACCTCTTTTGGATTTAGAAACATGATACCTAAGTCCTACACAAACAGAGCAGTAACAGAGAAATTTTCTCGTATCCTTGTCTTCTTAAAATATGGGGGTGGAACATTTGAGCGAATCATTGCTGAAAAAGTAAAATATATACATAAATATACATAAATTAGTTAACTAAGCACTAACCCCTTAAATGAGCACTATAAAACTGCCTTAATAAACTCCTTACAAGGTAAATAAATTTATTACTTACATATTTTTAACTATCAAGAAATAAAACAAAAAATATGCAAAATTCCAAGCTCTAGTTACCACATAATGCCAGTCACAACACTTGAGGAACCCTACCAGCCAGATCGACGCCGCAAACCAATTAACTACAACCCTGGGAGGGCTGCTTTGAAGTGGTTAAAGTGCCAATCACGGGAAGGCAAAGCGGAGCACCAGAAATGTAAACAAACACCGGCGCATTTAATAGAACAGTAGAAGAAAAGGAATGTCTCTTTTGTCAACATAAGTTGCTAATGATTTTGATAAAATAACCATATGTTTTAATATATTTCTATAAAAAATACAATATATATCTTGAATTGCTTCAACAGCTTCAGAAATTCTCTTCATTTTGAATGACTACAGAAATGCTTATCACACAAGAAAAGTAGATTTATGTTAGAACACCCTATGTCATTTTTTGTAGAGTTAACCATTTCTTATATATTTCTTGTTATTAATTTCAGTTATGTGTTAGTGTTTTTTTTTTTTTAATTTACGTTCTCCAACGCTAAGACATATCGAATGGTAAAATGGGTTAAATGATTCTGAAATGAGCCCCAGGTCCATAGAGCTTAGTTATCCGATATTCATCTTTACGGATAAGGGAAAACTCCAAGAAAAGCTTATCTAGGTTTACCATATCATGATGTAAAAAAACTGGGGGAATTCAGTTAACGATATTTATTTCACATACTTTTCATCTCCTTCGACTTTTTTCAGGACATCCTTTTTACAGATAATCCTGTCATAATACTGAGCACAAGTTACATTTTCACGTTATACATTATGACCAACATTAACTTTACATTTTCGGCAGTGAGCTTATTTCGTTCATCTGTCCACTGAACGTTTAGCAGAGAAAATATTCTCTCTACAGCTGCATTATGTGCAGGTATGGCAAAATAGTAATGTACTACTTTCAACAGTTCTATACATTCAACATTACTCATGTATTCGTACCATTTCTTGGCAACATTTTCCCCTACCAATGTTGCAGAGTTCATTTTGTGGTAAGTTATTAAAGCACTTATTTCTTCAAAGAGTATAGAGTCATCAATAACTATGTTAACACTTGGAAATATAGAGTCAGACTGAAAAATTCAATGCCATAGCCGGTATTTGAACCACGGATCTTCTGGTTGCCGTCCAGCCGCTCTAACCCTTGAGTTGGAGAATTTAATGTCATGTCGGCACGTAGGTCAGGTAGCTCAAGGGTTAGAGCGGCTGGACGGCAACCAGAAGATCCATGGTTCCGGCTATGACATTGAATTTTTCAGTCTGTTTCTATATTTCCATACTTTAGCCTACACACGGCCAGTGTGAAAGAACAATTAATTTCCATTAATTGACCTAATAGTGGTGAACTATAAAGCCCGGGTCTTGAAGTACTTATACGTTGTAAGTCGCCATTAAGGTAGTTGTCTCATGTGTTTATGAGAACTCCTAAGTGGTTTACCGGGAAAAATACGAGTCAGTTGCAGAATTTAATGCCATGTCGGCACGTTGGCCATAATAGCTCAATGGTTAGAGCGGCTGGACGGCACCCAGAAGATCCGTGGTTCAAATCCCAGCTATGGCATTGAATTTTCAGTCTGACTCTACATTTCCATACTTTAGCCTACATACGGCCAGTGTGAAAGAACAATTAATTTCCACTATGTTAACACTTCTTAAAACTAGCACAGTTTTATCCACCGCTTGCCACTCTGTTTTTTTTTTTTTTTTTTTTTTTTTTATCCTGAGTTAACCATTGAAATACACACGTTCCACTGTATTGGCTCATTCACTTATTAATATAATGATAACTAAAAGTATAAAAGGTATACGTATCACTTTCAAAGAATTTAGCTAAATTTTCATCTTCACCTTTACAAGTAATTTCCTTTACCTTTAAAGGAAAATTTTAAAAAAAAATGTCGCGAAATATTCGAAAACTGAACGGGGGCTCGGAGAAGAGTCTCATAAATGGGTGGTCTCCGGTAAAAACGGGTGATGGTAACCCTAAGCTTATTCAGATAACTCACCCTCACCGAGAATCTTACTCGGGACCTGTTGAGCGTGAGGCAGACACATTACCATGTAAGCCACTGACGCGGGTTTGTGTGAATTGGAAGTGTATTACAAGTAACTACGAGCGAATAGTGAATGTAGCCATTAGATATTTTTGAAGCAGACAATGAAAGATGTACAGAAGCAAGAACTTGTGTTAAATGCGCAGGACAACATTGAGGTACATACAAGGTCTTGTGCTGGGTTTTCCCACTCAGGTGCCAGGACATAGACCCTTGTTCCACTTTCTTAATTGTACATATATCCTCCTTAAACAGGTTTCCCTACTAAATAAAGCTTTTAAAGGTCTGACCTCATGACCTTATCTCAAGCATAGGACTCGAGTGAAGAATATTCGATATAGCCCGTGTAGTCAAGAGTAGCGGACAAAATATTATACGACCATTGTAATGTTTAAATAATATTTTAACCTTTTCTGACAGGTAAGATAGAGTACTGTATTATATTTCACTCGAGTTTCAAAATAAAGACTTTATAACATTTTTGCTTCCCCTGAAGTCTAAAGTATTTTTTCAATACTTGATCTGTAAGTGAATCACTGTTAACACGTATTTGGTTATGTAAGCTAAATTTACAATTCATTTGAGAATTGCCATAGCAACAAGGATGTAACAGGTCTTTGATACTTACAGTTTTAGTTTTACTGGACAACAAAGCTTTGAGAGAGTGACATAATACCCAACAGTATACGAGGGTCGTGTGATACGTCTGGTAAATTTCCATTAGAGATGGAAATTTTTATTGCATTTTTGTGGGTGGTAAGCTTGATTATTTAGAAGATTATACAGAAAATTTGAATGTACTACAATATACAGTTCATTGTTGACAGCTCTCTCAACTGGTCAGGCTGATAGCTGCGATTGAAAATAGAAAAAACAGAGTTCCGTGCTGTTATTAAACATTTTCATTTGAAGGGCTGGACTGCCGAACAAGTCAAAACTGAATTGGATGAAGTTTACGTGGACTCTGTACCAAAACTGAAGACCATTTACTTTTGTATCAATGAATTTAAATGTGGTCGTAGAAGCATCGAACATAAATCGCGCTCTGATCGCCCATTTGTGGTCACTACACAGGACACCACTGAACAAATCCAAGATCTGGTTATGCAAGACCACCGAATCAAAATTCGTGACATTGCTGAGCCTGTAGGCATCTCAACCGATCGAGTGCACAATATTATGCATGCAAAATTGGCAATGAAAAACCTGTGTGCAAGATGGGTGCCGCGATTGCTCACAGTCGATCAGAAGCGCATCCAAAACAACACTTCTGTGGAGTGTCTGGCGATGTTTAATCGCAATACGCAAGAATTTTTGCGCCAATTTTTGACCGTGGATGACACTTGGATCCATCATTACACACCAGAGTCAAAACAGTAGTCAAAATAATGGACAAAGGCTGGTGAAAGTGCACCAAAGAAGGCAAGGACCATTTTGTTAGTAGGTAAGGTGATGGCCGCTGTTTTTCGGGACTCTCAAGGAATATTCCTCATAGACTACTTGGACAAACGCAAAACCATAACTGGAGTCTATTATGCTTCATTGCTGGATCGTTTACAACATGAGTTGACTGAAAAGAGACCGAGATTGAAACGCAAAAATGTGCTCTTTCACCAGTATAATGCACCATCGCACGTATCAGCAATCGCAATGGCGAAAGTGCATGCGTTGGGCTTTGAATTGGTTCCTCATCCACCTTATTCACCAGACTTAACCCCAAGTGACTTCTTCTGTTACCAAACTTGAAAGTTTGGCTTGGTGATAAGAAATTTTTATCAAAGGAAGAAGTGATAGTCACCGTCAACGAGTATTTTGCAAACCTTGATGGACGGGATGAAAAAGCTGGAACATCGCTGGACCAAGTGTATAGCCATCAATGGAGATTATGTCGAGAAATAAGGTGAGATGTTCACGAAAAAATAAATGATTCTTGGATTTTTACCATACTTATCAAACGACCCTTGTAGTAACCTAAAAAAAAAGGTTATCAATGAATCCTTAGCAAAATATACGAACGTATTAACTATTTATTGATTGAAACATTAAATGTGCAGTTGGGCATGTTAACATTAAAAAGCTATTTAATTCTGTTTATTTCTTCAGTACATATTGAGTTAGAACCCGGATTTTCACATGAATTATACAAATTATTAGATCTATCTGAGACAACACTAGTAGATGCTTCATGAGTTGGATCATTTCGTTCGACTTCGCTGGTAAGAGTGATACATATGCTATATCCGTTGTTTCTTGCATAGCTTTACTGCTTTATAATAACAATCAAAAATGGAAGGACTCTATTCGGTTAAATAAACAAATAACCTAACAACCAAGACATGTGCTACTTCAATTAATTCATTAACAAATGAGTGGATAAGAAGGCTTTGTCCATATAACTTAGATGTAGCTTTTCATTTGTTCACTTTTCAACTCATTATTTGTTCTTCATGTCCAATAAAATACGGAAAAGCAATTTTGATTTATTATTGCTTAATACGCTTTTTTCAAGTACTGCAAACAGTAATTGGCTAACCACGAACTGTAAGTTATACTGTAAGTTTCTCGACTCTGTGGGCCTCTTATTCCCAATATGCATTCTTGACTTGATAAAATACCTACATTTCTTAATACGCAATATACTATTTGCATTCTTATCATGTAGCTAATAACTTCTAAGTGAATCCCATTCAGGAGACCACGGCATCGAACCCCGTCGACTGTGTACTGCTGTCTTTACGTTTACTGTTTACCCTTTCCTGTCATCCTTTCTTCCCGAGGGGTGTTAGCGTACAAACGGTCTGTGTAGGTCTGGTTTACGAAATGCATACCTCCGCAACGTGTGAAAGTCTCATTCGGAAGGTCCCAAAGGTTTTTCGTGTTGTTCCGGTACGGTAGGCGAATTCTGAGGTTCTTCCTCCTCCTGTCCCATTTCCTTCACTGTCATCTGTTTCAGGTTTTTAGAATCACGTGCGAGTTTTCAGTGGATTGCAGCTGATGCAGGCTTTGTGGAGGTTTCTTCCTAGAGAGGAGCTGCTTTCAAGTGGTTCCGCCGGGAGTTAGTATCTTGTGGCCCAGCGCCATCGGATGCATTCAACTGGAAACGTTAGGGACTCCGTTCATGCTTGCATCCGAATATCATCGTCCTTCGGGGCCTCTCTCCTCACTGCTCGCTCGTAGCTGTAACGGTAGAAGCAAAACGAAATCTTGCTGGTTACTATTAAAATAATATTGTCATTTAAAACAGTTCAGTGTCTTACAATGACATCTATTCTTCATAAAATATCTTAACGATATATGTATATATATTCTGGCTACTTCAACCGAGATAAATATTACTCATTACTATTTTTTTTGTAGGTACAAGCAAATATGGGAATACAGTAAACCATAAAGACAGTCAGAACTTTTCAAGTTGCTCGCTAAGTGATGACTTTGAAATATCGTTGTCTTTGCATAACCAAGAGATAAAAAAATACGAATGATATTTCATTTGGGAAAAATATAGATATACGAGCCAGTAGAAAATAGGTAATGTACTTGTGTGCTTTAACCAGACTGACATTTTTTCCATAGTAAGAATTTTGTCTCTTGTGATTTACATTCAGGATGAAGAGAACTTCAAAGACTGTTCTCCAAAATTTCCAAATTAATTTGATTTCTTGTGAAAATATCTTAAAAATACTTGTATTTTGAGAAAATAAAAGGTTTTTCGTGTAAAGGGTAGGGAGGTATATAACCAACATTTCGTTTGGTATTTAACCAACAAAGCGGTGTTTGTGCGGTTTTTTTCAGGGTTATTCGGCTTCCTCAGCCATTCATTTCACCAGCTGACCTATAACCAGCTCTACTTTCATTCATTGCACCAACATTTCATATCGTCTACTTCATTCTTATACCAGGTATCGGCTGCTCCGACTTGGATCCATAGTCCTTCTATTCCTTGATAGGCATGTGACTCCAGGGACCCACTTTCAGACCTGGGAGATGTAAAATGGATGAATTGAAATCTCATTATCAAATTTTTGTGTGCTGCTTTACCTTCTTACTTTACGTAAAAGAGAAATTAAAATTTGCCGTAAATAAATTGTAACTAATACGCTGGCTTCCTCTCAAATGAAGAATCATTCATTCATCATACTCTTCTTCCGAACTAAAGGTAATCGGCTGGAAAGTCTTTTAAAAGTAAACACTCCACACAAATATAAATGACGAATGACGGCTCGTGAAATTTTTTCCTGTGTACGTACGTGTGGAATTCGGAACTATTGTGCATAAAAGCATTAAAATGGCACCTAAATTGTCTTGTATTTTATATTACAGCCAGTAAACATAAACAAGGAAGCTTCTAGTGTAAATCTGCATTTATAGTGGGAATTAAAGTGAATACATAAAAGTCAGAAGTGATGGTTTTGCAAAATAGAAACAAATCTGAAGAAAGAGGAGTAATGGTTTTAGAGGGACCAAAGTTAGACGTGATAGAATTTGATTACTTAGGGGTTAGGATGGATAACAGCGGAGAATGAGAAGCGCAGGGCAGGAAGGTGGTAGCCAAAGGAAAGGCAGCAATGACAGCAATAAGGATATGCAAACCAAACCTCACTCTGCCAAGCAAATGGTTACAGAGAATGTATGAAACACTGGTTGAGTCAAGGATGTTGTATGCTGCAGAAATATGGAAGATGTCAAAAGTAATAAAATAGACCAGTTAGACAAACAAATTGCTAAAGAGATGTTGGGATTGACTAGATAAGCTCCATGAGAAGTAGCCTTAAGAATTAGGAAAAACCAAAATAAAAGGTATAATAATTGAAGGAGTCTTGAAATTTTTGTATAAATGCTTGTTAAAAGATGATGAAATTCTGTATGAATCAACAAAACAAAATGGGAAGCAAAAGGAGTTGATGGTCAGAGGCAGAAGAAACCGTGGAAAAAATAGGAATGTGGGATTTATGGAGACTAGAAAATAGGAATAGAGCAGGTTTTTGGAAAACAGAATCAGAATGGAGGTTATCTAAACACAAATAATATGGGGAGATAATTAGAAAATCATTAAAGTTTTATAGTTTAATAAAGAGAGAGTGGGGAATGTAAAGATATGAAGAACAACAGACAGGAGAGGGAAGGAATGGCTCGGATTAGAATAGGATCAATGTTCTTAAGGGGACTAAGAAGAAGCAGGGTAGAAATATGTGAATTATGTGGAATAACAGAAAGTACGGTTCACATTCTAACGGAGTGCAAAGACCTAGCACAACACAGACAGAAATTATGGGAGAAGAAATAGGAAAAGATGCAAGTGAGTTGGTAATCATAAAAATGGTGACGGGGGAAAATGAGGGTATAAATAGAAATATGGGGAAGTTGTTTTGGACAGCCAAAGAGAAATGGATGAGAAAAGTAAAGAATGGAAAAGAAAAAAAGCTGGGACAAGGGGAAACAAGTAACAAATTAGAGTAGATGATGCTACTCAGCAATGCTAGAAGGCCTGAGAGCCAAACAGGCCGAGCTAACAACTAGCAATTTATATAACTAGGTTAAGAAAATATTTACGCAATGTAGATAAAATATTGTAAATAGCAAGTTGTATAAATTCTATTTTATTCTAAAGTATCGTGGAAGTATCTGACAGCTATCAAATCAGATAGAGCTTTACGTCATACCATACCTTCTATATTCAACTTTCAGAAAGTTACTCTGCAAGAGCCGGTTGCATTATGGTACCAGAAAAGTTCGTACATGTGACGTTAGAAATTGTTCCAAGAATCCGCCAAGTATCTGTGACCTTGTACGATGACGTCTAATGCACCAGAAGTACAGTAAGCTAAAAGAAAACTTCATCTAGAACAATGCGTTTAATTAGTGTGAAATGCGAGTACGTGTGAGTTTTAGAACCGTCGCCAGAAGCTCGATGTAGATAAAACATATGGTTGACTTGTCATTCTCAATGGCTGGGTTTAAAGGGTAAACAAGTGCTTAAGATGTTTTATGTTGACTCTTCAAGCGCAAAGTGGATAGACAATTTAAAAGTTAGGATGTGAAATTTTATGTAGGATTATCTTAATCAAATGATGTGTATTGTATAAGAGTAATGCCATTTTAAGGATTGAAACATTTCACCTAATGAGAATTCCTTAACTATGCAATATATTTGATTTTACAAGGGGGTCTTGTCACAGTGCTGTTACAGATAAAGCCAAGTTTTTTGTCTTTATTTTTTAGTGAAAGGTTTTCTTTAAATGTATGTTCTCCAACGTAAAGTAATATCGGACGACGAATAAAATAGGCGAAATGATCCACAAATGAGCCCAAGATCCATAAAGCTTAGAGTTACCAGACACTCGTCTTTCAGGATAAGGGAAAACGTCGGAAAAAAATCTTGTACTCACCAAGGTTCGAACTCGGAACCTCGAGAACGGGAGGCAGAAGCGTTACCACTTATGCTACGGAGGCGGGCAAAGTGAAAGTTAGTCGAAAATGAGAATATCTTTGTCTCCGATTTCACTCCCATAATCAACTTTAAGAAGAAAAAATGGTGCGGCTTAAAATGATTCAGAAATAACATTTATTTCGTTGCATATATCGGTCCTTAGAAAGGACAAGAGAACTTACAACAATATGCAATATTTATGACTCAAAGTAGTTTTCCTTGAAGGCACCCATCATTGACAAAATAACAAAACGTAAATGGGCCGATTTTCTCCTCGCTACACGCAATCTTGGTTGTAGTTGTCTTTAATATTGTCTTACGCACAAATACTTGTATCCTCGATGCAGGTTAAAGTTTATTGTCCCATCCCAGGCAACTAATTGTTGAAGGGAATGAGTATAATTGAATTATGGGAACCGAAATTACCACCGCTAACATGAAAGCAGAAATCCGAACTGAAGCTATAATAGCTTGAGACTTTCAGTTCCTTATCCTAGCCATGAGATGCTGTTATCTTTGATGAGTCACAAGCTGACACAATTAGTAAAACAGATACTACATGGCAAAGCGAAAAAGCGTATCGTTAAAAATTCGCAATACAGAGATGTTTACCTCAGCTTATCGCACATACACGGTGAGTCCATGTACTCTTTCCAGATGTAATCATGTCTTCTGGACAGCAACGTGTCATACATCGGCAGGCTCGAGATAACATATATAGACACACGCAGCTTCCAATCGCTCTATTTGTGTTTCGTAACTTACTGTACGTCAACTTACTAATATTTCACTCTTCTAATCGACCAGATAAGACGCGATAAGAGACGATCACAGCGCTGGTCATCAGAAGGTCAATACGCCTCAAGATTCTGTCGACTAATAATTAAGGAAAGGTTTTGTACAGAAAGCATCTTAACGGAGACCCAGTTAAAAGACGAATTTAATGCACATTCATATCTCTGCAACCAGTTAACGTAGGGAATTATTTTTTAGTCTGGCCGCTTCAAAATAAAATGCTCTTCATGCTCTTTCTTATTGCGAAAATAAATTCTGCGGGCGCAAATAATATTCAATTACCGGCTTTACAGCGTGACTTCACAGCTTGTTTAACTATACAACATCCTAGGCATGGCAAGCATCTGATTGGATGTTCTGTTAAGCAGCACCTCCCGCCAAACGCCATTAAATTTTACGTATGCCATAATTAACCATTTCCGAGATATTCCTTGTTATCGGTTTAAAGTTAAATTTAAAATTATTATTATTATTATTTATTGTTATTTTAAAAGTGTTTGTTAAATATTCTTATAATACTTTCTATTAGTCACGGCATGGTTTTCATTTATTCCCCCTCTCTCGCCACAAAACTGGGTGCAAAGTAACGCTATTACGTTGTTTGTACCTATCTTCCTTATTAAAAGTGATCCATTCCGTGAAGTGTCACTGATAGAAATGCAATATCAATCAGAGGCAAAACTTTATCAGAGAGCTGTACAAGGAAAAATTGAACGCTGCCAAGTTGTTTGCTCTCTGGCAGTATCTAGCGGCCACTGACATACTTAGAGGTCATGAAGCTTAGCCTCTTATCTTTATTCGTTGAAAGTCTGGACGAGTACCAACAGATAGCGCACGCGTCCTTGGCGATATGCGCTTTCAAACTGCACTCTTCGTAAACCATGCCTATGTTGTATATAAGGATGACCCAGCTCGCCAGGTGCTTCCTGACCAACCCTTCCGTGCATGCTGATGTAGCGGAAATAAAGCACTTTCGGATAAAAAGGACCTATTCACCGTCGATTTTAAAGATTTTCAATACTGATAGTTGCTGCATTAGCTTCGCGTAGAAAGGACGTAAGATTGGAGACTGCACGTTATTTGCCTGCACGTGTCCCCAAAGAATGATTAGTTCTTCATAGTCATTGACTGTGCTTCCAGGAAGTGAATGAATACAACATTTTGTAGACTCTTGTCTATATTAAAACAATTGGGATAGGAGGGGAGATTTCATGTAACATGCAGCGTTAACTAACAAGGGAACTATCACTGTACTCACACCTCTACGTACCTGAAAATTGATGCTCGCTCGCTCGTGCTGGCTGGCTGTATATAGCCAGAAGGCTTTTGCTGTGTGCCCACCCGTTAAGGGTTTTACAGCAGGTAAGATTTAGTATTGAAATTCGTAGGATGAAGGTGGTGTAGGCCTTTTGGTTGGGAGTTAATTTACAGGTTGAAGGGGAGGATGCAGTACTTTGCACCCAAATCTTTATTTTGTTTAATTTTTAGTTGGGGAAAAATTTAGATGGCAAACAGCTTAGAAGAATTATGAGGAGCTCATCTTTAGCGGCTGATCGGATTAGCTCCTGGGTTATCTAGGGTGCCCGCATGCCATACGGGGGACCCGGTGCAGTCTAGATCGGCGTCTAGTGGGGTCATAATCTCCCACTGATCTAACAAGGGCGCTTCTTTGTGATGGTAAAGTTGCGTATAATTTTGAAGTCCGGTGCCTAATTTCATCCTCCACGTATGGAAGACCCGATGCTTCGTGGAGCAACCTGGTATAGGGAAATAACGTCCCATAGAATATATAGACCGTAGTCCTCTATTCTGTGCAAGTTGAAGCCATGCTCTCCTGCTGTCTGCTGCCATGCCCCAGATCTCGCAGGCATATACCATCACCGGGATTACCAGCGCTCGGAAGAGATACAACTTCATGCCAACTGGTATCGAGGTCGACCCCAGCATTGGGTACAGGGAAGCGATTGCTCCCTGTACCTTCGCCGAAAGGTACCTGATGTGTCGGCGAAAAGTTAGACCTCTGTCCAAGTTTACTCCTAGGTACTGGACAGAGTTAGGTCACTCTATCCTTCGACCTCGGTAGCTGAAATTGGATCAGTCTGCGGGGTTGAAAATTGATGGTACAATGCCTTCTATATATAAACTATATACACGTAAATTCTGCTACGGAGTAAAACAGCAGCGCCCAAAACTGAAGCCTGGAAAGTGCCACTTGCGACCACTTGCCAGGAGCTGCTGATATCCCTCGTCAGCTCTTTGCCGGCGCTCCTTACGTATGCCATGTGTAGACCGCTGCCCCCCAGGGGTAAACAATCCCTGCTGTACAATGTTGTGTTATTATGCCTATATGCTCCTACGTATTCTAGACTCATTTTCGGGTACTTACAGCTATAATCAGCATCCGATTTTTGGCACACAGGCCCCACATAAGGTAGAGATGATGTCATCAAACTCTCAAGTGAATACAAATATGAGCATAGTGATATTTTCCTTGTCAAATAAATAGAAATGTTGCGTATATCTAGTCTTAAAATAAATATTTTACTACAGGTTCTGTTGTGTTTTATTTAATTTTAATTCATTGTGAGGGTTTATATAAATATTCAAAGAGATGACGCAACAAAGTGCTCCAGAGAATTCGGTCTTTTTTGGTGTAATTTACGTCCTCCAACGTTGTCATATCGCATGGTGAATGAGTTGGGTGAAATGATGCTCAAATGAGTTCAGGGTCCATGGAGCTTAAAGTTAACCGACATTCGTCTTGAAGGATAAGGGAAAACCCCGGAAAAACCTTATCCAGGTAACTCACCCTGACCGCGATTTGAACTCGGGATCTCTTGAACGTGAGGTAGACACGCTACCATGTACGCTACCGAGGCGGGCAAATTCGGTCGATGTAAGTGACTACCCCAGCTTTGGTGATCACGCAAAGGGATCACCATGCCATCAGAAAGAGAAACATTCTGTACTGTTTGCGCACCACAAGAAGGCAAGGCAGAGGTTACAACGTAATCACTAGACATCGGATCCCGTACACCTTAGCAATCAATGTACGCGCACAGGTACTGTACAAGGTCAGGCGCGACATCAACAAACGTCCGTGTCAACAAGTATACCGAGTCGCTGTGTATGTACACTCCGGTACGGTTACAAAGTGTAAGCTACGTCACAACATGCCATCCTCCTCATTGCTTTCGATGCGGTAATTACAGTGAACAACCATGTACATTCGTAAATTGTCGAATGAATTTTCTGCACCTCTTGCTGAAACATATAAAAATATTGGGAGAAAGTTCGTTCAATGTCACATAACGTTAATGGTGCATATGAGTAGTACAAATCATTTTCATATGTTTGTCCGATACTTAGTTTATTTCTTATATTACACAGCACTGAAAATCCAGTACTTTTGTGTTGAATACTGGGCAACTCATTTTTTGTTCGTTTGGTAGGTGGTGCATTCTGTATATTGTTAATTTTTGCAGACATCTCCTCGAATGCTTTTAGACAGCTCGAAATTACATTCTTCAAGCTGTTTAAGTTGTTGATAATACCTAAAACTTTTATTTATAAAATGGAGATTGTCCAATAATTGTTGTGAAAGTAATGCTATTAAAACAATATGTCAAACACCTTGCATTCCCTGGTTGACAGATCTACCTGCTTGGCGAGCAGTAGTTGTAATGAAACTAAAGCTACGTGCTGCGTACCGGACTATCCCTGCGTGTTGTCCTCGGGACTGACGTCAGCAGTTATATACTGAACTTCATATCCCTTTAAAGGTGTACGGGATCCGATGTCTGGTAATCACTTTTGCTGTGTTCATGCTCGCCGTCCGCATATGATAAGGATGCTAGGTTCATATGAAGTACACATGGTTGTCACATAACTCACCCATGTATAATACCTATCACTGTAGTTACTAAAACGAGCATTAGATCTGGCAGCATGGGTGGCTCATGTGCACTCTCATACAATCGTTTCGTAGTAAACAGATCCACTACCAGATCAGATAAACAGTTCAAACCCCTCTTCGTCTTCAGGCCCCGCTTGCCTCCTTGTGGTGGACAAACAGTAACTACCGCTTTATATTACTCGGAAAAAATAGCTTGAGCTTTATTTATGAGTGGCAGTACGAGGAACTACGCGTGAGTACTGTGTTAGAAAATATCGATTTGTTCCTGAGTTACATTTTTTGTTTTTTTTTTGGCTTGTAACCTTTGACCATGCGTTTCAAGTATGCTATTAGTTTGTAATATCTATTGATGTTTACCCTGAGACAGAGATTTATTATTGAAAAGTTGAAGATAGCCCTACTTTGGTCTTTTTATCAAAGTATGCTAATATATTTTTCGTATAATTACTTTGTATGTCTTTTAAATTGCACCATTGTAGGAATTATTGTATGCTATGTCGTATTGCTTTCTTGTTTTACTTGGTAATAATTGTAATTTTTTTTCAGTCTGGCTCTACCCTTTCATAGTGCGTCCTACACACGGCTAGTGTGAAAGAACAATTAATTTCCATTAATTGTACCTAATAGTGGTCCCAACTATAAAGCCCGGGCCTTAAAGTACTTACAGCATAGTAAGTCGCCATTAAGGTAGTTGTCTCATGTGTTTATGAGAACTCCTAGTGGTTTACCGGGAGAAACACGAGTCAGTTGGAGAATTTAATGTCATGTTGGCACGTTGGCCATAGTAGCTCAAATGGTTAGAGAGGCTGGACTGAAACCAGAATATCCGTGGTTGAAATCCCAGCTATGGCATTGAATTTTTCAGTCTGGCTCTACCCTTTCATAGTACGCCATACACACGGCTAGTGTGAAAGAACAATTAATTTCCATTAATTGTATCTAAAGTGGTCCGAACTATAAAGCCCGGGCCTTAAAGTACTTACAGCATAGTAAGTCGCTTTAAGGTAGTTGTCGCATGTGTTTATGAGAACTCCTAGTGCTTTACCGGGAGAAACACGAGTCAGTTGGAGAATTTAATGTCATGTAGGCACGTTGGCCATAGTAGCTCAAATGGTTATAGCGGCTGGACGGAAACCAGAAGATCCGTGGTTCAAATCCCGGCTATGGCATTGAATTTTTCAGTCTGGCTCTACCCTTTCATAGTGCGTGCTGCTCACGGCTAGTGTGAAAGAACAATTAATTTCCCTTAATTGTACCTAATAGTGGTCCGAACTATAAAGCCCGGTCCTTAGAGTACTTACAGCATAGTAGTTGTCTGATGTGTTTAGGAGAATTCCTAGTGGTTTACCGGGAGAAACACGAGTCAGTTGGAGAATTTAATGTCATGTAGGCACGTTGGCCATAGTAGCTCAAATGGTTAGAGCGGCTGGACGGAGACCAGAAGATCCGTGGTTCAAATCCCGGCTATGGCATTGAATTTTTCACTATGGCTCTACCCTTTCATAGCGCGTCCTCTATGGCATTGAACTTTTCAGTCTGGCTCTACCCTTTCATAGTGCGTCCTACACACGGCTAGTATGAAAGAACAATTAATTTCCAGTAATTGTAATGTTGCTCTGCTCGCTGTTTATAAAATATGTTCTGGCTCTGCCCTCTCAGCACCTTCCATGTTGACATTCGTATCCTTTTCCATTTTACAGATCGATACCGTAGCCTGCGATCGATATGAAAACGGCCTACCTGATTGAGCCATTAGTTACATTGTACCGGAAACCAAAGTTGCCTACATTGAAGTATTAACACTGTTTTAACACTGCGTGGCTGAATTATTTTCTTTTAACGCTACACAGAGATGTCCAAAGCAGGTTTTTAACGCCATCTATCGAAAAAATAATTACTGGGCCCTTTTTCTTATAAACGGAAAAATGTCGGCTGTCCGTCTCTGTAACGTAGTTTAATGGCAGTATGTGTTGCGTCAGAATTTGCGTTATGAAAATATTTCTTCCTGGTGTTTAGTGACATTGTTGGTGTACCCTTCCTTTCTGGAGAGTATCCAGGTTGAGAGTGGCTAAGACTTTCTTTTTAAGGAACAGAGATAATTTTAGCAAGTTTTGGGAATGGGAGGGGTTCCGCATTAGTACCCCCAAACGTACTGCTAGGGAAGGGCAGTAGCTAATAAAGGCTAGCACGCATCAGGAAACTTGTCTATTTGGTATTGTTAGGGGCTCCGAAATTGCACATCATCCTCATCTTATCTCACCTTCCTTTCAAGGATCACGTTGTGGTCACAAAAGGCTTACTATGGCTAATGTACGGAGCTGTGCTGCTGTTACTGCAGACCCCTTTGTCTAACTTCCATTCCAAGAACGTGTTGTTATATAGAATATTTGTTTGGTCTGTTGGCTGTCCCGATCACCCAATTAATTTGTATCTGTCGGGAACCTAAAGATAAAGTTAATGCAACAAATATCCATGTATTCCATGAATAAGACAGTAGCGTTCGTTTTTTATGTTTTGGCTGCAGACATTCTGGTGCTCAGTAAGGTGCACAGCAGGTCCAGGCTGAAGGTCGTGAAAGCGTTTTGTAAAGAAAGGTAACTTTATCATACTTATATGATTACACATCATCTTGATAACAAACAGCGTGCCAATCCGCGATACTGCACACACAGATTCGCATCTCTATGTCGTGGCTAGACGGCCTCTCAGGCCCGATTTCACCAACAGATGTAAAAATCGGTGTTAACAAATGTAACGTAACAATTGTCAGAGCGCCAACACTACTGTTAAATTTCTTGCATTTCACCAACCTTTTTCTGAAAATGTTAACAAACACGTGTTAACACCAAGAGACTTGTAAATATTACAGCTATAGAAGGCTATGGATGAGTAGTAGTATTTTCTGAAAGTACAGCGTTGCACTTTTGTGTTCATTTTCGTCCGCACACAGCTGAAAAAATGGCGGGTGAACAAAATCGTAAACAAAAGTCGTGAGACAAATGTCTCAACGATGAAGAAAGAATTTTTAATTGAATTGGTGACGAAGTATAAGGATATCGTGGAAAATAAGAGGACGGATGCGGTGAATATAAAAGAGAAAGATGTTACGTGGGAAAACATTGGAAACGAATTTAATTCAAATGCATGTGTCACTACTACAAGCCCCAAACAACTTCGTCAGTATTACGTAAATTTAAAACGAGGTGCGAAGGAAAAGTGACTTAAACGTTTCAAGACGGGAGGGGGACAGTGTATTATCCACATAATTCAGTGAATTATAAAATCGCAAGGTTATTAATACTTGAAACAAAGGCGAGATCGCCATATTCCTTTCGATGCATGTTCTAACCTCTCTTGTATTTCCGCAGTAACCTTCAAAACAACTTGTTTCGACAGTCTATACCTCTGTAGAAAATTTTCTGCTGATAACTCCTCAAAATAATTTCTGCTCATAGGCCGTACACTATTACGAATGCCATTTAGACGGTCTTAAATATAGCAAATCGACATCAACAGCTGAGTTTATGCCCGCCATCTTGACTATTTACAATTGTTAAGGACTTAACAACAGAAAGATGGCTTGTTAGTTTAACAAGAGATTTAACACGAGTGTTAAGCTAACACTTGTTGGTGAAATACAATTTTTGTTTTAACTGTTGCTAAACTCCTGTTAAGTCTTAACATCTGTTGGTGAAATCGGGCATCAGTTACGTAATTTAAGAGAAGCTCAGTTTAATAATTATAGCAGAAATAAATTGTTTTTCTTTTACACCTCCTCGCTAGAGTGGAATCTCATGGACCGCCTAAGAACCCCGACACACAGTTTTGGAAGCACTGATACGCAGGAACAAAGCCTATTCTTAGAATAACCGCAAGGAAGTGGGTGAGATATGCAGCGGATGTGGGAAAAGCATCCGTACTGCGTGTAGCGTCATTGTATCTGTGTGTAGTTCAGTAGACATATATGGCTCTAGCTAGTATGCTGCAGAATTAAATGCCACTTCAAATATCAGAAACCAAATTTCGTGTGATATAATTGCTGACGTCTTTTGTTATAATTTTGTGATTCCTGTCATTTCTGAAAAATTTTTCCCCTCGGTTATACTTTGATGCGGACACAGATATCAGTCCTCGTACATTCACTAGGCAGACCGTTTTAAAAATTAGCCATATGGAGTTCATTGTATCGGTTCTTCATAGGGATGGGTCCATATCAGTCTTTCTCGATAGTCGATGCCGATAGATGATATTTTCCATGGTACCCGATACTTCGATACTCGATGCGGCATTTATACTTCTAATTTCAATGCCAAATGAAATATTGGGAGAACTGTGTAGTATCAATGAAACTAATTGGAGGCACATATTTAATGGAACAAAATTTAAAACCATCCGTATACTTATTTTTAAATTCTACATTAGACATTTAAAAGCAAAAGGCGTTTTTAAACAGTCGACTTTTATAAGTTTCTGTTCAAAAATACCAGCATTTTCACTCTTTCAGAGTCAAGTCTACTATTTCTGTCACCATGAGACCTGTTGCAGGTGGGATACATAAAATGGTTTAGTTCTGGAAATTTTGATTTTGTTTTTCCAGTACACTACCGAGCGGGATGGCTCAGGCGGCTTCGTCTGTAGCCCGCATTCGGGAGGCTCGGGTTCCATTCCCGTGGCCGATCTACGTGACCCATGGGTTTTTTCGCGGTTTTCCCGGGTCGTTAGGCGAATGCTGGGTAAGTTAACTACATCTCTCGAATTTACTGTCCCTCCATTTTATCTTCATTACCATTTCACATCATCTCTCATCTGGGGGTCTCTTTCAGGGTAGAAGTGTCGGCGGGTGTCTCGGCGGTGCATGACAGGAAGATATGCTCTGAGGAAAATTACTTCCTCCTCCGGTAGGACGGTTGCCGGTCTCCGCTCCTCTGCTGGGACCATTTCGGAACCGCCAGCCAGGGACCTTTGGGGCTCGGAACGCCTGCCTGGGACCTTTGGGGCTCGGCTGCTGGGCTCCTTGCAGTCCCGCAGTATGGGAGCGTGGGAACTTCCTCTTGAGCTGCCGTGGTGCGGGCGCCTTAGCACTCGTGGTACCTCTGACGTTACGAGAGGAACCTCGGGCCGAACATTCGAGCCCCTCCCGAAGGGGAGTTGTTCGGATTGGGTTGGACTCAAAGCGGCAGTGTGTTCCCGACACCCACGGGAGATCGGGTACCTCCGGGTTGGCCTCGGCCGCCCAGAGGGAATAGAGGGCTGCCTAAGAAGTCCCGGGTACTAGTCTACATAGCTACATTTTTTTTGTAATTTTACGTCCTCCAACGTTGTCATATAGGACGATGAATGGAATGGGTGAAATGATGCTCAAACGAGTCCGAGGTCCATAGAGCTTAGAGTTACACGACATTCGTCTTTCTGGATAAGGGAAAACCCCGGAAAATACTTATCCAGGTAACTCACCTGCAAAGCTAGTAGAAGGTGTGCTAGATCTTCAGGCGGCCCCACCGAAGTTTTCGTAGTCTTCCCTGCGGGGTTGACGTGTGTAAGCGGCGTATCGACTTCCATCCCGTCTTGACGTTGTTGTCGATGGGGGCTTTTTAAAGTAATATGGTATTTCTCTATGGAAAGAGCTCCGGAGTTAACATCGCACCCGGGTAGAAGGAGGCCGAGTTCTTCGGACTTTAGTGTAAATCCTCTGTGCATATCTGTCCGTTGTCCTGGCCTGTCGGGGGAGGTCTATCCAAGTAAACTGTGGGAGCCCTGCCCTCTGTACTGTAGTGGCTCCTTGGGTACGCCGCTCTCTGTCTCATTCGCTTCATCCTTCCTCCCATGGTGGCCTACTACCGAATCCCCTCCATAATGAAATCCTATATCCTAATCCAGTGAACTAGAAAGATGAGATGGCAAATAGTCGTTGAGGTATGCAGTGATTTCTTCGTAGGAAATGCTAACTGGCCCTGAATCTGACACACGATTATTTTCTTGCATTATGTTACTGTACAGGTACCACATTCCTGACAATTTTTCATCTTTGCAATGTTCTACCTGCGGTAATAATATTTTATGATTTAAAGAAATAAAATAACAATTGCAGAATCACCACCGAAGTATCGAAAAAGTATGTAGTTTTCGCAAGTATCGAGGACCCATTCCTAGTTTTTCAGTAAATCGTTACAATGTATAGCTATTAAAAATCTAAACATTAATTATGTTTAATTATTCGAAATTAATAAATAAATGAACGGGATACAAGCGTACTGTTCTTTTTTTATTTATTCTTTTAAAGTTTGTTGGCGGATAAAGCAACCTGCGGGCCGTAGTTTGACAAACCTTGCTATAACGCATTCGTGAATGAAGTATCTGTAAGACGGACGTAAGCAGTAAACTCACAGTATAGAGGGCGTTTTGTAAATAAGGCATCAAACTAAAAAAAAAAAACCGCACATTTTACACTCACACTTAAAGATATGCTGACGTTCATCGTAATATACTGTTTTGGAAGGATTACTTCAACCTGTTCCCCAATCTGAACCTTGTTGTATACAATATGACGTCATAAAACTTGTCAACGCTCGCATTAGTGTGGAGTTGCGACAAGCCAGTGCCGGGCGCACGTGAGCAGGAAAGAGACAGTGGCGTGCAAAGCTGGACGCTTGCCGAGAGAGAGAAATATAGAGACAGAGAGATGTCTGGATAGTTCCATGTTTCTCTCGCCGCCTCGATTTTTCTCGGGAGGTCTTCTGCATTCTAGAACAATGACTGGGATGTATAAATAAGCGACAAAGTGTGAGAAGAGTCAGTTGCAGTTGTGCGGTGATGTGAGTTGTATGATAAGCCGCAGTGGAATCTTCCATTTTTTTACGTGTGGTGGGGGAACGAGACGACCTTGAAGACTCCCGTTTGTCAATGTTACATCTTTTTGCTGCTGCCAGGGTTGTACAAAGCGTCTTTTTACTGCAACAAAGAGTGTTTTAAATTTCTGCAAACAAGACTTTTGATTTTACTAACCCCGAAGTCACAATATGTATATAAGACTTGAAGCTTTCACGGTGAGCATTACTAATCAAGGCTTTTCTTCTTCCTGAAGAAGGCCATGGAGTTTACAGTGGCTGAAAGCTCAACGTTTATTAATTTGACACGGCTGATCACCTGCGAAGCTTTGATTAATATGTATATAAATTATTTTTCCTTTCTTTCATAAATATTTATTTTCTTCAGATGCATTCAAACCTTTATTTGTTTCTTAGAAGATTTGCTTCATATGGGAACAGTCTTGTCTTTGAATTTATATTACATTTTGTACAAATACATTTCTTGCTTATATTTTTCTGAAATAAAATAAAATTGAAAGAACTGAAAATCTGATGTTCATACGTGTTGATGACGTAATAACTATGCAACCTGATATTGCAATGCATTTCACAGCCAATCTTGCGTAGAGCAGAAATATTTTGAACATCACTAACAGGACAAATATAAAAGTAATACAAAAGAACTTAAGTAATAATTTCGATGTGGTCATACATTTCTAAAGCAAATTTTAGCTATTGGTACATATGCGAAACACATGAAAAGCCCTGTATATTCAACATAACGGGAGACGTTATATGAGTTAAAAGGAAATAGAGCGTCTGTCGGAACAACATAGCATTATGTGTGATTCGAGTAATTCCGAACATTGAAAGTATTTATTTAAAGGAACCAAGACGATTGTATTATCTGTCGGGAGCATTTAATATCAGACCTATGGCCCTATGGGCTTAATAGGGAATATGGTGCTGCGTAGATCAACAGGGTTCATACACAGTAGGCCATGGGTTAATGCAGGTCATGGGAAGTCACAAAAATCAATAAGGCACTCAGCTGATCTCCACGCATGCCTTGTTTCTTAGTTTAAGCTCGGACGATGAGTGATGCGTGTAACTCGGAAGTTGACAATAAACTGACGAATTATTATTCAGAGATAATTTTTAAGTTGAGGGCTACCTTAAATGATATTTAGTTATAGTGTTGGTAAAAGTTAAAGGCATGTGGAGGCGGGTAGTACCGCAGACTGCAGCCAATCCTAAGCTTGCCCCGCCTAGCAGCGCTGCCGACTGTGGTACACGCATCTCATGCACCAGAACTGAGAACATAATATTTGAATATCACAGATGCCAATCTTATAATAAGAAAGAATGTTATTTCCTGATCATGAGTGTACAAAAATCCTGTCTCTACAATACTTAGAACACAAGTGATGCCCATTTTATCTTTCACATGGTTATGGCTAAATGTTACGGATAAATATTTGAATATTACAGATGCCAATCTTATAATAAGAAAGAATGTTGATACAAATAAATAAAATGGGTGGCGCACAGTTCCACATTGGCGGGACAGTTTGAAGCAATAGTGGTTAGCGCAGGGTAAAGCAATGCGATTTCTCCCAGGGTAGGCGTGGGTATGTATAAGAAGGATGGTTTTAATGACACTGGAATGCCCGTTTCAAACTGATTTAATGACTGCTTCTTTTTATTATTACATTAAACTCGAAGTTGCCGACCAAGGGTTACCAATATCACTGTTTAGAGTTACTATATGTGAAATGCTTATTACTCGATCAAACTTATTTCTTTTATCACGTACATATGAACCGACAAATATCTTCTCTCATCACTTCTGGTCTGCCCTCAACCAAGACAGAGGCGATGACTTTGTTAATCGGCTCCAAGCCACGAACTGAGTGTCCTCCAAAGCTGCGCGTGGGTGTGTAACTTTCAGTTCTGGAAGCCCTCTTTTCACACAAAGATTCCCTTTGTAACTATTTTGTCCATTGTGATTATAGTCTCGCTCATGTCATTAAGGGTCCGAAGAATGTCCTTTTCAAACAAAGTCAAGTGCTATTCATTCAGGATTCTTACTAAGAAAACCCTTTTTCTCCCGTGTCTTCTGTTAAACAACTCAACCAACTGCACCTGTTCGTGTCGTAACAAATATGCAATACTCCTTTGAAATCCATCACGATTCTTTACTCATTGCAGTCCTTTAATTCCGCTATCAGTGTTATTTTCATATCTTGACCGTACAAAAATTCTGTCTCTACGATACTTATAACGCGAGCGATGCACGTTTTATCTTCATATGGTTATGGTTACACCCAACATCCATCCATTCAACACAGATAAGCCTGAAAAATAACACCATTCTTTCCTCATAACATTTATTCCAAGCATAAATAAATAATGCACCTACTATTAAAACAGAAGTGATGTATTTTGAAACCGAGCTAATTTTCAGTTTGTTTTCAGAATAGATGTGTCGTTTTGTTAAAATGGATGGCATCGTTAAGTCGTGTGTTGAACTAGAGCTGAAATATTGTTAATATTACATTAAATTATTATTATTATTATTATTATTATTATTATTATTATTATTATTATTATTATTATTATTATTATTATTATTATTATTATTATTATTATTATTATTATTATTATTATTATTATTATTATTATTATTATTATTATTATTATTATTATTATTATTATTATTATTATTATTATTATTATTATTATTATTATTATTATTATTATTATTATTATTATTATTATTATTATTATTATTATTATTATTATTATTATTATTATTATTATTATTATTATTATTATTATTATTATTATTATTATTATTATTATTATTATTATTATTATTATTATTATTATTATTATTATTATTATTATTATTATTATTATTATTATTATTATTATTATTATTATTATTATTATTATTATTATTATTATTATTATTATTATTATTATTATTATTATTATTATTATTATTATTATTATTATTATTATTATTATTATTATTATTATACATATCTTTCTTACCAGTGTTGTGTTCCGAGCCCATGAACATGTCTCTCGAAGCTGAGACAAGTGAGTTTTCGATCAACAAACGTGGTTATTCATTCTCAGGGTAGAAAAATTATGTTTAATATGAACAAGTTAAGTTTTTACGAAAGATCTCCAATCCTGGATATAGGGCAAATGTAGATTTTTCAAAATCCCAGCAATTAACTTTGTAACCATATAGTGTAGGTAGTGTCAGGAATTTGTAGTGTAGCACCTTCATCCTTAGATAAAGGGAGCGTACCAGTGTTTCAATCTCCGAAAAAGATCCATGAAGTCTGAAAGCGAGTTAGTTACTGGATTGGAAAAAGTGCTTACTGTGTCAAGGTAAATCTTAATATGTTAGTAATATTTAATGTGTTGTTTAGTTACGGAAAGAATAGCCAAAACCTTTGCTGGCGGGTCAAACTGCTCTTATGTACACGGAACCTCTGCAGGTACACGTACTACGCTTGGCAACAGCGCTCCGCTTGAGCATTGGCCAGCGTTCATATACCTTTAACTTTTGTGAGAGGTATAGCCTTCGTTTCTTCTCAGAAAGTAATAAACATAATAGTAGCCGGACTTCCCAGTATTCTTAATGGGCGGGTTCTCCACTGCTGGTCGGCGTATGATTGGTTGGAGAGATAAACCCTGAGCGAGAGAGAGGGGCAGGTTCCCTTATTCGTAATGCTAATCAGAATTTGAGCAGAAGCGTCCAGTTTTACCCTTTTTCATCCAAGTATAGAAGTGATCTTTTGCGACTACACGAAGAAGTTTGGTCACCGCCCTCTTATTCCCACTGCGGGTTCAAAAAAACTTAATTGTGCCAGTTACCAACAGCCTGCCAATCCGAATTCTACATGAACTTTTGCCGCCACTGCTTCCTCTTTCACTCAGCTCTCGAACCCCTCGAGCTCTCAATGGACAACGCAAACCAATACGCCACAGTCCCTCATCGCAGTCCCTATGACCGCCAACCAAATACAAAGCAATGAGCTCTTCGACTTTTTTTTTTGGTATGTTACGTCCTCCAACGTTAAGTCATATCGGACGATGAATGGAATGGGTGAAATGATGCTCAAATGAGTCCGGGGTCCATAGAGCTTTGAGTTTCCCGACATTCGTCTTATAGGATAAGGGAAAACCGCGGAAAAACCCTTATCCAACTAACTCACCCTGATAGAGATTCGAGCTCTGCGCTCAAGCCGATAGTTACAACGGCAACATGAATAATTAAATATTTGATTAGCCTAAGAGTTTTAAATTGATTAAAGCTGCAACGTTGTAGCACAACTAATTTATATCGAGCGATACAGTTTCTAATACGTTGCTAATTAAACACACTACACTGCTTAATAATGCACATTTTTGTAACGGAATAAGGAACATAAAATGTAATTTAAGTAAAATAAAACATATGTTACGGATCAAGACAAAAAATGCGTTACTTATGTTGCATTTCTTGAAAGATTTAACAATTTTATCATCCGCTCTAGATATTGACTGCTTGATCCACTGACACACTTGACTATAGGTCGTCTTAAAGCACCATTTGGTATGAGTTCGTGTTGGATTTCATGATAATGTATTTGTTAAATTCTCTCTTATACCCTTTAAAGGGTTTCTTTATCAAGACGTCTGTCCATCACCGCTGTGTGCCACAAAAGCAATGATATGAAACCACTCCACCTAACGATCAGAAAGAACTACGAAAAAGAAACGCGTTCAGGAACTGGAAATCTTGTACGTTGCTGCCTAAAAGAACATTGAATAAGTAAGGTTTTACGAGATAGAGTCTAAGTATGTAAGGAAACCAAACATTGCATTGCTCACTTCGTTCGGGCGCAAACGAGTCCTGTGATGGTAAATAATACCTACCTCCTTTATAGCTGAGAAGACCTAATTTAAGACGCACTGCCGATAAATAGAAGACGCCAGTTATGGATATCAAAGGAGGAGCATAAGCCACCGAAAGTAGGAGAACCACAGCAGAGCCAGAGGAGGTATATGGAGAGAATCAGAGCAGCCAGAGACAAATGACCATATAGAAGAGGAAAGAGGACAACTCGGATACCTGTAACTGACGAACCAGCTATATCTACTGACGTCAGTCCCTTTAGGAGATGGATACCAGTAGAAAGAGGCTTGGGATACCAGTTACAGGAGAGGAAATTTAAAATTGTATGAAGCAGACTTTCGTACTTTGTTATAGTAATTAAAGCTGTAATAGAAACATAAATTTGAATTATATTATTGGACGAGAAATTAAGTGTAAGAAAGGATGTCTTTAAGTAGATTAGATTAGTAGATTTTAACATTATTGCAATCCAGCAACTGTAAGCTTAGTTAATTCGTTAAGGTAGCAAGTAGATTATATCTGCAAAATTTGTAAACTATTTTACACAATAAAATTTAAAAATTAATAAATATAAAAATAGTTTGTATAATAAGGCCTGGTATATATTCAAGAAACCGGTTTATTAGATATGCGGATTTTGTTTTATTTATTTTTATTTTATCACATAAATTGTTTCAGTCTTGTTTTTAATTTACATTGATAGTGTGACGAACATTGTTGCGGCCGACGCGCACAAAGGGACAGATAGTGCAGCGCGGAGATAAAAAGCTTGCCGAAACAGATAAAGATAAACTGGAAGGTTTGGTTTCCTGTTTTTTTACAGAACATTCGATTAATTTCTAGAACGATGAGTAGAGCTATAAAAAGGAAGCCGCGACTTGCCAGAGACAGTCATAATTGGACTCGTGTGCGTGCAGCTAGTGGAGGTGACTCATCATTGGCAGAGAATGTTACCTCCTCTTACTCCTCATCCCACTCCTGATACAACCTGGCTGCGTTCTGCATCCTTTCATGGCACAGCAGGGTCCATGCTATCCTCAGAGTGCGCACCGGCCGCAACAATGCTCGCGACACTGCTCCCTCCTCAAGGCCGGTCGTCCCCAACAGCATCATCGTAGCGGGCCAGACAATCCAGGTGTACCACAATCGCGACAATAGTTATAATTAAATCATAGAAGGAAAAATTTGGCACAGGTTTCCCATTTTAAATACTTGTGCTAAGATATAAATGTAGACAGAGATAACGACGTGGACTATAAAATTAGTAAATTACAACAAATTTACGGGACAAAACAGTAAATTCTACAAAATAAGTCCAGAAAGGAAACAAAATTGCAATTTTATAAGACGATGCGATTCCAGTTTTACTATATGGAAGTGAGTCTTGGATCCTCAGGGTTTTATTAGGAATGCAGATATACGTGATGAACTAAAAATATTTGATTTAAAGGAGAAAATGAAAGAAAATATAACTAATCGGAACAAACATATGAACGAGGATAGAATACTACAAATCTCAAGGATGAAAGGATGTTGGTCGCTCAAGGAAGAGATGGGAATGATGAATGAGGACCGAACAGTGCATGAGTTTAATCCCTGTATTGCAGAACAAGAAGATATAATTTAAAATGTCATGATGAACAAAATATACATATAACCAGTACACTATCTCACAATCAGAACTGTTCGAAAATTCCAAAATTCGGATATCACTACACCAATTTCGATAATCGAATTTAAAAGACTAATCGAACACAAATCTCTTGAACATATGAACTTTCTTTATATTCAAATGCTTCAGCTATGTTATAAAATTATTTTTTTCCCTTATTGTTAGTATTACAGCGCTCATGATGATGGGCACTTGAAATGTTCATTGAAAAAGTTAGAGAGATTCTAGATAGTTGAGTAGTTGGATACATTCAGATTACTCAGGAATTATGTTGGTGCTAAAGAGAAGCTAACTTTGAATTACTGTAAAGAACTTGGGACACAATGAACTTTTAGACTATGGTGTCTCATTCTATAGTAAACACTAACCATATCTTCACGTTTACCATCCATCAATATGGCGAGTACAAAACAATTTACTCCATTTTTCAACAAAGATCCACTGCAGCGTATCCTTCATCATTGATTGCGTTATTCTTGTGTTCTTAGAGCAATCTCTGTTAACAGGCTCTTCAGGTACATAATGAGTTTTGTAGACTGTTCAGGATACTTCTGCCCAATGTGGCCAGGTCTGAAGTTCTTCAAAGAAGCGGTCTCCAGGACTGCTTGTTCTGGACACTTGTCTATGGCCCAACAGCTTGTAATCTTGTGCTACTCGACCTATTGCCACACCAAGCTCTATTAGCCTCTTGGCAGCAGACATCTGCGCTGGTGTAGGAAGGTGAGTATGGAACGATCCGATAAAGGCGATGCCTATGCTCTGGTTTATGTAGCCGTAGGCAAAGCCGCCTGGACTATCCCAACCACGATCCTCGTAAACAAGGTTGTCTCCACCGACGAGGAAGTTGTAGCCGTAGCCGATGTCCCACCATCCGATGCTGTCCATGTGGAACGTTTGTATCTGACGAACCATCTCGACACATTCGTTAGGCATACTGCAGTTTTCCGTGCCGGTGTGGCTGATGATGACGTAGGGTACAGGATGGTGGAGGGGATTGACGGGGTGAATAGCAGGCGACGTCAACCATTCTTTTCTTCTGATAATCCTTGGACCTCCCTCGCTCTTACTGTATCCACTTCCGGTTGCTGCAACAACACAATTTAATTGAAAATTTAAAAACCTGGTGTGTTACACCTACATGGCCCTCTACTCACTAACACAAGTTATACGTCTATCTACTTCTCGTTAATCCATAACGCGTTTATAGATGTGCTTTTGTTACATACTTCGTTACTGCTATAAAGGGAATGGGAGAATACTGTAAGCGATAGCCAACAGTTTAAGAGCTGGTCGCTTTGTGATGGCATTGAAATGCCGTTTTCATCACTTGACCAAGAAAGAAAAAAATGACTTCTCATTTGAGAATAGTTTAAAGTAAAGATAGACACTACATAGAGGCAGAACACCGCACGTAGGGTCTTTGTGCATCTTTCGTGATTGCTGGGAGGGCAGAAGTAAGAAGGACGACCAATTCCGGATGGCTACAGGCGCAAGCATGACTAGAGTCCTTAACGTTTCCATTTCGAATAAAACCAATGCCGGTCGAGCACAACCGCCAACACCTAAACCCTAGTGATCCCCCTGGTGGACCGTGCGGGATGGCTCAAGCGGTTTCTGTGGTCCACATTCGGGAGGTCCAGGTACCGGGTTCCTGTCCCTCTACTTCATCTCCATTATCAGTTTACATCATCACTCAACTGGTGTTCTCCTTCAGGATAGAAATGTCATCGGGAGCCTGGGAGAGAATTGAATCCCATGACTTTGTTAGCCAACGCAGTCTTATTCATGTTCCCCTAGTTACCGCAGTTCTATACATACAATAATGACCTGGTTTTGTACATTACTACATCCTACATCCTATCATCCTCTTTCTACATCCAACTATCGACTAGAAAATCAATGCAAATAACAATCGTACAAATTTTGAGTATAAAACTATTTTTTTCAGAGTAGATAAAACATTAAACGATATAAGAGGGTGGTCTGAAAAGTTTCCGACCTCAACTTCAAGATGGCAGCACTCGTAAATAAACTCTAGTGAATTTCGTTGTTCATCTGTTGACAGTTACCAAAGTTTCAGCCATTTTGTACGCTCAGTTGTTATGTAACAGTCGTTTGAGTGAATTGATGTGAGTGGTTTATGAAAATGGACAAAATCGAGTATAGA
Organism: Mantis religiosa; assembly: GCA_030765055.1. Taxonomy (NCBI): domain Eukaryota; kingdom Metazoa; phylum Arthropoda; class Insecta; order Mantodea; family Mantidae; genus Mantis; species Mantis religiosa. The sequence continues at coordinate 84,147,806 of CM060959.1, forward strand.
GCTGTCATTAAATATTTGTTTTTGAAAGGCAATATGCCTACGCAAATCAAAGATGAGTTGGATTCTGTGTATGGGGACTCTGAAAAAACATGTGAAACATTGAAATTTTAAATTTAAACGTGGCCGTAAGAGCTTGGGGTCGATGAACATCTGGGACGTCCAAAAACTGTAACTACCCACGAAAACATTGTCAAAGTTTACCAAATGGTGCTAGACGACCGCCGAATTAAAGTGAGAGAGATAGCAGAGGCTATGAACATGTCAAAGGAACGTGTTTGTCACATATTACATCATCATTTAGACATTAGAAAGCTGTCCGCGCGTTGGGTGCCGCGTTTGCTCTGTTAGACCAAAAGCGTGTTCGAATGAACATTTCCAACGCTCTGTTAGCGCAGTTTGGGCACAAGAAATCCGAGTTTTGGCGCCGATTAATTACTTAAGACGAAACTTGGATACACCATTATACGCCCGAAACAAAAATACAGTCCAAAAAAGTGGACTGCAAAGGGGGAATAGGCTCCAGAATTTTTTTTTTTTTTCGTCTGGGAAAGTGATGGTGGCTCTTCTTTGGGATAGTTATGGAGTTATTTTAATTGATTACCTTCAAAAAGGAAAAACCATTACAGGAGCATACTACGGATCATTGCTTGACAAGCTGAAGGCAGAACTGGCGGAAAAATGGCCACATTTGAGGAAAAAGAAAATACTGCTTCATCAAAACAAAGCACCATCCCACATCTCAGCGGTTGCAATGGCGAAAAGCTACGAATTACGGTTTGAACTGCTTCACCATCCGCCTTATTCACCATTTCCAGCCCCAAGCGACTTCTTTTTGTTCCCTCATCTGAAAATCGCACTTGGAGGACAGAGATTTTCGTCAAATGAAGAGGCAATCACCTTCATGAACAATTATTTTGCAAAGAAAATCGCCGAGTACTATTTGGACGGGTTATAGAGATGGGAGCATCGCTTGGGTAGAGTTACAAGGAGATTATGTTGAAAAATAAAATAAAACATTTCTGAAAAGGTGTTTTATATCTTTATTAGGTGGGAAAATTTTTAGACTACCCTCGAACTATCATCAAATTACAATACTCGATCTAAGGTTCTCGTCTGACACTACTGTAATCTCGTATTGTAATTTGATACGTTACGATACTGATATGGTAAATAACTAGTAGCATCCTTACTTTGCTAAATTATCATCTTTTTACTTTTTTTTTTTTTTTTGCTACAGTTGCCGACCTTTACTTCTAAGGTCCTTTTGCCGATATATTCGCCGTCCTTAGTTTATATGGAAATGTAAACAAAACGGCAAAATGTATTACTCCGCCGGCGACTGTGATTAGATGTATATTCCCGTAGTTTTATTCCCACAAGGCAAACACGTGCGCTGTCAACGAACTTCTATGGAAAGTTTTGCTTTGCCGTTTTCGATGTTTGAGTAGCTTATGCGATAGCACTTTTACGTTAACCTTAAATGCAAAGGTCTGTGTGTGTAATATATTTTTCATTTTGTACGTTAGAAAGTGACTGATGTTTACAGCAATTATTTAAATATTTCATTTGTTTACATAACCACACCTCATTTATAAATTAAAAATTAAGGCACGGGTCTTTCTGTGGAATAATAGTGTTAAATAACTGCGTGTAGTCACTTTGGTAATGACTTGGAGGTTCTACTGGCATGCAACTGAAAAAAAAGAGATATTATACGTACCCAATTGGAATATGACAACGGACGAATTCCTTAAACTGCTTCCACTTCCGAATTTTGCTTTGACAATTCCACCGCCACAACAGTATATCTTCAAGCTCAACAATTACATATTTTTCCATTTCTGTTCACAAATTCAATTACGTCGCGAAAAATGGTGTGGAGACTCGTTTTTCGAAGCTCGGCTCTTCGGGATCATTGATTACTGCTTGAAGCACTTTTGTAATTGTTGGTGGTTTGTTTCTTTCAAAGAAGCTATGCATCTTCCGAAGAACAGCACTTTCAGTAAATTCATCACACTCAACTTCCACAACTGGCTTCTTTTTCGATGCTTTTCTGGGGTAGACAACATCGCTTCCAGTGGCATTAATACATACTTGGCGCTGAAACACTGGTATGTTCTACTGACAAATTAAATACTCCATTGATAAGGTCGGGTATTTTTCACACAACTTGAAAAACACGTTTAAATTATTTGGTTTCACCAGTTTTAACGGTTTCTTTCTGTAATGTTTAAAAATTGCTTAATGTACATATTACATATTGTAATAATGTGAAGTTGTTTATATATTTGGCATTATACTGGTCGCCAAACTAGAATGTGATTGACAGTTTGTAACCACATGGAATAACGCTCTAAATAAATGGGAGGGGATGAGTATTTCATAACGGCTGTCATGTAAACCATTAGAAGGACCAATTAGAGTAGAGACGTTTCCATGACAATGTTGGACGCTAAACCTTGGTTGCCGATATTCTAACACGTGCTTAGCATGACTTGCGGGCAAGCGAGTTACGCAAACGCTGCAGTAAATACAATACCTAGGTTTTTATTTCTCTTGCTTATAACGCTGCATAAACAGAATGCGCTCACGAGTCATGTATACAACAGTTAGAGATCCTATACTGCCAAGTTACTTTGCATTTTATTTGTGGCAATTTGCCTTGGTTTACGTGTGTGTGAGTTCGTGTATCTGTGCGTGTGTTGTGATCATTTGCAATTGTGTTTAATGAATGTTTAATTATGTCTAAATATAGTGACAAGCGAAAACCTGAACGTACTCGGGAACCAAATAAAACTATATTTGGTAAAGGTATTCCAATTAAAGGGCATACTGGGAAATAATATGCGCTGTGAGAGAATACTTCGAAGAGGAGAAATTGAAAGGGGAGTCTAGTATTCCATTCTCTAAGGTGTTTGATAGGACTTCCCGTCCTGTGGCTATCATTAAGGGCATTAAGGTTAAGATTGGGACAGAAAAGTATTTTAAAGAAGAAAGTTAGACATTGGGGTATAAATTAGAAACTCCCGGAAAAAATTATGTAAGCGGCATTTCCCCACTTCAATAAGCATCAAAATGTCACAGGTATGCCTCGTTTGTTACGATGATCTTAACATTGATGTGTTCTTGCATGTAGATCCACGACTGTAATATTGTCTTTGATTACAGTATTATAAATAATAATAATAATAATAATAATAATAATAATAATAATAATAATAATAATAATAATAATAATAATAATAATAATAATAATAATAATAATAATAATAATAATAATAATAATAATAATAATAATAATAATAATAATAATAATAATAATAATAATAATAATAATAATAATAATAATAATAATAATAATAATAATAATAATAATAATAATAATAATAATAATAATAATAATAATAATAATAATAATAATAATAATAATAATAATAATAATAATAATAATAATAATAATAATAATAATAATAATAATAATAATAATAATAATAATAATAATAATTAATAATAATAATAAAATACCCGTTGCAGTCGCAACTGAATCAGCTTTGCACGCGTAATCCTATCGCGCTCTCCATGTGGCAGCAATAAAAGGCAACGTCGCCTCTCTCTCCGTAGGAAATGTCAATCACTTTCTAGATTGGCGACCAGTATAGATCTAAGTCTTTAAAACTGATATGTAAATTATATTTTTCATACGCAGAGCTACAAGGCTATACAGGTAATGATGAAGCGAGGAGACGTATCGGAAAAAATTCGCTATACAGAGATGTTTACCTCAGCTTATCGCGCGCGCGCACGCGCGCACACACACACACTCTCACATCGAGTTCAGTGTATGTATACTCTGTTCAGATATAATCATGTCTTCTGGACAGCAACGTGTCATACATCGGCAGGCACGAGAAAACATCATATAGACACACGCAGCTTCCAATCGCTCTATTTGTGTTTCTTAACTTACTGTAAATCAGCTTACTAATATTTCATTCTAATCGATCAGATAAGACCTGGTAAGTGACGATCACAGCGCTGGTCACCTGAAAGTCAACACGCATCAATTATTAATATGTCGAGTAATACATGTGCTTTTGTTTACATCGTCTTATAAACTAAGGACGGCGCCGACATAGGCTATGCTGTTCATTCTGGTATTCTATTAGTCCCTGGATTTGTTTACAATGGATTTTCTTTATACACATTAAATACAAACTCTCTCCTAAAGGAAAATTTTCATCTTTCGAACGGTAATCAAACCAGGTACCACAGAAATTGGAAGCTAAATTGCTAATGACCTGGCCACAGAGGCAGTCAGTTTTCTTAATAATTTATAAAATTTAAACTAAGCTTATTGTTAATATGTTATATTGGTATTACAAAATTTCTAATTCGTGCCTCGGTGTTTGCAGAAGTCATTTAATTTCCGACCTCATTAGCAAGGGACTTAACTCCCGAGGTCTTTAGCAATTTCCCGTCACGTATTAGAATAAAAGAAGTACGTGAAGATAAGGAACGTAATCAACCCTTACATTCCCTGTTACTTATCTGCGCTGTAAGAAACGGTAACCTAGAGATAAATATAAATTTCTTGAATTGCTTTGCTAATGTATGTTTATTGTTTATTGTTAAATGTAGATAATACAGCTAACTCGTGGATTCTTGTCAAAATTCTTGTTATTTTCCTAGCATTTATCTACATTACTATTTCCAGTAAGTACTTACCTGGGACAGCATCATTATGGCAGAAATCTAATTGTACGGTATAGATGACAAGGACGATGCTGGCGAGGACACAGACAATGGTGAATATAAGAAGTATCAACGTGCATAATTTTCTTCTTCTGGTATCTTGGAACTCGTGCTCTGGTACAGAGCAGCTGCCCTTCTTTTCTGTAAGTCATAAATTAAAAATGAGTGATCTCAGTGTATTTATTTTAAGCTATGTACTGCATAATTTCAAGGGGAACACATACGGATACAATGTTTAAACCATACTTTATTAGATTAAACATTTTATTTACATCTTTAATGGAATTGCGGGAAAAAACGCTTTCAAATTCAGACATTCGGCAACAATGCCCTTTGTTACAGCGGCTGAGAAACATCTTAGTTGATGGGTAAGATCAGTGTGACCCCAGAGATTTCTTCCTATGCCACTACGAATGTTTTGCTGTATTATGGGAACATTTCTTGTGGTATTTATTTCTTAAAACAGTTTTATAGTGTATTTTCGTAACATATTTAATGTAAAACGTAAGCACGATTATTTAAATTAGGATGAATCAGTAAACAACAATGAGTGTTAAAAGTTTAGTTTCTTATGCATTAAAAGCAAAAAGTGAAATGGTGAAGTGGTTTACAAATATTGATACAACAAACATCAAGTTAATATTGAAGCAATCAGTGGTACAAATAAATTAAAATGTATTAAAGTATATTATTTTATGGAAGGGAGATTCAAAACCCCACTTCTCCGAATTTAAATCTGTAACTTCATGATCCTTTAACCTATAAACTGTTTAAGATATCTATTTCAAACGTTTACATCATCTAAAACAGTCCAATTGCATACTGTTATCCAATAATACATTTTATTAAAACTGACATGAGCTTTTCTTAATTAAAAGTTTTAGTCATGTTTTAAAAGCACAATCACCTAAGTTATTTAACAGTAAAGAACATGAAAAGTTGTGTTGAAGTGTCTTTTTAATCATCTGAAAACTTAATTCACCTATCTTAAATAGTTTCTAAAAAAACTGTTAATGTATATCAACAAATAAGTACATAACATATTAAAAATAAAATAGCA